>JARGYO010000448.1:600000-948837 GCA_029206835.1 Rana muscosa | reverse complement strand
GATTTGAAAAGATACTACGAGGCAGCGGTATTAAAGAGGATATTAGACTGGTCCCAGGGAATTAAATATCAGCGGAAAAAATGGGTAGAAGTTGAGGAGAGCATGAGCATGAAAACACTAGGAAGGCTGATATGGATACCAAAACAATACAGAGGCTTCACTCGAGAAATACCAGTAATAACAAAAGAATCTTTTAGAATCTGGGATAGAGTGTGCAAAGCAAAGAAGTGGCATTATAACAGCCCTCTAATGCCCCTCACGGGTTGGGACTATTTCCCTCCAGGGAAAGAGGGAGGTGCGTTCTTGCGATGGGCAGCGGGGGATACATTAATACTGAAAGATGTATTGAAGGGGAACACTCTATGCCCGATTCTAGAATTACAAGAGAAATATGGATCAGAGAGGGGAGACAGTTGGAGATATAGACAAATCCAACACTTTGTAAAAGATATACCAAGACCCCTTCGATCGAGGAACGAGCTAAATGGATGGGAAAAACTTATAGAAGCAGGAGGAATAGGAAGACAGGGAATATCAATTATATATAAGATACTGACCCCCATAAGGGGACCTGAAGCATGGAAAGCATTAGGTAGTAGGGAAGTAGAACTAAATCAAACCATAACAATAGAGAAGAAGAGACAGATTTTAGAATATGTCCACTCTACGTCAGTAGAGGCATCTATAAAAGAGATGAATTACAAATTGTTAACTAAATGGTATTTTGTGCCAATGAAACTACAGAGAATAAATAGGGAGGAGCCTCCTCTATGTTGGAGAGAATGTGGGATGGAAGGAACCCATGCCCACATTTGGTGGTTCTGCCCTGTGATACAAGAATATTGGAGGGAGATACTAAACGCGATAAAGAGAATAAGTGGTCTGGAGGTAAAAATCGACCCATGGTACTGTTTGTTTCATAACACGGGGCTTACAAAGAATAAGTACAGAAAGACTTTGATCCCAAAGGCGTTAATTCAGAGGAAATGGAAACAAAAGGAAGCCCCTACAATAAGTGAATGGAGAAGAGAGATAGATAGAATAAGGCCTCGTACACACGACCGAGTTTCTCGGCAAGAACCAGCAAGAAACTTGCTGGCAGAGATTTCTTGCCGAGAAACTCGTTCGTGTGTATGGTTTCTCGTCAAGAAAACCGACACGTAATCTCGACGAGAAATATAGAGAACCTGCTCTCTATTTTCTCGTCGAGATTCTCGTCAGCCTGTTTCTCGACGAGAAAAGTGAGTGTGTGTACACTTACCTGTCCTCCGGGAAGCCCGCGCATGTTCGAAATGAATTCGACGCATGCGCGGTAGCTTCCTAGGCATAGGTAGGGTATACCAAGATGGCGGCGACGGCATCGAATGTGACGAGCGCATGCTCGTCGTAGTCGATGACGTCATCGCGTACGCTCCATTCAAAGAACCGCGGGTTCTTTGAATCGAGCGTGTGTACACTCGGCCGGGACAAGTTTCTTGTCCAAGAATCTCGTCGAAAAAAACGACATGTTTTTTTCGACGAGAATCTCGGCCGTGTGTACGAGGCTTTAGTCTGATGGAGGAGTTGATGTCAAATCAAAACGAGACTAGGGAGAGATGGAATGTGGTTTGGAGGGGGTGGAGGGAGGTCAGGGAATCAGAGATAAATGGGGAGGGATAGAAAAGTGTCTTATCTTTCCTTTTTTTTTTTTTCTTTTTTTTTTAGGCTTGGAAGTCCAAGCCTTATGGATATATTTTACAAATTAAGGTATTATTAGAGATATTTTTAAAACTAGTATGGGAATTTTTTTTTTTTTTTTTTTATATTAGCACTATTAGATGATTGGGTGTACAGGAAGTTGTTAGGACTGTCCTCATTTGTGTATTAATTTTTGAAAATAAGGGAACAAGTCATTGGATAATTTTTTGTCTTCAATGAGGGTACTTTAGACCAGGGTTCCCCAACCCCCGGTCCGCGGCCCACTGCTGGGCCGTGGCCTATTTGCAGATGGGCCGTGAAGGCTGCACTGTGTGAGGTGCGGCAGCGGGCAATCAGAGAGATGACATCTCTCACCGCCCGCCCGGATCACGGCACTTCCGCCCACACAGCGGGGCTCCTATGCTGCGGTGAGGCGCGGGAGCAGAGAGATGAGATCATCTCTCGCCGCCCGCCTGGAACGCGGCACTTCCGCCCACACAGTGGGGCTCCTATACTGCGGTGAGGCACGGGAGCAGAGAGATGAGATCATCTCTCGCCGCCCGCCCGGAACGCTGCACTTCCGCCCACACAGCGGGGCTTCTATACTGCAGCGAGGCGCGGGAGCAGAGAGATCATCTCTCACCGCCCGCCCCGCATTACAGCTGTTCTCCCTCACCTGCCTGTGCTGCCACCACGGCAGGTGACAAAAAAATCTACTGGCAGGTGGCAAACCACGTCCGTGGCAGGTGGCAATCCACACCTGGTGGCAGGTGACATGGCAAGTAGCAATCCACACCTGGTGGCAGGTGACATGGCAATCCACACCTGGTGGCAGGTGACGTGGCAATCCACACCTGGTGGCAGGCGACGTGGCAATCCGTACCTGGTGGCAGGCAATGTGGCAAGTGGCAATCCGCACCTGGTGGCAGGCGATGTGGCAATCTACACCTGGTGGCAGGTGTTGTGGCAAGCGACAATCCACATCTGGTGGCAGGCAATGTGGCAAGTGACAATCCACACCTGGTGGCAGGCGACGTGGCAATCCACACCTGGTGGCAGGTGACATGGCAATCCATACCTGGTGGCAGGTGACGTGGCAAGCAACAATCCACACCTGGTGGAAGGCGACGTGGCAAGTGACAAACCGCATCTGGTGGCAGATTCTGCATTATGGTGAGTTTGAACTATTTCATTTTATATTACAAAGCAATGACAGAAATAACGCGCTTCAATCATCCCAACACCATATCAGCCATTGTTCTGTGATGATTGAGGTGCTAACACCAGCCATTTCCCCGACAAACTGCCCGCGAAAAGCTACATAACAACCCAACCCCCCCGGGCCTTGGCACGATTCTATTCCACAACGCCGGTCCTCGTGCCAAAAAGGTTGGGGACCACTGCTTTAGACACTTATATATGAATTTTGGGGAGTAGATATCCCCATCTTTCCCTATTGCACACCTCCCCTTTATTGCTGCTTTTTTTTTTTTTCTCCTCACTATTAGGCTTGGAAGCCTTCAGGGTACATTTCACAAATTATGGCATTATCAGAGATTATTTTTAAATTTAGTATGGATTTTTTTTTTTTTAGCACTATTAGGGGCACCTTAGACACTTATATACGAATTCGGGGGAGTAGATACCCCCCTTTTCCCTTATTTCACACCTCCCCTTTATTGTTGCTCACCCCTTTTTTTTCTTTTATTAGCAATATTAGATGATTGGGTGTACAGGAAGGTGGTAGGACTGTCCTTATTTCCATATACATTTTTTGAGAATAAGGGAATAAGTCACTGGATAATTTTTCGTCTTTAATGAGGGTACTTTGGACACTTATATATGAATTTTGGGGAGTAGATACCCCCATCTTTCTCTATTTCACACCTTCCCTTTATTGTTGTTCACCTTTTTTTTATTTTATTATTTCTTTTTTTCTTTTATTTTTTTCTTCTCTCCCCTCTCTGCCTGCCTCCCCCTCCCCCTGCCTCCCCCTCCCCCTCCCCCTCCCCCCCCTCTCCTCTCTCCACCTCTTTTTCATATTCCTTCCATCATACTGCTTCTTCATAATATCTCTGTACCCCTTCGCTAAGGAGGCAACTTACCAAATTACCAAATTAATTGACTAAAAATAGTAGCTTATATAATTCCATAAATGGACATATAATATGAGGTAGGATAGATGGATTGACTATGAAATAATGCTAAGTAAAGATATTTGGATGGGGAAAAAAAAAGCCGAGACCATATAAATGTTTTAAAGTGGTTGTATACCCAAAATTTGTACAAGCACCTACAGGTAAGCCTACATTAAGGCTTACCTGTAGGTGCTTGCAATATCTCCGAGACCTACACAGTCTCAGAGATATTTGCAAAAAAGACTGTACCGCTATCTACGGCGCATGCGCGCCATAGATAACGGCGCAGGCGCACTGAGCGCGGCGGCTCTTGAATGGGAGCCTGCCGGACACTGCCGGAAATTCGCGCATGCGCGGGAGTAACGTCATCGCCGCTCCGGCCAATCACAGCGCCTGGGCGGCGATACCCGGAAGTCACTCCGGGTATCATGGATGCGACGGAGGACGTGTCCGAGGACCGCTGCGGGGGCTTCGATCTAAGGTAAGTGATTGATAATGAGCTAGTATGCTAGTCATACTAGCTCATTATACCTTTGCCTTGCAGGTTGACAAAAAAATAAATAAAAGTTTTGCGGTATACAACCGCTTTAAAGGGTTATGTAATAATTTTTTATGTATGTATAAATGTATGTAAATGTTTTCTATATATATGAAAAAAGATTAATAAAGAAAAGTTAATAAAAAAAAAAAAAAAAAAAGAAGAAGTACCCGTGATCCGCAAATATAAGGTACCTGAATCTCCCCTAACCCTCCATCCCTCTATCTGACATTCTTTAACCCCTTAACGACCGCTCACTGTACATATACGTCGGCAGAATGGCACGGACAGGCAAACTCACGTACCTATACGTGCCTGCCTTCATATGGGTGGGGGGTCCGATCGGACCCCCCTCCAGTACAGTGAGCGGCCGGGATCGCTTCAGGAGCGATCCGTGATGAGGGGGCCGCCATTCGTTTCTGGCCACCCCCTCGCGATCGCCCCCGGCGAATGAAAAGCTTCCTCTGCCTGTGTAATGTTTACACAGGCAGGAGGAAGTGATGTCATCTCTGCTGCAGCGCTCACATATACCGAGCACCGCATGAGAGAAGACACAGAGGTTAGTGCACTAAACAGCACACTGACACC
Source organism: Rana muscosa (assembly GCA_029206835.1). NCBI lineage: Eukaryota > Metazoa > Chordata > Amphibia > Anura > Ranidae > Rana > Rana muscosa. The sequence goes on along the minus strand of JARGYO010000448.1, from coordinate 943,896 downwards.
ACAGACATAGGCACACGATCGCCCCCCCCCCCCCAGATCACCCCCCCAGCCCCCAGTTACAGTGTCCATTTATTTACTGATCACTGCAATCAGTGACATTTGTGACTGTAAAAGTGTCAGGGCACAGTGTTTTAGGTCCAGTGTAGCCCCCTAACCCCCCCTAATAAAGGTTTAACCCCCTGATCACCCCCCAGGTAACCCTTTCACCCCCTTTTGCCAGTGTCACTCAGCGATGGTTTTTCTGATCGCTGTCTTAGTGTCGGTGGTGCCGATAGGTAGCCAGTTATTTTTTTTAGGTTCGCCGCAGGTTTTTATAGCGTCAGGTACCCCCATATATTATCTAATAAAGGTTTTAACCCCCTAATTGCCCCTAGTTAACCCTTTCACCAGTGATCACCGTATAAGTGTTACTGGTGACACTGGTTAGCCAGTTAGTTATTTTGTTTTTTAGGTTCGCCGTCAGGTTTTTATAGCGTCAGGTACCCCCATATATTATCTAATAAAGGTTTTAACCCCCTAATCGCCCCCCAGGTAACCCTTTCACCAGTGATCATCATATAAGTGTTACGGGTGACGCTGGTTAGTTAGTTTGCTTTTTATAGTGTCAGGGCACCCGCCGTGTATATAACCCAATAAAGGTTTAACCCCCTGATCGCCCGGCGGGTGATATCAATTAGGTTTTAGCGTCAGAGAGGGTCTGCGTCACACCCCAGGCAGCGTCAGGTTAGTGCCAGTAGCGCTAACACCCACGCGTGAAGCATACACCCCCCTTAGTGGTATAGTATCTGAACAGATCAATATCTGATCTGATCAGATCTATACTAGCGTCCCCAGCAGTTTAGGGTTTCCAAAAACGCAGTGTTAGCGGGATCAGCCCAGATCCCTGCTGGCACCTGCGTTTTGCCCCTCCGTCCAGCCCAGGCCACCCAAGTGCAGTATCGATCGATCACTGTCACTTACAAAACACAACACACATAACTGCAGCGTTCGCAGAGACAGGCCTGATCCCTGCGACTCCAGTGCTGTAGGAGGTGATTTCACCACCACAGTTAGAAAAAAAAGCAAATATGCCAAAGCATTGGGCAGCAGGGGCGGAGGAGCGATTTTGCTCCTAATGCCGCGTACATACGGTCGAAATTCCGACGGAGGCTTGCCCGTGGAAAAGTCTGACCATGTGTGCGGCATAACTTTTGCGGGAAGATGCCCCCATGCTTCGGCATATATAAATGGTGCATGTATGCCCATCATTAGAAGTGGGTGGATGAAGGGCGGTATTCTAATGGTGGGCATACCCACCGATCAATCTCTTTTTTCGTTCAGCCAACAGGCTGCATGAAATAAAAAGATTACAATACATGTCCAACAAGGACCAGCAACGTACTGGTATGTTGCTGGACTTTGAATGGTTATACCAGAATGATGCCTGCGGGTTTAGGTATCATCTTGGTATCATTCTTTTCAGCCAGCGGCCGGCTTTCATGTAAAAGCAATCCTAGCGGCTAATTAGCCTCTGGACTGCTTTTACAAGCAGTGGGAGGGAATGCCCCCCCCCCCGGATATAAAAAGCGCCATTGGGAAATTGGGAAAGCATTTTATCACACCGATCTTGGTGTGGTCAGATGCTTTGAGGGCAGAGGAAAGATCTAGGGTCTAGAAGACCCCAGTTTTTTCAAAAAAAGAGTACCTGTCACTACCTATTGCTATCATAGGGGATATTTACATTCCCTGAGATAACAATAAAAATAAAATAAAAAATGGAAAGAACAGTTTAAAAATAAAATGAAAAAGCAAAATTAATAATAATAAAAAAAAAAAAAAAGCACCCCTGTCCTGCCCTGCTCTTGCCCAATGGCGAACGCAAGCGTCGGTCTGGCGTCATATGTAAACAGCAATTGCATCATGCATGTGAGGTATCACCGCGAAGGTCAGATCGAGGGCAGTAATTTTAGCAGTAGACCTCCTCTGTAAATCTAACGTGGTAACCTGTAAAGGCTTTTAAAAATGTATGTAGTTTGTCGCCACTGCGCGTTTGTGCGAAATTTTAAAGCATGTCGTGTTTGGTATCTATGTACTCGGCCTAAGATCATCTTTTTTATTTCATCAAACATTTGGGCAATATAGTGTGTTTCAGTGCATTAAAATTGAAAAAGTGTATTTTTTCCTCAAAAAATGCGTTCAAAAAAATCGCTGCGCAAATACTGTGTGGAAAAAAAAAATGCAACACCCACCATTTTAATCTGTAGGGCCTTTGCTTTAAAAAATATATATAATGTTTGGGGGTTCAACGTAATTTTCTTGCAAAAAAATAAATAATGTTTTCATGTAAACAAAAAAAGTGTCAGAAAGGGCTTTGTCTTCAAGTGGTTAGAAGAGTGGATGATGTGTGACATAAGCTTCCTAATGTTGTGTATAAAATGCCAGGACAGTTCAAACCCCCCCCCCAAATGACCCCATTTTGGAAAGTAGACACCCCAAGCTATTTGCTGAGAGGTATGGTGAGTATTTTGCAGATCTCGCTTTTTGTCACAAAGTTTTGAAAATTGAAAAAAAAAATATATATATATATATTTTCTTTCTTCATTTTCAAAAACAAATGAGAGCTGTAAAATACTCACCATGCCTCTCAGCAAATAGCTTGGGGTGTCTATATTCCAAAATGGGGTCATTTGGGGGGGTTTTGTGCCATTTTGGCATTTTATGGCCTTCAAAACTGTGATAGGTAGTGAGGAGTGAAATCAAAAATTTATACCCTTAGAAATCCTGGAGGCGGTGCTTGGTTTCCGGGGTCCCGTACGTGGCTAGACTCCTAAAAAGTCCCACACATGTGGTATCCCCGTACTCAGGAGAAGCAGCAGAATGTATTTTGGGGTGCAATTCCACATATAACCATGGCATGTGTGAGCAATATATCATTTAGTGACAACTTTTTGAATAATGACAAAACAAAAAAAAAATTGCAATCACTTGGGACAAAAAAATATATATTCAATGGGCTCAACATGCCTCTCAGCAATTTCCTTGGGGTGTCTACTTTCTAAAATGGGGTCATTTGGGGGGGTTTTGTACTGCCCTGCCATTTTAGCACCTCAAGAAATGAGATAGGCAGTCATAAATTAAAAGCTGTGTAAATTTCAGAAAATGTACCCTAGTTTGTAAACGCTATAACTTTTGCGCAAACCAATAAATATACGCTTATTGACATTTTTTTTACTAAAGACATGTGGCTGAATACATTTTGGCCTAAATGTATGACTAAAATTTAGTTTATTCGATTTCTTTCTCGTACATCACGGGACACAGAGCGGCATAGTCATTACTATGTGGGTTATATAGATACCTTCAGGTGCTGGCACTGGCAACTTCCAAAACCGGAAGTACCCTCCCCTATATAAGCCCCTCCCATCCGGGAGCACCTCAGTTTTTTGCCAGTGTCTAAGGTGTTGCCCAAGAAGAAACATGTGTTTTTCACTGAGCTTGCGTACAGGTTCTTTTGGGCCTCAGTAAGCTATTCCGGATCCGACCAAAAAAGCTTCATAGCTAAACGGTCGGTACCCGGGCCTTGCAGAGAAGAGCAAGGTTTTGCCTGTAATGCCTCTCTTAGGAGAGCTGGACCCTGGGATCCAGAGCTCTGGTCATACCCACGACCAAGATGTTTTCTGTGCAGGGTGCTATACAGGTCCAGGGGAGTGGAATCCTTGGGAACCTGGTCCCTGAAGGTTTGATTACAATGCCTGCCGTGAGAGGTGAAGTTTGGGCTTCTGTGGACCAAACAGAGTCCTCCTGCGGCGGGGATCAGGTAAGTGGGGGCCCCCAGGAACTTGGTTCTATTGAGGGGACCCCCAAGCCTAATATGTCTTTCTGCCTGTTACCTAATGGTATTCCCGCTAAATATTTATGCATGCCTGTAACTACTAAAAAATGTAATATTTTTAATAGTGGTCAAGAAAAAAAAAATATATAGACTGCGGTACCTGTGTTAATCCACTAGAGGCCGCTGTGGAACGTTTCTTGTCATGTGGACTAGTTTCTTTTTATCAGAGCAAGTCCAGGCAGATGGTGAGTTCTCTTGTGGGAAACTGCTTCCTCTGCCATGTTGCAATGCTCGTCCATCCCCCGGCCTGCGGCAAAAGGGGCCCTGTCTCTTGTCCCTAGTTTCCCTTTTCAAAAAAGAGCGCCGAAGGCGCACGTGCCCGCGCGCGTGCACGCGCCTCTATATATAGAGGTGAGCTGGGAAAGGGGGCGGAGCTTGGGGGATGACGCTCTGTGCGCGCCGCAGCGCTTCTGCGCATGTGCGGGCGTCCCAGCATGTTAAAAAGCACAATTATGTGTTGTGAGCTGGCTATGGAGTGCAGAGACAGAGCTGGCAACATTTTAAAAAAGGCATACAGCAAGCGGTTGATGCAGGCATCCCCATAGAAAGGCACATTAGTAGACACCAACTGTTTATATAGCAGCATTTGTGCTAGACTATTGTCAGTAAGTGGTGTATTTCGGCTGGAATACCTCAGCTTTGGGCTTAGGAATATGCCATCTAAAAACTCCGGGACTAAAAATCCCAGGAAGCATAGGGGGTCTCCATCGGGCTCTGAGGATCTTGGGCATGCTTCTGCTGCACCAGTCTCCCCTGAAGAATCAGAGGTAAGTGACCGTAGAGACCCCGCAGGAGTACCTGGTACTGTGGCTGTCCTCAGTTCACCTGCTCCTGTGTATGTAACAGAGGAGGTTTTTTCCTCAGCTCTGGGAGGACTGGAAGAGAGATTGTCAGCATTGATCGCTGCTTCCCTGTCACAGGAGAAAAGCGCCCGATCTCCGTCTCCTCCCTCAGAGTGCCTGTTAGCAGAGCAACAGTCCCATACAGGGATCGACCTGCCTGAAGGGGATCAGGATGAGGTCGATTCTGTTCTAGAGGAATCAACAGTGGAAGAGCCATTCTCAGCATCACATGCTGAAAGATTATGGGTTCAGTCCCTGACTAACATGGTCCGATCAGCATTTAAAATGCCCCTTGCGGAGCCATCAACCACTTCTGTCTCCTCGTTGGGGTCGCTAAAAGCTCCCCAGACTGTCTGTTCCTTTCCACTTCACCCTTTATTGGAAGGGCTCATTTACCAGGATTGGGAGCATCCTGAGAAAATATTTACTCCCCCCAAGAGATTTCCGGTGGTCTATCCCATGGAGGATAAGTTCATCAGAAAATGGAGGGTCCCTACAGTGGACGCAGCCATCTCTTGTGTGAATAAATCACTGACATGTCCAGTGGATAATGTCCAAATGTTCAAGGACCCAATAGATAAAAAATTGGAGTCCTTATTAAAATCTGCATTTTCTACAGCAGGCTTGGTGACACAACCAGCAGTGGCAGCTATTGGGGTCTGCCAAGCAGTGAAGGATCAGTTGAAACAGGTCTTGAGGGATTTGACAGATCAGCAGGCTTTGCCCTAGCTGATCTACCTAGAGCCTTAGGCTTTGCGGTTGACGCCATAAAGGATTCAATCCATCAGGCCTCCTGCCTTACGCTGTCTGTAGTACATATGCGCAGGCTTCTATGGCTCAAAAACTGGTCTGCTGAAGCCCCCTGTAAAAAATTGCTGGTCAGCTTCCCATTTCATGGTGAACGCTTATTCGGGGAAGACCTGGACAAATATATCCAGAAAATTTCCAGCGGTAAAAGTACACTCATGCCGGTTAAAAACAGAGTTAGAGGTCCCTCTTTTAAGAGGCCTGCTTCTCCAGTCCCTAGGACATCGGCTGTGAAACAGTTCCGACGGCCTCCTCGGTCAAATCCCGGAGGTAAAAATAAAGGACAATTGCAGGGTAACAAGAAACCCTGGATCAGGAGAGGTACAAAACCTCCCCCAAAGTCAAATGCATTAAGGGTTGCCCCCACTCAATCGGGTGGGGGGAAGACTTCAGTTGTTCGCAGAGACCTGGCGGGACACGATCAGAGACAGATAGGTGCTCTCCGCAGTAAGTCTGGAATACAAATTGGAGTTAAAAGACTCTCCTCCTTCCCATTTTATAAGGTCAAACGTGCCAAGGGATCCCCGGAAGAGAGGATCCCTCCTGTTGGCACTAGAACAATTATTGCTCCAAGGAGTAATTATGGAGGTTCCCCTTGAAGAATGGGGGTTCGGGTTTTACTCAAACCTCTTTACAGTCCCGAAGCCAAACGGGGACGTGAGGCCCATATTAAATCTAAAAGGGCTAAACAAATTCCTACATATCAGGACTTTCCGGATGGAGTCGATCCGATCGGTGGCCACTGCCCTACAAGGGGAGGAATGGTTAGCCTCGATCGACATCAAAGATGCTTATTTGCACATTCCCATCTTTCCAGCCCACCAAAAATTTCTACGCTTTGCGGTAGAAGGGCGCCATTTTCAGTTCAGAGCCTTACCCTTCGGTCTGGCCACAGCACCACGAGTGTTCACAAAAATTCTGGCCCTACGATTGGCCAAACTAGGAACACAAGGTGTAACGATAATGGCATATCTAGACGACTTGTTGCTGATAGACCACTCAGTGGAAAAACTAGAAGTGGTCGTTCACAAGACAATCAAGTATCTGAAATCTCATGGTTGGATTATCAACCGAGACAAGTCAGCCCTAAAACCAGTCAAAAGTCTGGAATACTTGGGGCTAAGGCTGGATTCAGACCAGAGAAAAATTTTCTTGCCTCAAGAAAAGGGGTCGTCTTTGAGAGATTTGATCCACCTAGTGGGTACAAAAAGACAGCCGTCCATACGCCTGTGCATGAGGCTGCTGGGAAAAATGGTGGCATCATTCGAAGCAGTACCCTGCGGTCAATTCCATTCAAGGAATTTGCAAAGGGCCATACTGTCAGCCTGGAACAAAAAAGTTCAGGCCCTAGACTTACCAATGTCCTTGTCCCCTTCCGTTCGCAAGAGCCTCCGTTGGTGGTTGGTTCCCCAGAATCTGGAAAAAGGGAAATCCTTCAGTCCGATTTCTTGGAAGGTGGTCACTACAGATGCCAGCCTTATAGGCTGGGGAGCAGTACTGGAGCAATGGTCTCTCCAGGGCAGATGGTCGGATGCAGAAAAGGCCCTGCCCATCAATCTCTTAGAGATACGAGCAGCCCGGTATGCCCTAGTAGCATGGACATCCAAACTCCAAGGGTCCCCTGTCAGAATTCAATCAGACAATGCCACAGCAGTGGCATATATCAATCATCAGGGTGGCACCAGGAGTCGTGCAGCCCAGAGGGAAGTAGATTACATCCTGAAATGGGCAGAAAGATATGTCCCAGCCATATCTGCGGTATTCATTCCAGGAGTGGAGAATTGGAAGGCGGACTTTCTAAGTCGCCAACAATTATGCCCGGGGGAATGGTCCCTTCATCCCGAGGTTTTCCGGACAATATGTCAGCGGTGGGGAACACCGGATGTAGATCTGCTAGCATCCAGATTCAACGCAAAAGTGGACAGGTTTGTCTCTTGGACAAGGGATCCCCTAGCTTGCGGCTCGGATGCCCTAGTGTTCCCTTGGGATCAGTTCAAGCTGATATATGCATTCACACCGCCACAATTGTTACCTCGATTACTCCGCAGAATCAGGGTAGAAAAGAAACCAGTGATTCTGGTGGCTCCAGCGTGGCCCCGAAGAGCGTGGTACGTGGAGATTGTAAAATGTCAGTGGGGAGTCCTTGGACTCTCCCACATCGTCCGGACCTGCTTTCGCAAGGACCGATATACCACCCTTCCTTACCAGCCCTAGGTTTGACGGCCTGGCTATTGAAGCCCACATTCTAAAAAAGAGAGGGCTCTCTAATCCTGTGGTATCTACCATGATCAATGCCAGGAAGCCGGTATCCAGGCAGATCTACTATAGAATCTGGAAGGCGTACATCGCCTGGTGTGAGGCCAAGAAATGGCATCCACGTAAGTACGTAATAGGTAGGATTCTGGACTTCCTACAGTGGGCTGTAGATAGGAAGCTTGCCTTGAGTACTATCAAGGGTCAGATTTCGGCCTTGTCAATATTTTTTCAAAGGCCCTTGGCTTTGCATTCACTAGTCAAAGCCTTTATACAAGGAGTGATGCGTATTAGTCCTCCGGTTAATATTCCCATATGTCCATGGGATCTAAACCTGGTTCTGTCGGTTCTACAGAAACAACCATTTGAACCATTACAGCATATTTCTTTGGTGCTTCTCACCAGGAAATTGATTTTTCTAGTAGCCATTTGTTCGGCTAAAAGAGTGTCGGAATTAGCCGCTATGTCCTGTAAGGAGCCATATCTGGTTATCCATAAGGATAGAGTAGTGTTACGTCCTCATCCAGCCTTTCTTCCTAAGGTGGTATCGAGGTTTCAGTTGAACCAAGATGTGGTTCTTCCTTCTTTTTTCCCCAAACCTAGTTCGGTAGAGGAAAAGTTATTGCATTCTTTGGATGTAGTAAGAGCAGTTAAAGCTTATCTAAAAGCCACTGCTCAGATTCGCAGAACGGATACTTTGTTTATTCTGCCGGAAGGCCCCAGAAAGGGTCAGGCAGCGTCAAAATCTACTTTAGCCAAGTGGATTCGACAGGTCATAATACAAGCCTATGGCTTGAGAAGGAGACCGCCTCCGTTCAAAGTTAGAGCGCACTCCACGAGAGCAGTTGGAACTTCATGGGCAGTGCATCACCAGGCCTCCCTGGCTCAAATCTGTAAGGCCGCAACATGGTCTTCAGTTCACACGTTTACTAGGTTCTACCAGGTGGACGTTAGAAGTCAGGAGGATGTCGCCTTTGGGCGCAGTGTGTTGCAGGCCGCAAAAGATCCTCATGTCTGATAGCGCTCAGCTTATATATGGTGTATCCCCCCCCTCATTTGGCATTGCTTTAGGACATCCCATTAGTAATGACTATGCCGCTCTGTGTCCCGTGATGTACGAGAAAGAAAATAGGATTTTTATAACAGCTTACCTGTAAAATCCTTTTCTTGGAGTACATCACGGGACACAGAGCTCCCGCCCCTCTTTGGGGACACTTATTGCTTTGCTACAAAACTGAGGTGCTCCCGGATGGGAGGGGCTTATATAGGGGAGGGTACTTCCGGTTTTGGAAGTTGCCAGTGCCAGCACCTGAAGGTAATTCTATATAACCCATTAGTAATGACTATGCCGCTCTGTGTCCCGTGATGTACTCCAAGAAAAGGATTTTACAGGTAAGCTGTTATAAAAATCCTATTTTTTCTTATAACAAAAAGTAGAAAATATCATTTTTTTTTCTAAATTTTCAGTCTTTTTCCGTTTATATCGCAAAAAATAAAATAAAAATTATATCGCAGAGGCAATCAAATACCATTAAAAGAAAGCTCTATTTGTGGGAAGAAAAAGACGCAAATTTCGTTTGGGTACAACATTGCATGTCCGCACAATTTCCAGTTAAAGCAGCGCAGTGCCAAATTGTGAAAACACCTCTCGTCATTAAGCTGCGTATTGGTCCGGTCCTTAAGTGGTTAATAAAACCATTGAGAAGAGACTATGTGTTGGTGATGACATCTGTGAACAACTCTCCAATGGAACCCCTATGACGTATACGGTGGAACAGACAGGTAACAGCAAGACCCAAAAATATAACCAGCAGCTCCTACGGGGGCAGTGATACACTAGTAGTGGCGGCGATCAGCGATTTTTTATCGTGACTGCGACATTATGGCGGACACATCGGACACTATTTTGGGACCATTCACACTTATACAGCGACCAGTGCTATAAAAATGCACGGATTACTGTGAAAGTGGCAGTGAAGGGGTTAACCTGTAGGGGGCGCTGAAGGGGTTAAGTGTGACCTAATGAGTTCTTTTTACTGTGTGGGGGCGTGGCTTGGCGTGTGAGGTCACTGATGGTCGTTCCCTATGTCTCACTAGGGGAAGCACGGGGAGAACAGGGAGAGGTTTACACTTCTCTCTCCCCGTTCTTCAGCTCTGTGACCCGTGCAGCACAGCATGTGATCACCTGAATAGAACTCAATGCAATTGGTACGGATTTTGATGTCTGGTGTTTATATGTACATTACTAAGGAATGTTATTATATGATGTTTTCAAGGGATGCTGTACATTATACTTGACGTTTGTCACGATGGCCTGATATATGTATTTTCTCTTCTTGTTCAAAAAAAAGACTTTAAGGAAAAAAAGATGATGCACAAGAAATCCCGCAAACAGTTTTCTGAAGACAAGCAGACTAAGGACATGGATTACTGGAACCCTGTCCTGTGGTCTGATGAGACTTATTTGGTGTCAGATGGTGTCAGGCGTGTGTGGCGGCAACCAGGTGAGGAGGATAAAGACAAGTGTGTCTTCCCTACAGTCAGGCATGGTGGTGGGAGTGTCATGGTCTGGGGCTGCATGAGTGCTGCCGGCACTGGGGGGCTACAGATCATTGAGGGAACCATTAATGCCAACATGTACTGTGACATACTGAAGCAGAGCATGATCCCCTCCCTTCAGAGACTGGACCGCAGGGTAGTATTCCAACATGATAACCACCCCAAACACACCTCCAAGACCCCACATGTGTCAGAGACCCCCCATGTCATACAGACCCCCAAGTTCTATAGATACCCCAAATGTGCCAAGTGCCATACAAACCCCCTAAGTGCTATAGATACCCCACATGTGTCATACAGACCCCCCAGGTTCCATAGATACCCCACATCTGCCATACGGACCTAACCAGGTTCTATAGATACCCCAAGTGTCCTGTACACACCCTAACCCTAACCCTGTTTTGCCACATTTTGCTGGTTGGAAGCTGAAGAGTGGGAAATTTGAGTGGAGAGTGAAAATCAGTTTTAGTGGTCAGAGGATCCCGTGACTACCATGGTGGTCAGAGGATCCCATGACTACTATGGTGGTCAGAGGACCTCATTATTATTATTATTATGGTGGTCAGAGGAACTTATTAGAACTATAGTGGTCCGGGGAGCTCTATTATTATTATTATTATGGTGGTCAGAGGAACTTATTAGAACTATAGTGGTGACCAGAACATCTCATTATTATTGTGGGCAAAGGATCTAATTTTAGCATTTTCAATATGGCAGCCTACACATTTATCTCCACGCCAATTCGTTTCCACTTCTGGTTACATCTTTATTTTGGGTCAGAGACTTGAAAATAATGAAATATCCCCTAAATTAGAATGACGGTCAGGCAGAGAGTTCAGCGCCACATTCCTCTCTCGATAAGTTCCCTTCAATGAGGAATACTCAGAGTTCATCCCCTGACTCCGCACCGCCCAGCTCCAAGCACTCAATAAATACAACATGCTAAAAATCAGAATCTTTAATATGTACTTATTTACATCCATCATTAATGCTCCCGCGTTAATTGCTATCTGGCTAATTAACAGGACGAGGAAGCTGTTGCTATCTACAGTGGGTAGGCTTTTTATATACATATATATTGCTTTCTTGGCTATTCAGATCTAGAGATAAAAGGAAAATAGAGATGAAGAGATGGCCGGAGCAGCATACAGAAAAAAAATGGGATTAAAAAAAATATATACGCATAGTAAATGAAGAGATATCCGAGCCTCATGAAAACTCCCCCCACACAGGAAGAGTCCATCAGAGTGCGCCAGAGCCTCAAACTCCCCCCACACAGGAAGAGTCCAGAGGGTGCCAGAGCCTCAGACAAACTCCCCCCACACAGGAAGAGTCCATCAGAGGGCGCCAGAGCCTCAGACAAACTCCCCCCACACAGGAAGAGTCCATCAGAGGGTGCCAGAACCTCAAACTCCCCCCACACAGGAAGAGTCCATCAGAGGGCGCCAGAGCCTCAAACTCCCCCCACACAGGAAGAGCCCATCAGAGTGCGCCAGAGCCTCAAACTCCCCCCACACAGGAAGAGCCCATCAGAGTGCGCCAGAGCCTCAAACTCCCCCCACACAGGAAGAGCCCATCAGAGCCTCAGACAAACTCCCCCCACACAGGAAGAGTCCAGAGGGTGCCAGAGCCTCAAACTCCCCCCACACAGGAAGAGTCCAGAGGGTGCCAGAGCCTCAAACTCCCCCCACACAGGAAGAGTCCATCAGAGCCTCAGACAAACTCCCCCCACACAGGAAGAGTCCAGAGGGTGCCAGAGCCTCAAACTCCCCCCACACAGGAAGAGTCCAGAGGGTGCCAGAGCCTCAAACTCCCCCCACACAGGAAGAGTCCATCAGAGGGCGCCAGAGCCTCAGACAAACTCCCCCCACACAGGAAGAGTCCATCAGAGGGTGCCAGAGCCGCAAACTCCCTCCACACAGAAAGAGTCCATCAGAGGGTGCCAGAGCCTCAAACTCCCCCCACACAGAAAGAGTCAATCAGAGGGCGCCAGAGCCTCAGACAAACTCCCCCCACACAGGAAGAGTCCATCAGAGGGTGCCAGAGCCTCAGACAAACTCCCCCCACACAGGAAGAGTCCATCAGAGGGTGCAAGAGCCGCAAACTCCCTCCACACAGGAAGAGTCCTTAAGAGGGTGCCAGAGCCTCAGACAAACTCCCCCCACACAGGAAGAGTCCATCAGAGGGTGCCAGAGCCTCAAACTCCCCCCACACAGAAAGAGTCAATCAGAGGGCGCCAGAGCCTCAGACAAACTCCCCCCACACAGGAAGAGTCCATCAGAGGGTGCCAGAGCCTCAGACAAACTCCCCCCACACAGGAAGAGTCCATCAGAGGGTGCAAGAGCCGCAAACTCCCTCCACACAGGAAGAGTCCTTAAGAGGGTGCCAGAGCCTCAGACAAACTCCCCCCACACAGGAAGAGTCCATCAGAGGGTGCCAGAGCCTCAAACTCCCCCACAAAGGAAAAGTCCATCAGAGGGCGCCAGAGCCTCCCCCCCCACATCTCATACAGGAAGAGGTCCGGTGTCCACTGGCAGGTCTATACTCAATTTGGTAATTTGTATTGTTACATCTGATCCAAGTATGTTGTGCAGAAGACTTCTGTATGGGTTGTCTAAGGATAAAAGGGGGTTAGATGCAGGTCATCCCCTACAGACTTTAGAAAACATCTTCTGTGTGTGTGGCAATTATGAGGCCACATGAGGCCGGCACCTCCTTCCCCCCCCCAATCTGGCCTATGGCTCAGGTCTACTGCAGAGCTACCATGGTCCCAACCCCCTGAAACCAACGGGAATTTGATCTTCAGCAGCAGTTTGAGGAGATTAAAAAACAATTTCATCATTTACAGTTGAGAAAACACAAAAAGATTTCAGATAAAATAAAAGTCGTGAAATTGTACAGCAGGAGCTGGAGGTCTTGTTCAGTTGTGACCTCCATGGCGGGGGAGACCAGAATAAAGAATGAAATCCTGGGAGCGCCATTGCGGGTTCCCCATCTCAGTCACCTATAGAAGGAGTCCATTCATTTACATGTTTTTCCAGCGGCCTCGGCGTTTACGAGGAGTCAAGTAGGAGAATCTCTTCCTCTTGTTGGGAGGAGGGGCGGTCGGAGGGCTGGGCTGTTCCTCTACAACAACATTCTGCTGACCACTTTCCTCTTCCTGGCCATTGTGATTTTCCTCCAACTCATAGCTCACAGAACAAGGTTCAGATTCTGGTTCAGTCTTTGTAGGATAATATACGGGGTCAATCAGGCCAGATGGAGCAGGTGATGGAGGCTGAGGGGGTATAAGAGGCAAGATGGCTGCCAGCACATTGGTCAAACGGTCCATGCTCTGCCTCAGTGTGTAGGTCAGATGTCGAATTGCCTCTGCCGTTTCCTGCTGAGCTCGTAGCATGGCTACTGTAGGGTCATAGTGCTGACTGACAGCCCCCGGAGAAAGCAGAGGAGAAGAAGACCCCGGAGGCATCGGTGCTGGAGAAGCCCCCTCAGATGGACCCGGTGAAGGACTTAGCTGGGGTAACTGCACAATGTGAATCTGAGGTGTCGGGGATGAAGACTGCTTAGGCTGGAGAAGAAGTGGAGGGTCCGGCGGGCAGCAGGGGCCACTCAGGGAATTTTCTGCACTAGAAGAAGCCGGACCTGGTAGATGTAAGTCTGTGGGGGGAAACAGAAGTATGGTCATCAGAATGTGGGGAGCACCAAACCCATTCACATTGCTACAAGTATGGAGGACAATCAATAAAATAAAGAAACTTCCACTACAAGAGGGTCATCAGAATGTGGGGAGCACCAAACCCATTCACATTGCTACAAGTATGGAGGACAACCAATAAAATAAAGAAACTTCCACTACAAGGAGGGTCATCAGAATGTGGGGAGCACCAAACCCATTCATATTGCTACAAGTATGGAGGACAACCTATTCAATTAAAGGAACTTCCACTACAAGGAGGGTCATCAGAATGTGGGGAGCACCAAACCCATTCATATTGCTACAAGTATGGAGGACAACCTATTCAATTAAAGGAACCTCCACTACAAGAGGGTCATCAGAATGTGGGGAGCACCAAACCTATTCATATTGCTACAAGTATGGAGGACAACCTATTCAATTAAAGGAACTTCCACTACAAGGAGGGTCATCAGAATGTGGGGAGCACCAAACCCATTCATATTGCTACAAGTATGGAGGACAACCAATAAAATATTGGAACTTCCACTACAAAGAGGGTCATCAGAATGTGGGGAGCACCAAACCCATTCATATTGCTACAAGTATGGAGGACAACCAATAAAATAAAGGAACTTCCACTACAAAGAGGGTCATCAGAATGTGGGGAGCACCAAACCCATTCACATTGCTACAAGTATGGAGGACAACCAATAAAATAAAGAAACTTCCACTACAAGGAGGGTCATCAGAATGTGGGGAGCACCAAACCCATTCATATTGCTACAAGTATGGAGGACACCCAATAAAATAAAGAAACTTCCACTACAAGGAGGGTCATCAGAATGTGGGGAGCACCAAACCCATTCATATTGCTACAAGTATGGAGGACAACCTATTCAATTAAAGGAACCTCCACTACAAGAGGGTCATCAGAATGTGGGAAGCACCAAACCCATTCATATTGCTACAAGTATGGAGGACAACCAATAAAATAAAGGAATCTCCTCCCCAATGAGGAGGAAGGGGAGGAAGGAAGGGAAGAGAGGAAGGGGAGGAAGGAAGGGAAGAGAGGAAGGGGAGGAAGGAAGGGAAGAGAGGAAGGGAAGAGAGGAAGGGGAGGAAGGAAGGGGAGGAAGGAAGGGGAGAGAGGAAGGGGAGGAAGGAAGGGAAGAGAGGAAGGGAAGAGAGGAAGGGAAGAGAGGAAGGGAAGAGAGGAAGGGGAGGAAGGAAGGGAAGAGAGGAAGGAAGGGGAGGAAGGAAGGGAAGGGAAGGAAGGGAAGAGAGGAAGGGGAGGGAAGAGAGGAAGGAGAGGAAAGGGAGGGAAGAGAGGAAGGAGAGGAAGGGGAGGGAAGAGAGGAAGGAGAGGAAGGGGAGGGGAGGAAGGAGAGGAAGGGGAGGGGAGGAAGGAGAGGAGAGGAAGGGGAGGGGAGGAAGGAGAGGAAGGGGAGGGGAGGAAGGAAGGGAAGGAAGGAAGGGGAGGGAGGAAGGGAAGAGAGGAAGGGGAGGAAGGAAGGGAAGAGAGGAAGGGGAGGAAGGGGAGGAAGGGGAGGAAGGGGAGGGAGGAAGGGAAGGGGAGGAAGGGGAGGAAGGAAGGGAAGAGGAGGAAGGGGAGGAAGGAAGGGAAGAGAGGAAGGGGAGGAAGGAAGGGAAGAGAGGAAGGGGAGGAAGGGGAGGGGAGGAAGGAGAGGAAGGGGAGGGGAGGAAGGAGAGGAAGGGGAGGGGAGGAAGGGGAGGGGAGGAAGGAAGGGAAGGAAGGGAAGGAAGGGAAGGAAGGAAGGGGAGGGAGGGAGGAAGGGAGGAAGGAAGGGGAGGAAGGAAGAGTCTGCAGTACAGTACATTTTCCATCAGATGGCAATTTTCTGGAGCACAGCAACAACAAGCCAGATGATTGGGCGAGGAGTTTGTCCTGCCGGTGGCATGTGATGTCACAGAGGTGGGCGTGGCCTGGCACTGCGCTGACACGTATACGCATATCTCTTACCGTGGCTGTTAAGGTAAAAAGATTCTCACCTTAATCTATTGTCTGCATTAAGGTAGAAAACTTTTTAATAGTGGCTCCCCCCCTAAATACTCACCTCTCCTGAATCTCGGTCCAGCGCTGTGCACATCTGCAGCACCTCTTCTCCCCTCCCCCCCCGCTCTCACAGGATCTCAAAACGTGAGAGGAGGGGGTGGGGCGGAGCTGGGTTGTGTGTCTGAATTGACGCAAACAGCCCGGCTTGGGATCGAGCACATGTGGGGGCACTTGGTGGGGCAGGAGCGCCCTCGGGGGACCCCAGCAGTTGAGGATCGGGGCTGCTCTGTGCAAAACTATTAAATAGCAGGAAAAGTAGAACATGTTTATTATTTATTTTAAAAAAAACGTAAGGCTTTACAATCACTTTAAATCGGTCGTCTCCAGCACTGTGACCTCTCTATCATAGATCAGGGAGTAGCAGGAGGGGCTCCAGATCACAGAAGGGCCAATCACAGTAATCACATTACGATAAAACAACAAAGATCACAAGCGCTAAAAAAGGTGGAAAAAAAAAAAAAAAAGTTTTTTTTATGAGTAATTGATCACAAAAATCCCAAATATTCAAAAAAATATAAACAAAAGGGGAGGACCAGAATCCAGAGCAGCAAGAAAAAATTCGTACCCGGAAGTACAAAACGCACACCATACACACACTATTATCCAGCGCTCATGGAAAGTCCCAATAACTAGTGAAGACTTTGGGAGTAATGATGAAAAAACTTTGTCCGTTTATTAGTGACAATAGAAAGAGGGAATCCACTGCAGCTGGGACAAGAGGAATCACTCACTGCGTTCCTCCGGATCTATGACGCAGCCGGGTGATGTCATAGATCCGGAGGAACGCAGTGAGTGATTCCTCTTGTCCCAGCTGCACTACGAACCTGGATCTGTATCCCTCGCTGGAGGGTCCTCCACACGCCGCTCGGTCAGATCATATTATCCAAGGTACTGTACCCACAGAGGGATCAGATTGCAGGCTTTGTGCTGACTTTCTTTTAACCCCTCCTTGCACCACGGATTTTTTTCTTTGCAAGTTTAATAAGGGGCATATCAATGGCGGCTAGAGAGTAAAGTTTTACCTGCTTTCTGTACATTTGGGAGTGGATTCCCTCTTTCTATTGTCACTAATAAACGGACAAAGTTTTTTCATCATTACTCCCAAAGTCTTCACTAGTTATTGGGACTTTCCATGAGCGCTGGATAATAGTGTGTGTACACAGTAATCACATGATTGAGAAAAACCCACCCACTGCCCCACAAAAAGATGAAGGCGCTATGCTGATATAATCCCCTAAGGGGCCGGCAGAGAGGAGTGCAGATAAAGATACATTGTTTATGGAGGACACACTAGGCGTTCTTTTCTCAATACTGTCCCCCAATGTACCATGGGGAGAGTTAGGGTACGGGGTGTTCTCCATAGGGCCATCTTCTATAGGGTAAGGGTTGTCTTCTATCTATTGATGTACTATGGTGGTCAGAGGGTTAGGGTTGTCTTCTATAGGGTAGAAATGTTCTCCATAGGGCTGTCTTCTATAGGGTAAGGGGTTAGTATTAGGGTCATCTTCTATAGGATAAAGGTCCGTTCTCCATAGGGCTAGGAGAAGGGTCATCTTCTATAGGATAAAGGTTCATTCTCCATAGGGCTAGGATAAAGGTCCGTTCTCCATAGGGCTAGGAGAAGGGTCATCTTCTATAGGATAAAGGTCCGTTCTCCATAGGGCTAGGAGAAGGGTCATCTTCTATAGGATAAAGGTCCGTTCTCCATAGGGCTAGGAGAAGGGTCATCTTCTATAGGATAAAGGTCCGTTCTCCATAGGGCTAGGAGAAGGGTCATCTTCTATAGGATAAAGGTCCGTTCTCCATAGGGCTAGGAGAAGGGTCATCTTCTATAGGATAAAGGTCCGTTCTCCATAGGGCTAGGAGAAGGGTCATCTTCTATAGGATAAAGGTCCGTTCTCCATAGGGCTAGGAGAAGGGTCATCTTCTATAGGATAAAGGTCCATTCTCCATAGGGCTAGGAGAAGGGTCATCTTCTATAGGATAAGGTCCGTTCTCCACAGGGCTAGGAGAAGGGTCATCTTCTATAGGATAAAGGTCCGTTCTCCATAGGGCTAGGAGAAGGGTCATCTTCTATAGGATAAAGGTCCGTTCTCCATAGGGCTAGGAGAAGGGTCATCTTCTATAGGATAAGGTCCGTTCTCCATAGGGCTAGGAGAAGGGTCATCTTCTATAGGATAAAGGTCCGTTCTCCATAGGGCTAGGAGAAGGGTCATCTTCTATAGGATAAGGTCCGTTCTCCATAGGGCTAGGAGAAGGGTCATCTTCTATAGGATAAAAGTCCGTTCTCCATAGGGCTAGGAGAAGGGTCATCTTCTATAGGATAAAGGTCCGTTCTCCATAGGGCTAGGAGAAGGGTCATCTTCTATAGGATAAAGGTCCGTTCTCCAGAGGGCTAGGAGAAGGGTCATCTTCTATAGGATAAGGTCCATTCTCCATAGGGCTAGGAGAAGGGTCATCTTCTATAGGATAAAGGTCCATTCTCCATAGGGCTAGGAGAAGGGTCATCTTCTATAGGATAAGGTCCGTTCTCCACAGGGCTAGGAGAAGGGTCATCTTCTATAGGATAAAGGTCCGTTCTCCATAGGGCTAGGAGAAGGGTCATCTTCTATAGGATAAAGGTCCGTTCTCCATAGGGCTAGGAGAAGGGTCATCTTCTATAGGATAAGGTCCGTTCTCCATAGGGCTAGGAGAAGGGTCATCTTCTATAGGATAAAGGTCCGTTCTCCATAGGGCTAGGAGAAGGGTCATCTTCTATAGGATAAGGTCCGTTCTCCATAGGGCTAGGAGAAGGGTCATCTTCTATAGGATAAAAGTCCGTTCTCCATAGGGCTAGGAGAAGGGTCATCTTCTATAGGATAAAGGTCCGTTCTCCATAGGGCTAGGAGAAGGGTCATCTTCTATAGGATAAAGGTCCGTTCTCCAGAGGGCTAGGAGAAGGGTCATCTTCTATAGGATAAGGTCCGTTCTCCATAGGGCTAGGAGAAGGGTCATCTTCTATAGGATAAAGGTCCATTCTCCATAGGGCTAGGAGAAGGGTCATCTTCTATAGGATAAGGTCCGTTCTCCATAGGGCTAGGAGAAGGGTCATCTTCTATAGGATAAAAGGTCCGTTCTCCATAGGGCTAGGAGAAGGGTCATCTTCTATAGGATAAAGGTCCGTTCTCCATAGGGCTAGGGATATAAAGTAGAGGGTTTGAATTAGGTTTGTCTTCTATAGGGTAGGGGGTTAGAATTAGGGTTCCCTTCTATATGGTAGGGGGTGTTCTCCATAGTGTAAGGGTTAGGGTTGTCTTCCATAGGGGTAGGGGATTAGGGAAGTCTTCTATGGGGTAGGGGGTGTCCTCCATAGGGTGAGGGCTTTCATCTATAATTTAAAGGGTGTCCTCTATAGGGTTGGGATTAGGCTCATCTTCTAGAGGGTAGGGGGTGAGAATTAGGGTTCTCTTCTATAGGGTAGGGGGTACGGTTAGGTTTGTCTTCAATAAGGTAAGGGCTGTCCTCCATAGGGTTAGGGTTGTCATTTTTAGGGTAAGGTCTGCCCCCATAGGATTAGGCTTATCTTCTATAGGGTAAGGGATGGTCTCCATGGGGCAAGGGATGGTCTCCATGGGGCAAGGGATGGTCTCCATGGGGCAAGGGATGGTCTCCATGGGGCAAGGGGTGTCTTTTTAGGGTAGAAGGTTAGGATGAGGATTGTCTTCTATGGGGTGGGGGTTAGAATTGGTGCGGTCTTATATAGACTAGGGTGTTAGGATTAGGGTTGCCATCTATAGGGTAGGGGGTGAGAATTAGGGTGATCTTCTATAGGGTTATGGTGTAAGGGTTGTAGGGCCGAAACAACAAATTGATTATGAAAATAGTTGTCAACTATTTTCATAATCGATAAATCGACCAGCTGATTAGTTGGCCTGCATACAGAATGCATTATTCGCTTACATATCAGGTATTACAGGGCAGCACACATACAGCTCAGTACACCATCCATACATGTCAGTAAGTGCCGGAGAACATGTGAATGTGTGAGGAGCGATGCCTCATGGGACATGTAGTCCTGGGCAGGAGGTGAGTGGTTCTAAAGTCAGAAGTATTTATACATTGTTATAGGGGGCGCTCTATACTACACTTTGCAGATTGCTATTGGGGCTCTCTGAGGGCAGGAGGAGCCAGAAGCATCGGTGGGGGGGGGGACTCTAGAAGAGAAGGATCAGGGCTGCTCTGTGCAAATCCATTACACAGAGCAGGTAAGTATAAAAGGTTTGTTGCTTAAAAAATAAATCACTTTAAAGACTCTGTAGAGGGAAGATCAGCATCTGACCCCAGAGAAGGTGGCGGCCGATAGACTGGAGGGGACAGAAGACATTACTATCACATATATATAAAAAGATCAGATCCATGAAAAAAGTCTCCCCCCCCCCCTCCCTATAGATTCATGTCCGACTCCTGGTTAGAATGCCCAAATATCCTACTTCTGGGTGTATTTATTTTTATTATTAGGCTCATTTTAGCCTTTTTAACCCCATGATGAGCGGTGATACAAATAAAATCATGCTAAAGGTCCGAGGCCGGGGTCACACCGATGCGTTTTTGGTGCTTTTTGCAGAAAGGCACTTCATGTGAATGTGTCCCATAGGGAACCATTACATCTGCTCCTTCGAATTTTCCCGTCACTGTGGTGGAAAACAAACGTTCTTTTTTTTGAAGGAAGAAATCGTTTTTGTATGACGAGCATAAGTGACAGCCGGCCTATGACAAGGGAGTCCGTCACACGTCCTCCACCCGCCCTGGACAAGGGAGTCCGTCACACGTCCTCCACCCGCCCTGGACAAGGGAGTCCGTCACACGTCCTCCACCCGCCCTGGACAAGGGAGTCCGTCTTACGTCCTCCACCCGCCCTGGACAAGGGAGTCCGTCACACGTCCTCCACCCGCCCTGGACAAGGGAGTCCGTCACACGTCCTCCACCCGCCCTGGACAAGGGAGTCCGTCACACGTCCTCCACCCGCCCTGGACAAGGGAGTCCGTCACACGTCCTCCACCCGCCCTGGACAAGGGAGTCCGTCACACGTCCTCCACCCGCCCTGGACAAGGGAGTCCGTCACACGTCCTCCACCCGCCCTGGACAAGGGAGTCCGTCACACGTCCTCCACCCGCCCTGGACAAGGGAGTCCGTCACACGTCCTCCACCCGCCCTGGACAAGGGAGTCCGTCACACGTCCTCCACCCGCCCTGGACAAGGGAGTCCGTCACACGTCCTCCACCCGCCCTGGACAAGGGAGTCCGTCACACGTCCTCCACCCGCCCTGGACAAGGGAGTCCGTCACACGTCCTCCACCCGCCCTGGACAAGGGAGTCCGTCACACGTCCTCCACCCGCCCTGGACAAGGGAGTCCGTCACACGTCCTCCACCCGCCCTGGACAAGGGAGTCCGTCACACGTCCTCCACCCGCCCAGGACAAGGGAGTCCGTCACACGTCCTCCACCCGCCCTGGACAAGGGAGTCCGTCACACGTCCTCCACCCGCCCTGGACAAGGGAGTCCGTCACACGTCCTCCACCCGCCCAGGACAAGGGAGTCCGTCACACGTCCTCCACCCGCCCTGGACAAGGGAGTCCGTCACACGTCCTCCACCCGCCCAGGACAAGGGAGTCCGTCACACGTCCTCCACCCGCCCAGGACAAGGGAGTCCGTCACACGTCCTCCACCCGCCCTGGACAAGGGAGTCCGTCACACGTCCTTCACCCGCCCTGAACAAGGGAGTCCGTCACACGTCCTCCACCCGCCCAGGACAAGGGAGTCCGTCACACGTCCTCCACCCGCCTAGGACAGGGTTGTATTGTATAGGGTAGGGGTGTCCTTCATATAGTGTTAGGGTTGTATTCTATGGGGTAGGGTGTGTCCTCCATAGGGTAGGGGTCAGGGTTGTCTTCTTTAGGATTAGGATTAGGGGTTTCTTCTATAGGGTAGGGAGTTTTCTCCATAAAGTTGTCTTCTATAGGGTAAGGTCTGTCCTCCCAGGGTTAGGGATGTCTTCTATAAAAAGGTAGGGGGTGTTCTCCACCCGCCCAGGACAAGGGAGTCCGTCATACTTCCTCCACCCGCCCTGGACAAGGGAGTCCGTCATACTTCCTCCACCCGCCCTGGACAAGGGAGTCCGTCACACTTCCTCCACCCGCCCTGGACAAGGGAGTCCGTCACACTTCCTCCACCCGCCCTGGACAAGGGAGTCCGTCACACTTCCTCCACCCGCCCTGGACAAGGGAGTCCGTCACACGTCCTCCACCCGCCCTGGACAAGGGAGTCCGTCACACGTCCTCCACCCGCCCTGGACAAGGGAGTCCGTCACACGTCCTCCACCCGCCCTGGACAAGGGAGTCCGTCACACGTCCTCCACCCGCCCTGGACAAGGGAGTCCGTCACACGTCCTCCACCCGCCCTGGACAAGGGAGTCCGTCACACGTCCTCCACCCGCCCTGGACAAGGGAGTCCGTCACACGTCCTCCACCCGCCCTGGACAAGGGAGTCCGTCACACGTCCTCCACCCGCCCTGGACAAGGGAGTCCGTCACACGTCCTCCACCCGCCCTGGACAAGGGAGTCCGTCACACGTCCTCCACCCGCCCAGGACAAGGGAGTCCGTCACACGTCCTCCACCCGCCCTGGACAAGGGAGTCCGTCACACGTCCTCCACCCGCCCTGGACAAGGGAGTCCGTCACACGTCCTCCACCCGCCCTGGACAAGGGAGTCCGTCACACGTCCTCCACCCGCCCAGGACAAGGGAGTCCGTCACACGTCCTCCACCCGCCCTGGACAAGGGAGTCCGTCACACGTCCTCCACCCGCCCAGGACAAGGGAGTCCGTCACACGTCCTCCACCCGCCCAGGACAAGGGAGTCCGTCACACGTCCTCCACCCGCCCTGGACAAGGGAGTCCGTCACACGTCCTTCACCCGCCCTGAACAAGGGAGTCCGTCACACGTCCTCCACCCGCCCAGGACAAGGGAGTCCGTCACACGTCCTCCACCCGCCTAGGACAGGGTTGTATTGTATAGGGTAGGGGTGTCCTTCATATAGTGTTAGGGTTGTATTCTATGGGGTAGGGTGTGTCCTCCATAGGGTAGGGGTCAGGGTTGTCTTCTTTAGGATTAGGATTAGGGGTTTCTTCTATAGGGTAGGGAGTTTTCTCCATAAAGTTGTCTTCTATAGGGTAAGGTCTGTCCTCCCAGGGTTAGGGATGTCTTCTATAAAAAGGTAGGGGGTGTTCTCCACCCGCCCAGGACAAGGGAGTCCGTCATACTTCCTCCACCCGCCCTGGACAAGGGAGTCCATCATACTTCCTCCACCCGCCCTGGACAAGGGAGTCCGTCATACTTCCTCCACCCGCCCTGGACAAGGGAGTCCGTCATACTTCCTCCACCCGCCCTGGACAAGGGAGTCCGTCACACGTCCTCCACCCGCCCTGGACAAGGGAGTCCGTCACACGTCCTCCACCCGCCCTGGACAAGGGAGTCCGTCACACGTCCTCCACCCGCCCTGGACAAGGGAGTCCGTCATACTTCCTCCACCCGCCCTGGACAAGGGAGTCCGTCATACGTCCTCCACCCGCCCTGGACAAGGGAGTCCGTCATACGTCCTCCACCCGCCCAGGACAAGGGAGTCCGTCACACGTCCTCCACCCGCCCAGGACAAGGGAGTCCGTCACACGTCCTCCACCCGCCCAGGACAAGGGAGTCCGTCACACGTCCTCCACCCGCCTAGGACAAGGGAGTCCGTCACACGTCCTCCACCCGCCTAGGACAAGGGAGTCCGTCACACGTCCTCCACCCGCCTAGGACAAGGGAGTCCGTCACACGTCCTCCACCCGCCTAGGACAAGGGAGTCCGTCACACGTCCTTCACCCGCCTAGGACAAGGGAGTCCGTCACACGTCCTCCACCCGCCTAGGACAAGGGAGTCCGTCACACGTCCTCCACCCGCCTAGGACAAGGGAGTCCGTCACACGTCCTCCACCCGCCTAGGACAAGGGAGTCCGTCACACGTCCTCCACCCGCCTAGGACAAGGGAGTCCGTCACACGTCCTCCACCCGCCTAGGACAGGGTTGTATTGTATAGGGTAGGGGTGTCCTTCATATAGTGTTAGGGTTGTATTCTATGGGGTAGGGTGTGTCCTCCATAGGGTAGGGGTCAGGGTTGTCTTCTTTAGGATTAGGATTAGGGGTTTCTTCTATAGGGTAGGGAGTTTTCTCCATAAAGTTGTCTTCTATAGGGTAAGGTCTGTCCTCCCAGGGTTAGGGATGTCTTCTATAAAAGGTAGGGGGTGTTCTCCATAGAGTTAGGGTTGTCCTCTATAGGGGTAGTTGTTTCCTCCATGGGGCAGGGGCTAGGGTTGTCTTCTATATGGGTAGGGTTTTCATCCATAGGGTGGGGGTAAGGGTTGTTTTCTATAATGGTAGGGGTTTCCGCCATGGGGTTAGGGTGGTCTTCTATAGGGTAAGGGGTGTTCTCCACAGGGTAGGGGTTAGGGTTGTCTTCTATAGGGGGTTTCTTCTATAGGGTTTAGGGGTGTCTTCTACAGGGGTGTCCCCCATAGGGGTTTGGGGGTGTCTTCTATAGGGGTGTCCCCCATAGGAGTTTGGGGGTGTCTTCCATAGGGTAATTCCCCCATAGGGGTTTGGGGGTGTCTTCCATAGGGATTTCCTATAGGGGTTTGGGGTGTCTTCTATAGGGGTGTCCCCATAGGGTTTGGGGGTGTCTTCTATAGGGTTGCCCCCCATAGGGGTTTGGGGGGTCTTCTATAGGGTTTCCTATAGGGGTGTCCCCATAGGGTTTGGGGGGTGTCTTCTATAGGGTTGTCTTCTATAGGGGTGTCCCCCGTAGGGGTTTGGGGGTGTCTTCTATAGGGTTGTCCCCCATAGGGGTTTGGGGGTGTCTTCTATAGGGATTTCCTATAGGGGTTTGGGGGTGTCTTCTATAGGGTTAGGGGGTTACAAATTACCTTTTTGCTACAAAGCACATTCATGGTTTTTTGTACATTTTCTTTTCACGACAATAAAAAAGAAATAAAATGAAAGTGAAAGAACAAATGAGATATGAAGTTCTTATCACACCCAAAGACAAACATTTCTTATTTCGCAGCTTACCAATTCTTAGATGTGATGGCTGCATTACTGTTCTTTTTTGTGCTCTTTTCCTTCTTTTCACCTGGTGATCCTGCCAGTAAGTCTGTTGTTTTTCAACTTCCTCTACTAAATCAAGCTGTCCAGACAAAGTGGCAGTTAGAAGGATGAGACAAACCATTTCCCACTGACAGGGGTGCTTACAATGATCAGCTTTTGTTTATTCATGTAAAACCTTTATCCAAAAAGGAAGAGAACTTTTCCTGTAACGGATTATAAAGTGTGAGCTGGAGTTTGGTTTCAATTTGTTAGTGTATCTAAATCTGCTAGTCTAACACTCCCCTCCCCCAGACTGACAATGATGTGCCTCCTGTTTTGCTTCCTCCAGAGTGGGGGTGGGGTGGATCTAATACAGAAGGTGTGTTATTGGCCAGATCACCAGGAGAAAACGGAGGGGAAAACTAATGCAGCCGCCACATCTGATGATTGGTAAGCTGCAATAGATTTATAGCAGAACTCCGGGGAGGTCGGTGGGGTGCTCGTTATTTCTAGGGGTATCAGAGGGGACTGTCACCCCGATTCCCCCCGGCTTTGGTCACATGGAGAGAGGAGGCCTGCACCCCCCTTATACTTACCAGCATCGCTGCTCTCTCTCTCCTCATTGGCTTTTGCTGCTGTTAATCACAGCCAGTGAGGAGGGAGTGGGAGGCGGGGCTTAGCCAACACTGTTTGTCAATGGAAGGCAGCCTGCATGAGTCCCCCATAGCAAATGGTGGAGGGGGGGGGGGGGGGGCACCGCCAACCATATCACCGCCAACCATATCCCCTCTACCCATATCACCGCCAACCGTATCACCGCCAACCGTTTCCCCTCTACCCGTATCACCCCCAACCGTATCACCGCCAACCGTATCCCCTCTACCCGTATCACCGCCAACCGTATCTCTGCCAACCGTATCCCCTCCAACCGTATCCCAACCCGTATCCCCGCCAACCATATCCCCGCCAACCGTATCACCGCCAACCGTATCCCCTCTACCCGTATCACCGCCAACCGTATCCCCTCTACCCGTATCACCGCCAACCGTTTCCCCTCTACCCGTATCACCGCCAACCGTATCCCCTCTACCCGTATCACCTCTACCCGTATCACCCCCAACCGTTTCCCCTCTACCCGTATCACCGCCAACCGTATCCCCTCTACCCGTATCACCGCCAACCGTATCCCCTCTACCCGTATCACCGCCAACCGTTTCCCCTCTACCCGTATCACCGCCAACCGTATCCCCTCTACCCGTATCACCCCCAACCGTTTCCCCTCTACCCGTATCACCCCCAACCGTTTCCCCTCTACCCGTATCACCCCCAACCGTTTCCCCTCTACCCGTATCACCGCCAACCGTATCCCCTCTACCCGTATCACCGCCAACCGTATCCCCTCTACCCGTATCACCGCCAACCGTATCCCCTCTACCCGTATCACCGCCAACCGTATCCCCTCTACCCGTATCACCGCCAACCGTATCCCCTCTACCCGTATCACCGCCAACCGTATCCCCTCTACCCGTATCACCGCCAACCGTATCCCCTCTACCCGTATCACCGCCAACCGTATCCCCTCTACCCGTATCACCCCCAACCGTTTCCCCTCTACCCGTATCACCCCCAACCGTTTCCCCTCTACCCGTATCACCGCCAACCGTATCCCCTCTACCCGTATCACCGCCAACCGTATCCCCTCTACCCGTATCACCGCCAACCGTATCCCCTCTACCCGTATCACCGCCAACCGTATCCCCTCTACCCGTATCACCGCCAACCGTATACCCTCTACCCGTATCACCGCCAACCGTTTCCCCTCTACCCGTATCACCGCCAACCGTATCCCCTCTACCCGTATCACCCCCAACCGTTTCCCCTCTACCCGTATCACCCCCAACCGTTTCCCCTCTACCCGTATCACCGCCAACCGTATGCCCTCTACCCGTATCACCGCCAACCGTATGCCCTCTACCCGTATCACCGCCAACCGTATGCCCTCTACCCGTATCACCGCCAACCGTATCCCCTCTACCCGTATCACCGCCAACCGTATCCCCTCTACCCGTATCACCGCCAACCGTATCCCCTCTACCCGTATCACCGCCAACCGTATCCCCTCTACCCGTATCACCGCCAACCGTTTCCCCTCTACCCGTATCACCGCCAACCGTTTCCCCTCTACCCGTATCACCCCCAACCGTTTCCCCTCTACCCGTATCACCGCCAACCGTATCCCCTCTACCCGTATCACCGCCAACCGTATCCCCTCTACCCGTATCACCGCCAACCGTATCCTCTCTACCCGTATCACCGCCAACCGTATCCCCTCTACCCGTATCACCGCCAACCGTATCCCCTCTACCCGTATCACCGCCAACCGTATGCCCTCTACCCGTATCACCGCCAACCGTATGCCCTCTACCCGTATCACCGCCAACCGTATGCCCTCTACCCGTATCACCGCCAACCGTATGCCCTCTACCCGTATCACCGCCAACCGTATGCCCTCTACCCGTATCTCCGCCAACCGTATCTCCGCCAACCATATCTCCTCTACCCATATCCCCGCCAACCGTATCACCGCCAACCGTATCACCGCCAACCGTATCACCGCCAACCGTATCACCGCCAACCGTATCACCGCCAACCGTATCACCGCCAACCGTATCACCGCCAACCGTATCCCCTCTACCCATATCCCCGCCAACCATATCACCGCCAACCAT
Organism: Rana muscosa; assembly: GCA_029206835.1. Taxonomy (NCBI): domain Eukaryota; kingdom Metazoa; phylum Chordata; class Amphibia; order Anura; family Ranidae; genus Rana; species Rana muscosa. The sequence continues at coordinate 915,933 of JARGYO010000448.1, read as the reverse complement.
ATCCCCGCCAACCATATCCCCGCCAACCATATCACCGCCAACCATATCCCCTCTACCCATATCACCGCCAACCGTATCCCCGCCAACCGTATCCCCCTCCAACCGTATCCCCTCTACCCGTATCACCGCCAACCATATGCCCTCTACCCGTATCACCGCCAACCATATCTCCGCCAACCATATCCCCTCTACCCATATCACCGCCAACCGTATCCCCTCCAACCGTATCCCTGCCAACCGTATCCCCGCCAACCGTATCCCCGCCAACCGTATCCCCGCCAACCGTATCCTCGCCAACCGTATCCCCTCTAGCCGTATCACCGCCAACCGTATCCCCTCTACCCGTATCACCGCCAACCGTATCCTCGCCAACCGTATCCCCTCTAGCCGTATCACCGCCAACCGTATCCCCTCTACCCGTATCACCGCCAACCGTATCCCCTCTACCCGTATCACCGCCAACCGTATCCCCTCTACCCGTATCACCGCCAACCGTATCCCCTCTACCCGTATCACCGCCAACCGTATGCCCTCTACCCGTATCACCGCCAACCGTATGCCCTCTACCCGTATCACCGCCAACCGTATGCCCTCTACCCGTATCCCCGCCAACCGTATCCCCTCTACCCGTATCACCGCCAACCGTATGCCCTCTACCCGTATCACCGCCAACCGTATGCCCTCTACCCGTATCTCCGCCAACCATATCTCCGCCAACCCGCATCACCACCAACCCGTCACCCCTCTACCTGTATCCCCTGTAGCCGTATCCCCGCCAACCATATGCCCTGTACCCGTATCTCCGCCAACCATATGCCCTCTACCCGTATCACCGCCAACCACATCACCGCCAACCACATCCCCTCTACCCGTATCTCCGCCAACCGTATCCCCTCTACCCGTATCCCCACCTACCATATGCCCTCTACCCGTATCTCCGCCAACCATATGCCCTCTACCCATATCTCCGCCAACCATATCTCCGCCAACCATATCTCCGCCAACCATACCACCGCCAATCATATCCCCTCTACCCGTATCACCGCCAACCATATCCCCTCTACCCGTAATACCGCCAACCATATCCCCTCTACCCGTATCACCCCCAACTGTATCCCCTCTACCCGTAACACTGCATCACCGACAACCATATCCCTGCCAACCATATCCCCTCTACCCGTATCACCGCCAACCGTATCTCTGCCAACCGTATCCCCTCCAACCGTATCCCAACCCGTATCCCCGCCAACCATATCCCCGCCAACCATATCTCCTCTACCCGTATCACCGCCAACCGTTTCCCCTCTACCCGTATCACCCCCAACCGTATCCCCTCTACCCGTATCACCGCCAACCGTATCCCCTCTACCCGTATCACCGCCAACCGTATCCCCTCTACCCGTATCACCGCCAACCGTTTCCCCTCTACCCGTATCACCGCCAACCGTTTCCCCTCTACCCGTATCACCCCCAACCGTTTCCCCTCTACCCGTATCACCCCCAACCGTATCCCCTCTACCCGTATCACCGCCAACCGTATCCCCTCTACCCGTATCACCGCCAACCGTATCCCCTCTACCCGTATCACCGCCAACCGTATCCCCTCTACCCGTATCACCGCCAACCGTATCCCCTCTACCCGTATCACCGCCAACCGTATCCCCTCTACCCGTATCACCGCCAACCGTATGCCCTCTACCCGTATCACCGCCAACCGTATGCCCTCTACCCGTATCACCGCCAACCGTATGCCCTCTACCCGTATCACCGCCAACCGTATGCCCTCTACCCGTATCACCGCCAACCGTATGCCCTCTACCCGTATCACCGCCAACCGTATGCCCTCTACCCGTATCTCCGCCAACCGTATCTCCGCCAACCATATCTCCTCTACCCATATCCCCGCCAACCGTATACCCGCCAACCGTATCACCGCCAACCGTATCACCGCCAACCGTATCCCCTCTACCCGTATCCCCTCTACCCATATCCCCGCCAACCATATCACCGCCAACCATATCCCCGCCAACCATATCCCCGCCAACCATATCACCGCCAACCATATCCCCTCTACCCATATCACCGCCAACCGTATCCCCCTCCAACCGTATCCCCTCTACCCGTATCACCGCCAACCATATGCCCTCTACCCGTATCACCGCCAACCATATCTCCGCCAACCATATCCCCTCTACCCATATCACCGCCAACCGTATCCCTGCCAACCGTATCCCCGCCAACCGTATCCCCGCCAACCGTATCCCCGCCAACCGTATCCCCGCCAACCGTATCCCCGCCAACCGTATCCCCGCCAACCGTATCCCCTCTACCCGTATCACCGCCAACCGTATCCCCTCTACCCGTATCACCGCCAACCGTATCCCCTCTACCCGTATCACCGCCAACCGTATCCCCTCTACCCGTATCTCCGCCAACCATATGCCCTCTACCCGTATCACCGCCAACCGTATGCCCTCTACCCGTATCACCGCCAACCGTATGCCCTCTACCCGTATCCCCGCCAACCGTATCCCCTCTACCCGTATCACCGCCAACCGTATGCCCTCTACCCGTATCACCGCCAACCGTATGCCCTCTACCCGTATCACCGCCAACCGTATGCCCTCTACCCGTATCTCCGCCAACCATATCTCCGCCAACCCGCATCACCACCAACCCGTCACCCCTCTACCTGTATCCCCTCTAGCCGTATCCCCGCCAACCATATGCCCTGTACCCGTATCTCCGCCAACCATATGCCCTCTACCCGTATCTCCGCCAACCATATCTCCGCCAACCACATCACCGCCAACCACATCCCCTCTACCCGTATCTCCGCCAACCGTATCCCCTCTACCCGTATCCCCACCTACCATATGCCCTCTACCCGTATCTCCGCCAACCATATGCCCTCTACCCATATCTCCGCCAACCATATCTCCGCCAACCATATCTCCGCCAACCACATCACCGCCAACCACATCCCCTCTACCCGTATCTCCGCCAACCGTATCCCCTCTACCCGTATCCCCACCTACCATATGCCCTCTACCCGTATCTCCGCCAACCATATGCCCTCTACCCATATCTCCGCCAACCATATCTCCGCCAACCATATCTCCGCCAACCATATCTCCGCCAACCATATCTCCGCCAACCATACCACCGCCAATCATATCCCCTCTACCCGTATCACCGCCAACCATATCCCCTCTACCCGTAATAACGCCAACCATATCCCTCTCTACCCGTATCACCCCCAACTGTATCCCCTCTACCCGTAACACTGCATCACCGACAACCATATCCCTGCCAACCATATCCCCTCTACCCGTATCACCGCCAACCGTATCTCTGCCAACCGTATCCCCTCCAACCGTATCCCAACCCGTATCCCCGCCAATCATATCTCCTCTACCCGTATCACCGCCAACCGTTTCCCCTCTACCCGTATCACCCCCAACCGTATCCCCTCTACCCGTATCACCCCCAACCGTATCCCCTCTACCCGTATCACCGCCAACCGTATCCCCTCTACCCGTATCACCGCCAACCGTATCCCCTCTACCCGTATCACCGCCAACCGTATCCCCTCTACCCGTATCACCGCCAACCGTATCCCCTCTACCCGTATCACCGCCAACCATATCTCCGCCAACCATATCTCCTCTACCCATATCCCCGCCAACCGTATCCCCGCCAACCGTATCCCCTCTACCCGTATCCCCGCCAACCGTATCCCCTCTACCCGTATCACCGCCAACCGTATCCCCTCTACCCGTATCACCGCCAACCGTATCCCCTCTACCCGTATCACCGCCAACCGTATCCCCTCTACCCATATCACCGCCAACCGTATCCCCTCTACCCGTATCTCCGCCAACCATATGCCCTCTACCCGTATCCCCGCCAACCGTATCACCGCCAACCGCATCACCGCCAACCGTATCCCCTCTACCCGTATCCCCACCAACCGTATCACCGCCAACCATATCCCCTCTACCCATATCACCGCCAACCGTATCCCCGCCAACCATATCCCCGCCAACCATATCACCGCCAACCATATCACCGCCAACCATATCCCCTCTACCCATATCACCGCCAACCGTATCCCCGCCAACCGTATCCCCCTCCAACCGTATCCCCTCTACCCGTATCACCGCCAACCATATGCCCTCTACCCGTATCACCGCCAACCATATCTCCGCCAACCATATCCCCTCTACCCATATCACCGCCAACCGTATCCCCGCCAACCGTATCCCCGCCAACCGTATCCCCGCCAACCGTATCCCCTCTACCCGTATCCCCGCCAACCGTATCCCCTCTACCCGTATCACCGCCAACCGTATCCCCTCTACCCGTATCACCGCCAACCGTATCCCCTCTACCCGTATCACCGCCAACCGTATCCCCTCTACCCGTATCACCGCCAACCGTATCCCCTCTACCCGTATCTCCGCCAACCATATGCCCTCTACCCGTATCTCCGCCAACCATATCTCCGCCAACCCGCATCACCACCAACCCGTCACCCCTCTACCCGTATCCCCGCCAACCATATGCCCTGTACCCGTATCTCCGCCAACCATATCTCCGCCAACCACATCACCGCCAACCACATCCCCTCTACCCGTATCCCCGCCTACCATATGCCCTCTACCCGTATCTCCGCCAACCATATGCCCTCTACCCGTATCTCCGCCAACCATATGCCCTCTACCCGTATCTCCGCCAACCATATCTCCGCCAACCATATCTCCGCCAACCATATCTCCGCCAACCATATCCCCTCTACCCGTATCACCGCCAACCATATCCCCTCTACCCGTAATACCGCCAACCATATCCCCTCTACCCGTAATACCGCCAACCATATCCCCTCTACCCGTATCACCCCCAACTGTATCCCCTCTACCCGTAACACTGCATCACCGACAACCATATCCCTGGCAACCATATCCCCTCTACCCGTATCACCGCCAACCATATCCCCTCTACCCATATCACCGCCAACCATATCTCCGCCAACCATATCTCCTCTAGCCGTATCACCGCCAACCGTATTCCCTCTACCCGTATCCCCGCCTACCATATGCCCTTTACCCGTATCACCGCCAGCCGTATGCCCTCTACCCGTATCACCGCCAACCACATCACCGCCAACCGTATTCCCTCTACCCGTATCCCCGCCTACCATATGCCCTCTACCCGTATCTCCGCCAACCATATGCCCTCTACCCGTATCTCCGCCAACCATATCTCCGCCAACCATACCTCCGCCAACCATACCTCCGCCAACCATACCTCCGCCAACCATACCTCCGCCAACCATACCTCCGCCAACCATACCTCCGCCAACCATACCTCCGCCAACCATACCTCCGCCAACCATATCCCCTCTACCCGTATCACCGCCAACCATATCCCCTCTACCCGTAATACCGCCAACCATATCCCCTCTACCCGTATCACCCCCAACTGTATCCCCTCTACCCGTAACACCGCATCACCAACAACCATATCCCTGCCAACCATATCCCCTCTACCCGTATCACCGCCAACCATATCCCCGCCAACCGTATCACCTCTACCCGTATCACCACCAACCATATCCCCTCTACCCGTATCACCGCCAACCATATCTCCTCTACCCGTATCACCGCCAACCATATCCCTTCTACCCGTATCACCGCCAACCATATCCCCTCTACCCGTATCACCGCCAACCATATCCCCTCTACCCGTATCACCGCCAACCATATCCCCTCTACCCGTATCACCGCCAACCATATCTCCGCCAACCATATCTCCTCTACCCGTATCACCGCCAACCGTATCCCCTCTACCCGTATCCCCGCCTACCATATGCCCTCTACCCGTATCCCCGCCTACCATATGCCCTCTACCCGAATCACCGCCAACCATATCTCCGCCAACCACATCTCCGCCAACCATATCACCGCCAACCATATCCCCTCTACCCGTATCGCCGCCAACCGTATCCCCGCCTACCATATGCCCTCTACCCGTATCTCCGCCAACCATATGCCCTCTGCCCGTATCTCCGCCAACCATATCTCCGCCAACCATACCACCGCCGCCAACCAAATCCCCTCTACCCATATCTCTGCCAACCGTATCCCCTCTACCCGTATCACCGCCAACCGTATCCCTTCTACCCGTATCACCGCCAACCGTATCCCCTCTACCCGTATCTCCGCCAACCATATGCCCTCTACCCGTATCTCCGCCAACCATATGCCCTCTACCCGTATCTCCGCCAACCACCATATGCCCTCTACCCGTATCTCCGCCAACCACCATATGCCCTCTACCCGTATCTCCGCCAACCATATCTCCGCCAACCCGTATCCCCTCTACCCGTATCCCCTCTACCCGTATCCCCGCCAACCATATCCCCGCCAACCATATCCCCTCTACCCGTACGACCGCATCACCGCCAACCGTATCCCCTCTACCCGTATCACCGCCAACCGTATCCCCTCTACCCGTATCACCGCCAACCGTATCCCCTCTACCCGTATCTCCGCCAACCATATGCCCTCTACCCGTATCTCCGCCAACCATATCTCCGCCAACCATATCTCCGCCAACCATATCCCCGCCAACCCGTATCCCCGCCAACCCGTCACCCCTCTACCCGTATCCCCTCTAGCCGTATCTCCGTCAACCATATGCCCTCTAACCCTAACTCCACCAACCATATCTCCGCCAACCACATCCCTTCTACCTGTATCTCCGCCAACCGTATCCCCTCTACCCGTATCCCCGCTAACCATATGCCCTCTACCCGTATCTCCGCCAACCATATGCCCTCTACCCGTATCTCCGCCAACCATATCTCCGCCAACCATACCACCGCCAACCATACCACCGCCAACCATATCCCCTCTACCCATATCTCCGCCAACCGTATCCCCTCTACCCGTATCACCGCCAACCATATCCCCTCTACCCGTATCACCCCCAACTGTATCCCCTCTACCCGTAACACTGCATCACCGACAACCATATCCCTGCCAACCATATCCTCGCCAACCGTATCACCTCTACCCGTATCACCACCAACCATATCCCCTCTACCCGTATCACCGCCAACCATATCCCCTCTACCCGTATCACCGCCAACCATATCCCCTCTACCCGTATCACCGCCAACCATATCCCCTCTACCCGTATCCCCGCCAACCATATCCCCTCTACCCGTATCACCGCCAACCATATCCCCTCTACCCGTACCACCGCCAACCATATCTCCACCAACCGTATCCCCTCTACCCGTATCACCGCCAACCATATCCCCTCTACCCGTATCACCGCCAACCATATCTCCGCCAACCGTATCCCCTCTACCCGTATCACCGCCAACCGTATCCCCTATACCCGTATCACCGCCAACCGTATCCCCTCTACCCGTATCACCGCCAACCGTATCCCCTCTACCCGTATCACCGCCAACCATATCTCCGCCAACCATATCACCGCCAACCATATCCCCTCTACCCGTATCGCCGCCAACCGTATCCCCGCCTACCATATGCCCTCTACCCGTATCTCCGCCAACCATATCCCCTCTACCCGTATCACCCCCAACTGTATCCCCTCTACCCGTAACACCGCATCACGACAACCATATCCCTGCCAACCATATCCCCTCTACCCGTATCACCGCCAACCGTATCTCTGCCAACCATATCCCCGCCAACCGTATCACCTCTACCCGTATCACCACCAACCATATCCCCTCTACCCGTATCACCGCCAACCGTATCCCCTCTACCCGTATCACCGCCAACCGTATCCCCTCTACCCGTATCACCGCCAACCGTATCCCCTCTACCCGTATCACCGCATCACGACAACCATATCCCTGCCAACCATATCCCCTCTACCCGTATCACCGCCAACCGTATCCCCTCTACCCGTATCACCGCCAACCATATGCCCTCTACCCGTATCTCCGCCAACCATATCCCCTCTACCCATATCACCGCCAACCGTATCTCCGCCAACCATATCCCCGCCAACCGTATCCCCGCCAACCATATCCCCTCTACCCGTATCACTGCCAACCGTATCCCCTCTAGCCGTATCACCGCCAACCGTATCCCCTCTAGCCGTATCACCGCCAACCGTATCCCCTCTAGCCATATCTCCGCCAACCATATCTCCGCCAACCATATCTCCGCCAACCATATCTCCGCCAACCATATCTCCGCCAACCATATCTCCGCCAACCATATCTCCGCCAACCATATCTCCGCCAACCATATCTCCGCCAACCATATCTCCGCCAACCATATCTCCGCCAACCATACCACCGTCAACCATATCTCCGCCAACCATATCTCCGCCAACCATATCTCCCCCAACCATATCTCCGCCAACCATATCTCCGCCAACCATACCACCGCCAACCATACCACCGCCAACCATATCCCCTCTACCCGTATCACCGCCAACCATATCCTCTCTACCCGTAATACCGCCAACCATATCCCCTCTACCCGTATCACCCCCAACTGTATCCCCTCTACCCGTAACACCGCCAACCATATCCCTGCCAACCATATCCCCTCTACCCGTATCACCGCCAACCGTATCATCGCCAACCATATCCCCGCCAACCGTATCACCACCAACCATACCCCCTCTACCCGTATCACCGCCAACCATATCCCCTCTACCCGTATCACCGCCAACCGTATCCCCTCTACCCGTATCACCGCCAACCGTATCCCCTCTACCCGTATCACCGCATCACGACAACCATATCCCTGCCAACCATATCCCCTCTATCCGTATCACCGCCAACCGTATCCCCTCTACCCGTATCACCGCCAACCATATGCCCTCTACCTGTATCTCCGCCAACCGTATCCCCGCCAACCATATCCCCTCTACCCGTATCACTGCCAACCGTATCCCCTCTACCCGTATCACCGCCAACCGTATCCCCTCTACCCGTATCACCGCCAACCGTATCCCCTCTACCCGTATCACCGCCAACCGTATCCCCTCTACCCGTATCACCGCCAACCGTATCCCCTCTACCCGTATCACCGCCAACCGTATCCCCTCTACCCGTATCACCGCCAACCATATGCCCTCTACCCGTATCTCCGCCAACCATATCCCCGCCAACCATATCCCCGCCAACCATATCCCCTCTACCCATATCACTGCCAACCGTATCCCCTCTACCCGTATCACCGCCAACCGTATCCCCTCTACCCGTATCACCGCCAACCATATCTCCGCCAACCATATCTCCGCCAACCATATCTCCGCCAACCATATCTCCGCCAACCATACCTCCGCCAACCATACCACCGCCAACCATATCCCCTCTACCCGTAATACCGCCAACCATATCCCCTCTACCCATATCACCCCCAACTGTATCCCCTCTACCCGTAACACCGCATCACCGACAACCATATCCCCTCTACCCGTATCACCGCCAACCGTATCATTGCCAACCATATCCCCGCCAACCGTATCACCTCTACCCGTTTTACCACCAAAGATATCCCCTCTACCCGTATCACCACCAACCATATCCCCTCTACCCGTATCACCACCAACCATATCCCCTCTACCCGTATCACCGCCAACCATATCCCCTCTACCCGTATCACCGCCAACCATATCTCCGCCAACCGTATCCCCTCTACCCGTATCACCGCCAACCGTATCCCCTCTACCCGTATCACCGCCAACCATACCACCGCCAACCATATCCCCTCTACCCGTATCACCGCCAACCATATCCCCTCTACCCGTATCACCGCCAACCATACCACCGCCAACCATATCCCCTCTACCCGTATCACCGCCAACCATAACTCCGCCAACCATATCTCCTCTACCCATATCACTGCCAACCGTATCCCCTCTACCCGTATCACCGCAAACCGTATCCCCTCTACCCGTATCACCGCCAACCATATGCCCTCTACCCGTATCACCGCCAACCACATCTCCGCCAACCACATCACCGCCAACCATATGCCCTCTACCCGTATCACCGCCAACCATATCTCCGCCAACCATATCCCCTCTACTCGTATCCCCGCCAACCACACCGGTCATTCACCTCCCTAGTATGCACGGCTCATACCTGAGGGGGAAGCTGGGGAGCTGACAATCCTAGTTGGTGATACTAAAGTGATCGGGTTCCCTTGTGCACACTGACCACAGGGGGCGCTACAATGCTGCTTCTATTACTGGACTAGCAGGAAGATTGTGCCTCTCCACCTCATCCAATCAGAGAACGCCTTGTATGATCTATAAATGGTGGCGCCCCCCTGTGGTCAGTGTGCAGAGCCAAACCCGATCACCCCCCCGTCAAGTATGAGAAATACAAATGCTGGACCAGCGTCACTCAACCGTCACACCCGGAGTTCCCCTTTAAATAGAAGCCGCGCTATTATAATATACATGACACCCCTCCCCCTTCATCAGCAAATTCCGGGATCTGATCGATGTCACTAATAGGGAATCCAAGAAGGACGATCACTTACCCACAGAGTGCGGAATATAGGCCTCGTGGCCGGGTACCACGCCCGGACCCAGGATGGCGAATATCGTCTCTTCTTCTGCGGTAAGGACCTCCTCCGCGGAGCCGTTCTGGGTGGAGTGAGGAACCCGCGCCAGCTTCTCTTTGGTCCGCCTCTTGAAATCATTCCACCGTTTCTGAACCTCCTGAGCCGTGCGTTTCCAATTGGTTATGGCGTTAATTTTGGCGGCGATTCCCTCCCACACTCGGCGTCTCTCGGCCACGCTCAGCCGGCGGGCCTGTGCGCCGTACAACATGGAGTAATGGGAGCGCACTTCCCGGATCAGGATCTGATTCTCCTCATAGGAAAAGCGGGGCTTCCGGAGCCGGGTCACCTCTTCTGATTCGCCAGACATGGCGAGGGCGTTCACTATCGCCTCCAGGGTTCTGGCTGAAGAATTACAGAGCATTGGAGAAGAGAGAGCACCGAAAATACATCCACCACGGGACACTCAACCTCCGACACCCCACGGGACACTCAACCCCACCCGACACCCCACTTCCGAGTACATTCCACCACGGGACACTCAACCCCACCCGACACCCCACTTCTCCGTGTATTCCACCACGGGACACTCAACCCCCGACACCCCACTTCCGAGTACATTCCACCACGGGACACTCAACCCCACCCGACACCCCACTTCCGAGTACATTCCACCACGGGACACTCAACCCCACCCAGCACCCCACTTCCGAGTACATTCCACCACGGGACACTCAACCCCACCCGACACCCCACTTCTCCGAGTATTCCACCACGGGACACTCAACCCCCGACACCCCACTTCCGAGTGCATTCCACCACGGGACACTCAACCCCACCCGACACCCCACTTCTCCGTGTATTCCACCACGGGACACTCAACCCCACCCGACACCCCACTTCCGAGTACATTCCACCACGGGACACTCAACCCCACCCGACACCCCACTTCTCCGTGTATTCCACCACGGGACACTCAACCCCCGACACCCCACTTCCGAGTACATTCCACCACGGGACACTCAACCCCACCCGACACCCCACTTCCGAGTACATTCCACCACGGGACACTCAACCTCCGACACCCCACTTCCGAGTACATTCCACCACGGGACACTCAACCCCACCCAGCACCCCACTTCCGAGTACATTCCACCACGGGACACTCAACCCCACCCGACACCCCACTTCTCCGAGTATTCCACCACGGGACACTCAACCCCCGACACCCCACTTCCGAGTGCATTCCACCACGGGACACTCAACCCCACCCGACACCCCACTTCTCCGTGTATTCCACCACGGGACACTCAACCCCCCGACACCCCACTTCTCCCATATATTCCACCACGGGACACTCAACCCCACCCGGCACCCCACTTCTCCGTGTATTCCACCACGGGACACTCAACCTCCGACACCCCACTTCTCCGTGTATTCCACCACGGGACACTCAACCTCCGACACCCCACTTCCGTGTATTCCACCACGGGACACTCAACCTCCGACACCCCACTTCCCCCATATATTCCACCACGGGACACTCAACCCCATCTGACACCCCACTTCCCCCATATATTCCACCACGGGACACTCAACCCCCCGACACCCCACTTCTCCGTGTATTCCACCACGGGACACTCAACCCCACCCTACACCCCACTTCTCCGTGTATTCCACCACGGGACACTCAACCCCACCCGACACCCCACTTCTCCCATATATTCCACCACGGGACACTCAACCTCCGACACCCCACTTCCGTGTATTCCACCACGGGACACTCAACCCCACCCGGCACCCCACTTCCCCATATATTCCACCACGGGACACTCAACCTCCGACACCCCACTTCCGTGTATTCCACCACGGGACACTCAACCCCACCCGGCACCCCACTTCCCCCATATATTCCACCACGGGACACCCAACCCCACCCGACACCCCACTTCCCCCATATATTCCACCACGGGACACTCAACCCCACCCGGCACCCCACTTCCGAGTACATTCCACCACGGGACACTCAACCCCACCCGACACCCCACTTCCCCCATATATTCCACCATGGGACACTCAACCCCCGACACCCCACTTCTCCGTGTATTCCACCACGGGACACTCAACCTCCGACACCCCACTTCCCCGTGTATTCCACCACGGGACACTCAACCCCACCCGACACCCCACTTCTCCGTGTATTCCACCACGGGACACTCAACCCCACCCGACACCCCACTTCCCCCATATATTCCACCACGGGACACTCAACCCCACCCGACACCCCACTTCCCCCATATATTCCACCACGGGACACTCAACCTCCGACACCCCACTTCCCCGTGTATTCCACCACGGGACACTCAACCCCCCGACACCCCACTTCCCCCATATATTCCACCACCGGACACTCAACCCCCGACACCCCACTTCTCCGTGTATTCCACCACGGGACACTCAACCCCACCCGGCACCCCACTTCTCCGTGTATTCCACCACGGGACACTCAACCCCACCCGGCACCCCACTTCTCCGTGTATTCCACCACGGGACACTCAACCCCCAACACCCCACTTCCCCCATATATTCCACCACGGGACACTCAACCTCCAACACCCCACTTCTCCGTGTATTCCACCACGGGACACTCAACCCCACCCGACACCCCACTTCCCCGAGTACATTCCACCACGGGACACTCAACCTCCGACACCCCACTTCTCCGTGTATTCCACCACGGGACACTCAACCCCACCCGGCACCCCACTTCTCCGTGTATTCCACCACGGGACACTCAACCCCACCCAGCACCCCACTTCCCCCATATATTCCACCACGGGACACTCAACCTCCAACACCCCACTTCTCCGTGTATTCCACCACGGGACACTCAACCCCACCCAGCACCCCACTTCCCCCATATATTCCACCACGGGACACTCAACCCCACCCGGAACCCCACTTCTCCCATATATTCCACCACGGGACACTCAACCCCCGACACCCCACTTCCCCCATATATTCCACCACGGGACACTCCCCCCCCCACCCGGCACCCCACTTCCCCCATATATTCCACCACGGGACACTCAACCTCCGACACCCCACTTCTCCCATATATTCCACCACGGGACACTCAACCTCCGACACCCCACTTCCCCGTGTATTCCACCACGGGACACTCAACCCCACCCGACACCCCACTTCTCCGTGTATTCCACCACGGGACACTCAACCCCCGACACCCCACTTCTCCCATATATTCCACCACGGGACACTCAACCTCCGACACCCCACTTCTCCCATATATTCCACCACGGGACACTCAACCCCCGGCACCCCACTTCCCCCATTTATTCCACCACGGGACACTCAACCTCCGACACCCCACTTCCCCGTGTATTCCACCACGGGACACTCAACCTCCGACACCCTACTTCCCCGAGTACATTCCACCACGGGACACTCAACCTCCGACACCCCACTTCTCTGTGTATTCCACCACGGGACACTCAACCCCACCCGACACCCCACTTCCCCCATATATTCCACCACGGGACACTCAACCCCCGACACCCCACTTCCGTGTATTCCACCACGGGACACTCAACCTCCGACACCCCACTTCCCCCATATATTCCACCACGGGACACTCAACCCCACCCGGCACCCCACTTCTCCGTGTATTCCACCACGGGACACTCAACCTCCGACACCCCACTTCCCCCATATATTCCACCACGGGACACTCAACCCCACCCGGCACCCCACTTCTCCGTGTATTCCACCACGGGACACTCAACCTCCGACACCCCACTTCCGTGTATTCCACCACGGGACACTCAACCTCCGACACCCCACTTCCCCCATATATTCCACCACGGGACACTCAACCCCACCCGGCACCCCACTTCCGTGTATTCCACCACGGGACACGCAACCTCCGACACCCCACTTCCCCCATATATTCCACCACGGGACACTCAACCCCACCCGGCACCCCACTTCTCCGTGTATTCCACCACGGGACACTCAACCTCCGACACCCCACTTCCCCCATATATTCCACCACGGGACACTCCCCCCCCACCCGACACCCCACTTCCCCCATATATTTCACCACGGGACACTCAACCTCCGACACCCCACTTCTCTGTGTATTCCACCACGGGACACTCAACCTCCGACACCCCACTTCTCTGTGTATTCCACCACGGGACACTCAACCCCCACCCGACACCCCACTTCCCCCGAGTACATTCCACCACGGGACACTCAACCTCCGACACCCCACTTCTCCGTGTATTCCACCACGGGACACTCAACCCCACCCGGCACCCCACTTCCGAGTACATTCCACCACGGGACACTCAACCCCACCCGACACCCCACTTCCCCCATATATTCCACCACGGGACACTCAACCCCACCCGACACCCCACTTTTCCGTGTATTCCACCACCGGACACTCAACCCCCGACACCCCACTTCTCCCATATATTCCACCACGAGACACTCAACCTCCGACACCCCACTTCCGAGTGCATTCCACCACGGGACACTCAACCCCCCGACACCCCACTTCCCCCATATATTCCACCACGGGACACTCAACCCCCGACACCCCACTTCCGAGTACATTCCACCACGGGACACTCAACCCCCCGACACCCCACTTCCCCCATATATTCCACCACCGGACACTCAACCCCACCCGACACCCCAATTCCCCGAGTACATTCCACCACGGGACACTCAACCTCCGACACCCCACTTCTCCGTGTATTCCACCACGGGACACTCAACCCCACCCGGCACCCCACTTCCCCCATATATTCCACCACGGGACACTCAACCCCCGACACCCCACTTCCCCCATATATTCCACCACGGGACACTCAACCCCACCCGGCACCCCACTTCCCCGTGTATTCCACCACGGGACACTCAACCCCCGACACCCCACTTCTCCGTGTATTCCACCACGGGACACTCAACCCCACCCGACACCCCACTTCCCCCATATATTCCACCACGGGACACTCAACCCCACCCGACACCCCACTTCTCCGTGTATTCCACCATGGGACACTCAACCTCCGACACCCCACTTCCCCGTGTATTCCACCACGGGACACTCAACCCCCGACACCCCACTTCTCCGTGTATTCCACCACGGGACACTCAACCTCCGACACCCCACTTCCCCCATATATTTCACCACGGGACACTCAACCTCTGACACCCCACTTCCCCGTGTATTCCACCACGGGACACTCAACCCCACCCGACACCCCACTTCCCCCATATATTACACCACGGGACACTCAACCCCACCCGACACCCCACTTCTCCGTGTATTCCACCATGGGACACTCAACCTCCGACACCCCACTTCCCCGTGTATTCCACCACGGGACACTCAACCCCCGACACCCCACTTCTCCGTGTATTCCACCACGGGACACTCAACCCCACCCGGCACCCCACTTCTCCGTGTATTCCACCACGGGACACTCAACCTCCGACACCCCACTTCTCCGTGTATTCCACCACGGGACACTCAACCCCACCCGGCACCCCACTTCCCCGAGTACATTCCACCACGGGACACTCAACCTCCGACACCCCACTTCCCCGTGTATTCCACTACGGGACACTCCCCCCCACCCGGCACCCCACTTCTCCGTGTATTCCACCACGGGACACTCAACCCCACCCAGCACCCCACTTCCCCGTGTATTCCACCACGGGACACTCAACCTCCGACACCCCACTTCTCTGTGTATTCCACCACGGGACACTCAACCCCACCCGACACCCCACTTCTCCGTGTATTCCACCACGGGACACTCAACCCCCGACACCCCACTTCCGAGTGCATTCCACCACGGGACACTCAACCTCCGACACCCCACTTCCCCCATATATTCCACCACGGGACACTCAACCTCCGACACCCCACTTCCGAGTGCATTCCACCACGGGACACTCAACCTCCGACACCCCACTTCCCCCATATATTCCACCACGGGACACTCAACCCCCGACACCCCACTTCCCCCATATATTCCACCACCGGACACTCAACCCCCGACACCCCACTTCTCCCATATATTCCACCACGGGACACTCAACCTCCGACACCCCACTTCCGAGTGCATTCCACCACGGGACACTCAACCCCCCGACACCCCACTTCCCTCATATATTCCACCACCGGACACTCAACCCCCCGACACCCCACTTCTCCCATATATTCCACCACGTGACACTCAACCTCCGACACCCCACTTCCCCCATATATTCCACCACCGGACACTCAACCCCTGACACCCCACTTCTCCCATATATTCCACCACGGGACACTCAACCTCCGACACCCCACTTCCCCGAGTACATTCCACCACGGGACACTCAACCTCCGACACCCCACTTCTCCGTGTATTCCACCACGGGACACTCAACCCCACCCGGCACCCCACTTCTCCGTGTATTCCACCACGGGACACTCAACCCCACCCGGCACCCCACTTCCCCGTGTATTCCACCACGGGACACTCAACCCCACCCGGCACCCCACTTCCCCGTGTATTCCACCACGGGACACCCAACCTCCGACACCCCACTTCCCCGTGTATTCCACCACGGGACACTCAACCCCACCCGACACCCCACTTCTCCGTGTATTCCACCACGGGACACTCAACCTCCGACACCCCACTTCCCCGTGTATTCCACCACGGGACACTCAACCCCCGACACCCCACTTCCGAGTACATTCCACCACGGGACACTCAACCCCACCCGGCACCCCACTTCCCCCATATATTCCACCACGGGACACTCAACCTCCGACACCCCACTTCTCCGTGTATTCCACCACGGGACACTCAACCTCCGACACCCCACTTCCGTGTATTCCACCACGGGACACTCAACCTCCGACACCCCACTTCTCCGTGTATTCCACCACGGGACACTCAACCTCCGACACCCCACTTCCGTGTATTCCACCACGGGACACTCAACCCCCGACACCCCACTTCTCCGTGTATTCCACCACGGGACACTCAACCTCCGACACCCCACTTCCCCCATATATTCCACCACGGGACACTCAACCCCACCCGGCACCCCACTTCCCCGTGTATTCCACCACGGGACACTCAACCTCCAACACCCCACTTCTCCGTGTATTCCACCACGGGACACTCAACCCTACCCGACACCCCACTTCTCCGTGTATTCCACCACGGGACACTCAACCCCACCCGACACCCCACTTCTCCGTGTATTCCACCACGGGACACTCAACCCCACCCTACACCCCACTTCCCCCATATATTCCACCACGGGACACTCAACCTCCAACACCCCACTTCTCCGTGTATTCCACTACGGGACACTCAACCCCACCCGACACCCCACTTCCCCGTGTATTCCACCACGGGACACTCAACCTCCGACACCCCACTTCCCCCATATATTCCACCACGGGACACTCAACCTCCGACACCCCACTTCCGTGTATTCCACCACGGGACACTCAACCCCACCCGACACCCCACTTCCCCCATATATTCCACCACGGGACACTCAACCCCACCCGACACCCCACTTCCGAGTATTCCACCACGGGACACTCAACCCCACCCGACACCCCACTTCCTCGTGTATTCCACCACGGGACACTCAACCCCACCCGACACCCCACTTCTCCGTGTATTCCACCACGGGACACTCAACCTCCGACACCCCACTTCCGTGTATTCCACCACGGGACACTCAACCCCACCCAGCACCCCACTTCCCCGTGTATTCCACCACGGGACACTCAACCCCACCCGACACCCCACTTCCCCGAGTACATTCCACCACGGGACACTCAACCTCCAACACCCCACTTCTCCCATATATTCCACCACGGGACACTCAACCTCCGACACCCCACTTCTCCCATATATTCCACCACGGGACACTCAACCTCCGACACCCCACTTCTCCCATATATTCCACCACGGGACACTCAACCTCCGACACCCCACTTCTCCCATATATTCCACCACGGGACACTCAACCTCCGACACCCCACTTCTCCGTGTATTCCACCACGGGACACTCAACCCCACCCGACACCCCACTTCCCCCCATATATTCCACCACGGGACACTCAACCCTACCCGGAACCCCACTTCTCCGTGTATTCCACCATGGGACACTCAACCCCCGACACCCCACTTCTCCGTGTATTCCACCATGGGACACTCAACCCCCGACACCCCACTTCTCCGTGTATTCCACCACGGGACACTCAACCCTACCCGGAACCCCACTTCTCCGTGTATTCCACCACGGGACACTCAACCTCCGACACCCCACTTCTCCGTGTATTCCACCACGGGACACTCAACCCTACCCGGAACCCCACTTCTCCGTGTATTCCACCACGGGACACTCAACCCCACCCTACACCCCACTTCTCCGTGTATTCCACCACGGGACACTCAACCCCACCCGGCACCCCACTTCTCCGTGTATTCCACCACGGGACACTCAACCCCACCCTACACCCCACTTCCCCCATATATTCCACCACGGGACACTCAACCCCCGACACCCCACTTCCCCCATATATTCCACCACGGGACACTCAACCCCACCCGGCACCCCACTTCCCCGTGTATTCCACCACGGGACACTCAACCCCACCCGGCACCCCACTTCTCCGTGTATTCCACCACGGGACACTCAACCCCCGACACCCCACTTCCCCCATATATTCCACCACGGGACACTCAACCCCACCCTACACCCCACTTCCCCCATATATTCCACCACGGGACACTCAACCCCACCCGGCACCCCACTTCTCCGTGTATTCCACCACGGGACACTCAACCTCCGACACCCCACTTCTCCGTGTATTCCACCACGGGACACTCAACCTCCGACACCCCACTTCTCCGTGTATTCCACCACGGGACACTCAACCCTACCCGACACCCCACTTCCCCATATATTCCACCACGGGACACTCAACCTCCGACACCCCACTTCTCCCATATATTCCACCACGGGACACTCAACCTCCGACACCCCACTTCTCCGTGTATTCCACCACGGGACACTCAACCTCCGACACCCCACTTCTCCGTGTATTCCACCACGGGACACTCAACCCTACCCGACACCCCACTTCCCCCATATATTCCACCACGGGACACTCAACCTCCGACACCCCACTTCTCCCATATATTCCACCACGGGACACTCAACCCCCCGACACCCCACTTCCCCCATATATTCCACCACCGGACACTCAACCCCCGACACCCCACTTCTCCCATATATTCCACCACGGGACACTCAACCCCCGACACCCCACTTCCCCCATATATTCCACCACGGGACACTCAATCCCACCCGACACCCCAATTCCCCGAGTACATTCCACCACGGGACACTCAACCTCCGACACCCCACTTCTCCGTGTATTCCACCACGGGACACTCAACCCCACCCGGCACCCCACTTCTCCGTGTATTCCACCACGGGACACTCAACCCCACCCTACACCCCACTTCCCCCATATATTCCACCACGGGACACTCAACCCCCGACACCCCACTTCCCCCATATATTCCACCACGGGACACTCAACCCCACCCGGCACCCCACTTCCCCGTGTATTCCACCACGGGACACTCAACCCCACCCGGCACCCCACTTCCCCAAGTACATTCCACCACGGGACACTCAACCCCACCCGACACCCCACTTCCCCCATATATTCCACCACGGGACACTCAACCCCACCCGGCACCCCACTTCTCCGTGTATTCCACCACGGGACACTCAACCCCACCCTACACCCCACTTCCCCCATATATTCCACCACGGGACACTCAACCCCCGACACCCCACTTCCCCCATATATTCCACCACGGGACACTCAACCCCACCCGACACCCCACTTCCCCGTGTAATCCACCATGGGACACTCAACCTCCGACACCCCACTTTTCCGTGTATTCCACCACGGGACACTCAACCTCCGACACCCCACTTTTCCGTGTATTCCACCACGGGACACTCAACCTCCGACACCCCACTTCCCCCATATATTCCACCACGGGACACTCAACCCCACCCGGAACCCCACTTCCCCCATATATTCCACCACGGGACACTCAACCCCACCCTACACCCCACTTCCCCATATATTCCACCACGGGACACTCAACCCCACCCGACACCCCACTTCTCCGTGTATTCCACCACGGGACACTCAACCTCCAACACCCCACTTCTCCCATATATTCCACCACGGGACACTCAACCTCCAACACCCCACTTCCCCATATATTCCACCACGGGACACTCAACCCCACCCGACACCCCACTTCTCCGTGTATTCCACTACGGGACACTCAACCCCACCCAGCACCCCACTTCCCCGTGTATTCCACCACGGGACACTCAACCCCACCCGACACCCCACTTCCCCGAGTACATTCCACCACGGGACACTCAACCCCACCCGACACCCCACTTCCCCGAGTACATTCCACCACGGGACACTCAACCTCCAACACCCCACTTCTCCGTGTATTCCACCACGGGACACTCAACCCCACCCGACACCCCACTTCCCCGAGTACATTCCACCACGGGACACTCAACCCCACCCGACACCCCACTTCTCCGTGTATTCCACCACGGGACACTCAACCCTACCCGACACCCCACTTCCCCGAGTACATTCCACCACGGGACACTCAACCCCCGACACCCCACTTCTCTGTGTATTCCACCACGGGACACTCAACCCCACCCGACACCCCACTTCTCCGTGTATTCCACCACGGGACACTCAACCCTACCCGACACCCCACTTCCCCATATATTCCACCACGGGACACTCAACCCCACCCGACACCCCACTTCCCCGTGTATTCCACCACGGGACACTCAACCTCTGACACCCCACTTCTCCGTGTATTCCACCACGGGACACTCAACCCCACCCGACACCCCACTTCCCCCATATATTCCACCACGGGACACTCAACCCCACCCGACACACCACTTCCCCCATATATTCCACCACGGGACACTCAACCCCCACCCGACACCCCCACTTCCCCCATATATTCCACCACGGGACACTCAACCCCACCCGACACCCCCACTTCCCCGAGTACATTCCACCACGGGACACTCAACCTCCGACACCCCACTTCTCCGTGTATTCCACCACGGGACACTCAACCCCCGACACCCCACTTCTCCGTGTATTCCACCACGGGACACTCAACCCCACCCGACACCCCACTTCCCCGTGTATTCCACCACGGGACACTCAACCTCCGACACCCCACTTCCCCCATATATTCCGCCACGGGGACACTCAACCCCACCCTACACCCCACTTCCCCGAGTACATTCCACCACGGGACACTCAACCTCCGACACCCCACTTCTCCGTGTATTCCACCACGGGACACTCAACCCCACCCGACACCCCACTTCCCCGTGTATTCCACCACGGGACACTCAACCTCCGACACCCCCACTTCCCCCATATATTCCACCACGGGACACTCAACCCCACCCTACACCCCACTTCCCCGAGTACATTCCACCACGGGACACTCAACCTCCGACACCCCACTTCTCCGTGTATTCCACCACGGGACACTCAACCCCACCCGACACCCCACTTCTCCGTGTATTCCACCACGGGACACTCAACCTCCGACACCCCACTTCTCCGTGTATTCCACCACGGGACACTCAACCTCCGACACCCCACTTCTCCGTGTATTCCACCACGGGACACTCAACCTCCGACACCCCACTTCCTCGTGTATTCCACCACGGGACACTCAACCTCCGACACCCCACTTCCGAGTGCATTCCACCACGGGACACTCAACCTCCGGCACCCCACTTCTCCGTGTATTCCACCACGGGACACTCAACCCCACCCGACACCCCACTTCCCCGAGTACATTCCACCACGGGACACTCAACCCCACCCGACACCCCACTTCTCCGTGTATTCCACCATGGGACACTCAACCTCTGACACCCCACTTCCCCCATATATTCCACCACGGGACACTCAACCCCACCCGGCACCCCACTTCCCCCATATATTCCACCACTGGACACTCAACCCCACCCGACACCCCACTTCCGAGTATTCCACCACGGGGACACTCAACCTCCGACACCCCACTTCTCCCATATATTCCACCACGGGACACTCAACCCCACCCGACACCCCACTTCCCCCATATATTCCACCACGGGACACTCAACCCCCGACACCCCACTTCCCCGTGTATTCCACCACGGGACACTCAACCCCCGACACCCCACTTCCCCCATATATTCCACCACGGGACACTCAACCTCCGACACCCCACTTCCCCGTGTATTCCACCACGGGACACTCAACCCCACCCGACACCCCACTTCTCTGTGTATTCCACCACGGGACACTCAACCCCACCCGACACCCCACTTCCCCCATATATTCCACCACGGGACACTCAACCCCACCCGGCACCCCACTTCCCCCATATATTCCACCACGGGACACTCAACCTCCGACACCCCACTTCTCCGTGTATTCCACCACGGGACACTCAACCTCCGACACCCCACTTCCGTGTATTCCACCACGGGACACTCAACCTCCGACACCCCACTTCTCCGTGTATTCCACCACGGGACACTCCCCCCCACCCGACACCCCACTTCCCCGAGTACATTCCACCACGGGACACTCAACCCCACCCGACACCCCACTTCTCTGTGTATTCCACCACGGGACACTCAACCCCACCCGACACCCCACTTCTCTGTGTATTCCACCACGGGACACTCAACCTCCGACACCCCACTTCCTCGTGTAATCCACCACGGGACACTCAACCTCCGACACCCCACTTCCGAGTGCATTCCACCACGGGACACTCAACCCACCCGACACCCCACTTCCCCGAGTACATTCCACCACGGGGCACTCAACCCCACCCGACACCCCACTTCTCCGTGTATTCCACCATGGGACACTCAACCTCCGACACCCCCACTTCCCCCATATATTCCACCACGGGACACTCAACCCCACCCGGCACCCCACTTCCCCCATATATTCCACCACGGGACACTCAACCCCACCCGACACCCCACTTTCCCCGTGTATTCCACCACGGGACACTCAACCCCACCCGACACCCCACTTCCCCGTGTATTCCACCACGGGACACTCAACCCCACCCGACACCCCACTTCCCCGAGTACATTCCACCACGGGACACTCAACCCCACCCGACACCCCACTTCCCCGAGTACATTCCACCACGGGACACTCAACCTCCGACACCCCACTTCTCCGTGTATTCCACCACGGGACACTCAACCTCCGACACCCCCACTTCCTCGTGTATTCCACCACGGGACACTCAACCTCTGACACCCCACTTCCGAGTACATTCCACCACGGGGACACTCAACCCCACCCGACACCCCACTTCTCCGTGTATTCCACCACGGGACACTCAACCCCACCCGACACCCCCACTTCTCCCTGTATTCCACCACGGGACACTCAACCTCCGACACCCCACTTCTCTGTGTATTCCACCACGGGACACTCAACCTCCGACACCCCACTTCCGTGTATTCCACCACGGGACACTCAACCTCCGACACCCCACTTCCCCCATATATTCCACCACGGGACACTCAACCCCACCCGACACCCCACTTCCCCCATATATTCCACCACGGGACACTCAACCTCCGGCACCCCACTTCTCCGTGTATTCCACCACCGGACACTCAACCTCCGACACCCCACTTCCCTGTGTACATTCCACCATGGGAGGGGAATGGGTGAGTAGGGGGTGGAGTTTGGGGTAAAGGGGAGGGGGTATGATGAAGGGAGGAGAATGGGTGAGTAGGGGGGTGGAGTTTGGGGTAAAGGGGAGTTGGTATGATGAAGGGGAGGAGAATGGGTGAGTAGGGGGTGGAGTTTGGGGTATAGGGGAGGGGGTATGATGAAGGGAGGAGAATGGGTGAGTAGGGGGTGGAGTTTGGGGTATAGGGGAGGGGGTATGATGAAGGGAGGAGAATGGGTGAGTAGGGGGTGGAGTTTGGGGTAAAGGGGAGGGGGTATGATGAAGGGAGGAGAATGGGTGAGTAGGGGGTGGAGTTTGGGGTATAGGGGAGGAGGTATGATGAAGGGAGGAGAATGGGTGAGTAGGGGGTGGAGTTTGGGGTATAGGGGAGGGGGTATGATGAAGGGAGGAGAATGGGTGAGTAGGGGGTGGAGTTTGTGGTATAGGGGAGGGGGTATGATGAAGGGAGGAGAATGGGTGAGTAGGGGGTGGAGTTTGGAGTATAGGGGAGGGGGTATGATGAAGGGAGGAGAATGGGTGAGTAGGGGGTGGAGTTTGGGGTATAGGGGAGGGGGTATGATGAAGGGAGGAGAATGGGTGAGTAGGGGGGTGGAGTTTGGGGTATATGGGAGGGGGGTATGATGAAGGGAGGAGAATGGGTGAGTAGGGGGTGGAGTTTGGGGTATAGGGGAGGGGGTATGATGAAGGGAGAAGAATGGGTGAGTAGGGGGTGGAGTTTGGGGTAAAGGGGAGGGGGTATGATGAAGGGAGGAGAATGGTGTGGGTAGGGGGTGGAGTTTGGGGTATAGGGGAGGGGGTAGATGAAGGGAGGGGAATGGGTGAGTAGGGGGTGGAGTTTGGGGTATAGGGGAGGGGGTATGATGAAGGGAGGAGAATGGGTGAGTAGGGGGTGGAGTTTGGGGTATAGGGGAGGGGGTATGATGAAGGAGGAGAATGGGTGAGTAGGGGGTGGAGTTTGGGGTATGATGAAGGGAGAAGAATGGGGTGGGTAGGGGGTGGAGTTTGGGGTAAGGGGAGGGGGTATGATGAAGGGAGGAGAATGGGTGAGTAGGGGGTGGAGTTTGGGGTATAGGGGAGGGGGTATGATTGAAGGGAGGAGAATGGGTGAGTAGGGGGTGGAGTTGGGGGTATAGGGGAGGGGGTATGTGAAGGGAGAAGTATGGGGGGGTAGGGGGGTGGAGTTGGGGGTATAGGGGAGGGGGTATGATGAAGGGAGGAGAATGGGTGGGTAGGGGGTGGAGTTTGGGGTATAGGGGAGGGGGTATGATGAAGGGAGAGAATGGGTGAGTAGGGGGTGGAGTTTGGGGGTATTGGGGAGGGGGTATGATGAAGGGAGGAGAATGGGTGGGTGGGGGTGGAGTTTGGGGGTATAGGGGAGGGGGTATGATGAAGGGAGGAGAATGGGTGGGTAGGGGGTGGAGTTTGGGGTTAGGGGTGGGGTATGATGTAAGGGAGGAGAATGGGTGAGTAGGGGGGGTGGTGTTTGGGGGTAGAGGGGAGGGGGGATGAGGTTGGAGGGTGAGTGGTGGTAGGGGGTATGATGAAGGGAGAAGAATTGGTGAATAGGGGGTGGAGTTTGGGGTAAAGGGGAGGGGGTATGATGAAGGGAGGAGATATGGGTGAGTAGTGGGTGGAGTTTGGGGGGTAAGGGGAGGGGGTATGATGAAGGGAGAAGAATGGGTGAGTAGGGGGTGGAGATTGGGGTAAGGGGAGGGGGTATTGATGAAGGGAGGAGAATGGGTGGGTAGGGGGGTATGATGAAGGGAGAAGAATTGGTGACTAGGGGGGTGAGTTTGGGGTATAGGGGATGGGGGTATGATGAAGGGAGAAGAATGGGTGGGTAGGGGGTGGAGTTTGGGGTAAAGGGGAGGGGGGTATGATGAAGGGAGAAGAATGGGTGAGTAGTGGGTGGAGTTTGGGGTATAGGGGAGGGGGTATGATGAAGGGAGGAGAATGGGTGGGTAGGGGGTGGAGTTTGGGGTATAGGGGAGGAGGTATGATGAAGGGAGAAGAATGGATGAGTAGGGGGTGGAGTTTGGGGTATAGGGGAGGGGTATGATGAAGGGAGGAGAATGGTGAGTAGGGGGTGGAGTTTGGGGTACAGGGGAGGGGGTATGATGAAGGGAGAAGAATGGGTGAGTAGTGGGTGGAGTTTGGGGGTATAGGGGAGGGGGGTATGATGAAGGGAGGAGAATGGGTGAGTAGGGGGTGGACTTTGGGGTATAGGGGAGGGGGTATGATGAAGGAGGAGAATGGGTGAGTAGGGGGTGGTGTTTGGGTATATGGGAGGGGGTACGATGAAGGGAGGGAGAATGGGGTGAGTAGGGGGTGGAGTTTGGGGTATAGGGGAGGGGGGTATGATGAAGGGAGAATGGGTGAGTAGGGGGGTGGAGTTTGGGGTATAGGGGAGGGAGTATGATGAAGGGAGGAGAATGGGTGAGTAGTGGGTGGAGTTTGGGGTATAGGGAGGGGGTATGATGAAGGGAGAAGAATGGGTGAGTAGGGGGTGGAGTTTGGGGTAAAGGGGAGGGGGTATGATGAAGGGAGGAGAATGGGTGAGTAGGGGGTGGAGTTTGGGGGTATAGGGGAGGAGGTATGATGAAGGGAGGAGAATGGGTGAGTAGGGGGTGGAGTTTGGGGTATAGGGGAGGGGGTATGATGAAGGGAGGAGAAGGGGTGAGTAGGGGGTGGAGTTTGGGGTAAAGGGGAGGGGGTATGATGAAGGGAGGAGAATGGGTGCGTAGGGGGTGGAGTATGATGAAGGGAGGAGAATGGGTGAGTAGGGGGTGGAGTTGGGGGTAAAGGGGAGGGGGTATGATGAAGGGAGAAGAATGGGTGGGTAGGGGGTGGAGTTTGGGGTATAGGGGAGGGGGTATGATGAAGGGAGGAGAATGGGTGAGTAGGGGGTGGAGTTTGGGGTATAGGGAGGGGGTATGATGATGGGAGGAGAATGTGGTAGGTGAGTAGGGGGGTGGGTGTGTGGGGGTTTAGGGGGGAGGGGGTATGATGAAGGGAGGAGAATGGGTGAGTAGGGGGTGGAGTTGGGAGTATAGGGGGGAGGGGGGTATGATGAAGGGAGGAGAATGGGTGAGTAGGGGGTGGAGTTTGGGGTATAGGGGAGGGGGTATGATGAAGGGAGGAGAATGGGTGAGTAGGGGGTGGAGTTTGGGGTATTGGGTGAGGGGGTATGATGAAGGGAGGAGAATGGGTGAGTAGGGGGTGGAGTTTGGGGGTATAGGGGAGGGGGTATGATGAAGGGAGAGGAATGGGTGAGTAGGGGTGGAGTTTGGGTATAGGGGAGGGGGTATGATGAAGGGAGGGGAATGGGTGAGTAGGGGGTGGAGTTTGGGGTATAGGGGAGGGGGGTATGATGAAGGGAGGAGAATGGGTGAGTAGGGGGTGGAGTTTGGGGTACAGGGGAGGGGGTATGATGGAAGAAGTAGGGGTGAGTAGGGGGTGGAGTTTGGGGTTTAGGGGAGAAGATAGGGGGGAGGGGTGGTGTTTGGGGTAAAGGGGAGGGTGGAATGATGAAGGGAGGAGAATGGGTGCGTAGGGGGTGGAGTATGATGAAGGGAGGAGAATGGGTGAGTAGGGGGTGGAGTTTGGGGTAAAGGGGAGGAGGTATGATGAAGGGAGGAGAATGGGTGAGTAGGGGGGTGGAGTTTGGGGTATATGGGAGGGGGTATGATGAAGGGAGGAGAATGGGTGAGTAGGGGGTGGAGTTTGGGGTATAGGGGAGGGGGTATGATGAAGGGAGGAGAATGGGTGAGTAGGGGGTGGAGTTTGGGGTATAGGGGAGGAGGTATGATGAAGGGAAAAGAATGGGTGAGTAGGGGGTGGAGTTTGGGGTATAGGGGAGGGGGTATGATGAAGGGAGGAGAATGGTGGGTAGGGGGTGGAGTTTGGGGTATAGGGGAGGGGGTATGATGAAGGGAGGGGAATGGGTGAGTAAGGGGTGGAGTTTGGGGTATAGGGGAGGGGGTATGATGAAGGGAGGAGAATGGGTGAGTAGGGGTGGTGTTTGGGGTATAGGGGAGGAGGTATGATGAAGGGAGGAGAATGGGTGAGTAGGGGTGGAGTTTGGGGTATAGGGGAGGGGGGTATGATGAAGGGAGGAGAATGGGTGGGTAGGGGGTGGAGTTTGGGGGTTAGGGGAGGGGGTATGATGAAGGGAGAAGAATGGGGTGAGTAGGGGGGTGGAGTTTGGGGTATAGGGGAGGGGGGTATGATGAAGGGAGGAGATTGGGTGAGTTGGGGGGTGGAGTTTGGGGTATAGGGGAGGGGGTATGATGAAGGGTGAATGGGTGAGTAGGGGGTGGAGTTTGGGGTATAGGGGAGGGGGTATGATGAAGGGAGGAGAATGGGTGAGTAGGGGGTGGAGTTGGGGTATAGGGTGGGGGGTATGATGAAGGGAGGAGGATGGGTGAGTAGGGGGTGGAGTTTGGGGTAAAGGGGAGGGGGGTATGATGAAGGGAGGGGAATGGGTGAGTAGGGGGTGGAGTTTGGGGTATAGGGGAGGGGTTGATGAAGGGAGGAGAATGGGTGAGTAGGGGGTGGAGTTTGGGGTATAGGGGAGGGGGTATGATGAAGGGAGGAGAATGGGTGGGTAGGGGGTGGAGTTGGGGTACAGGGGAGGGGGTATGATGAAGGGAGAAGAATGGGTGAGTAGGGGGTGGAGTTTGGGTATAGGGGATAAGAATAGGTGGGTAGGGGGTGGAGTTTTGGGGTAAAGGGGAGGGGGTATGAAGGGAGGAGAATGGGTGCGTAGGGGGTGGAGTACGATGAAGGGAGGAGAATGGGTGAGTAGGGGGTGGAGTTTGGGGTATAGGGGAGGGGGTATGATGAAGGGAGGGGAATGGGTGAGTAGGGGGTGGAGTTTGGGGTATATGGGAGGGGGTATGATGAAGGGAGGAGAATGGGTGAGTAGGGGTGGAGTTTGGGGTATAGGGGAGGGGGTATGATGAAGGGAGGGGAATGGGTGAGTAGGGGGTGGAGTTTGGGGTAAAGGGGAGGGGGTATGATGAAGGGAGGGGAATGGGTGAGTAGGGGGTGGAGTTTGGGGTATAGGGGAGGGGGTATGATGAAGGGAGGAGAATGGGTGAGTAGGGGGTGGAGTTTGGGGTATAGGGGAGGGGGTATGATGAAGGGAGAAGAATGGGTGAGTAGGGGGTGGAGTTTGGGGTATAGGGGAGGGGGTATGATGAAGGGAGGAGAATGGGTGAGTAGGGGGTGGAGTTTGGGGTATAGGGGAGGGGGTATGATGAAGGGAGAAGAATGGGTGAGTAGGGGGTGGAGTTTGGGGTAAAGGGGAGGGGGTATGATGAAGGGAGGGGAATGGGTGAGTAGGGGGTGGAGTTTGGGGTATAGGGGAGGGGGTATGATGAAGGGAGGAGAATGGGTGAGTAGGGGGTGGAGTTTGGGGTAAAGGGGAGGGGGTATGATGAAGGGAGGGGAAATGGGTGAGTAGGGGGTGGAGTATGATGAAGGGAGGAGAATGGGTGGGTAGGGGGTGGAGTTTGGGGTACAGGGGAGGGGGTATGATGAAGGGAGAAGAATGGGTGAGTAGGGGGTGGAGTTTGGGGTATAGGGGATAAGAATAGGTGGGTAGGGGGTGGAGTTTGGGGTAAAGGGGAGGGGGTATGATGAAGGGAGGAGAATGGGTGCGTAGGGGGTGGAGTACGATGAAGGGAGGAGAATGGGTGAGTAGGGGGTGGAGTTTGGGGTATAGGGGAGGGGGTATGATGAAGGGAGGGGAATGGGTGAGTAGGGGGTGGAGTTTGGGGTATATGGGAGGGGGTATGATGAAGGGAGGAGAATGGGTGAGTAGGGGTGGAGTTTGGGGTATAGGGGAGGGGGTATGATGAAGGGAGGGGAATGGGTGAGTAGGGGGTGGAGTTTGGGGTATAGGGGAGGGGGTATGATGAAGGGAGGAGAATGGGTGAGTAGGGGGTGGAGTTTGGGGTAAAGGGGAGGGGGTATGATGAAGGGAGGAGAATGGGTGAGTAGGGGGTGGAGTTTGGGGTATAGGGGAGGGCGTATGATGAAGGGAGGAGAATGGGTGAGTAGGGGGTGGAGTTTGGGGTATATGGGAGGGGGTATGATGAAGGGAGGGGAATGGGTGAGTAGGGGGTGGAGTTGGGGTATAGGGGAGGGGGTATGATGAAGGGAGGAGAATGGGTGGGTAGGGGGTGGAGTTTGGGGTATAGGGGAGGGGTTTTATTTAGGGAGGAGAATGGGTGAGTAGGGGGTGGAGTTTGGGGTAAAGGGGAGGGGGTATGATGAAGGGAGGGGAATGGGTGAGTAGGGGGTGGAGTTTGGGGTATAGGGGAGGGGGTATGATGAAGGGAGGAGAATGGGTGAGTAGGGGGTGGAGTTTGGGGTATAGGGGAGGGGGTATGATGAAGGGAGGAGAATGGGTGAGTAGGGGGGTGGAGTTTGGGGTAAAGGGGAGGGGGTATGATGAAGGGAGGGGAATGGGTGAGTAGGGGGTGGAGTTTGGGGTATAGGGGAGGGGTATGATGAAGGGAGGAGAATGGGTGAGTAGGGGTGGAGTTTGGGGTATAGGGGAGGGGGTATGATGAAGGGAGGAGAATGGGTGAGTAGGGGGTGGAGTTTGGGGTAAAGGGGAGGGGGTATGATGAAGGGAGGGGAATGGGTGAGTAGGGGGTGGAGTTTGGGGTAAAGGGGAGGGGGTATGATGAAGGGAGGAGAATGGGTGAGTAGGGGGTGGAGTTTGGGGTATAGGGGAGGGGGTATGATGAAGGGAGGAGAATGGGTGGGTAGGGGGTGGAGTTTGGGGTACAGGGGAGGAGGTATGATGAAGGGAGAAGAATGGGTGAGTAGGGGGTGGAGTTTGGGGTATAGGGGAGGGGGTATGATGAAGGGAGGAGAATGGGTGAGTAGGGGGTGGAGTTTGGGGTATAGGGGGAGGGGGTATGATGAAGGGAGAAGAATGGGTGAGTAGGGGGTGGAGTTTGGGGTATAGGGGAGGGGGTATGATGAAGGGAGGAGAATGGGTGAGTAGGGGGTGGAGTTTGGGGTATAGGGGAGGGGGTATGATGAAGGGAGGAGAATGGGTGAGTAGGGGGTGGAGTTTGGGGTATAGGGGAGGGGGTATGATGAAGGGAGAAGAATGGGTGAGTAGGGGGTGGAGTTTGGGGTATAGGGGAGGGGGTATGATGAAGGGAGGAGAATGGGTGAGTAGGGGGTGGAGTTTGGGGTATAGGGGAGGGGGTATGATGAAGGGAGAATGGGTGAGTAGGGGTGGAGTTTGGGGTATAGGGGAGGGGGTATGATGAAGGGAGGAGAATGGGTGAGTAGGGGGTGGAGTTTGGGGTATAGGGGAGGGGGTATGATGAAGGGAGAATGGGTGAGTAGGGGGTGGAGTTTGGGGTATAGGGGAGGGGGTATGATGAAGGGAGAAGAATGGGTGAGTAGGGGGTGGAGTTTGGGGTAAAGGGGAGGGGGTATGATGAAGGGAGGGGAATGGGTGAGTAGGGGGTGGAGTTTGGGGTAAAGGGGAGGGGGTATGATGAAGGGAGGGGAATGGGTGAGTAGGGGGTGGAGTTTGGGGTATAGGGGAGGGGGTATGATGAAGGGAGGAGAATGGGTGGGTAGGGGGTGGAGTTTGGGGTACAGGGGAGGGGGTATGATGAAGGGAGAAGAATGGGTGAGTAGGGGGTGGAGTTTGGGGTATAGGGGATAAGAATAGGTGGGTAGGGGGTGGAGTTTGGGGTAAAGGGGAGGGGGTATGATGAAGGGAGGAGAATGGGTGCGTAGGGGGTGGAGTACGATGAAGGGAGGAGAATGGGTGAGTAGGGGGTGGAGTTTGGGGTATAGGGGAGGGGGTATGATGAAGGGAGGGGAATGGGTGAGTAGGGGGTGGAGTTTGGGGTATAGGGGAGGGGGTATGATGAAGGGAGGAGAATGGGTGAGTAGGGGGTGGAGTTTGGGGTAAAGGGGAGGGGGTATGATGAAGGGAGGAGAATGGGTGAGTAGGGGGTGGAGTTTGGGGTATAGGGGAGGGGGTATGATGAAGGGAGGAGA
This sequence comes from Rana muscosa, assembly GCA_029206835.1. NCBI lineage: Eukaryota > Metazoa > Chordata > Amphibia > Anura > Ranidae > Rana > Rana muscosa. The sequence continues at coordinate 883,373 of JARGYO010000448.1, read as the reverse complement.
ATGGGTGAGTAGGGGGTGGAGTTTGGGGTATAGGGGAGGGGGTATGATGAAGGGATAAGAATGGGTGAGTAGGGGGTGGAGTTTGGGGTATAGGGGAGGGGGTATGATGAAGGGAGGAGAATGGGTGAGTAGGGGGTGGAGTTTGGGGTATAGGGGAGGGGGTATGATGAAGGGAGGGGAATGGGTGAGTAGGGGGTGGAGTTTGGGGTATAGGGGAGGGGGTATGATGAAGGGAGGAGAATGGGTGGGTAGGGGGTGGAGTTTGGGGTATAGGGGAGGGGGTATGATGAAGGGAGGAGAATGGGTGAGTAGGGGGTGGAGTTTGGGGTATAGGGGAGGGGGTATGATGAAGGGAGGAGAATGGGTGAGTAGGGGGTGGAGTTTGGGGTATAGGGGAGGGGGTATGATGAAGGGAGGAGAATGGGTGAGTAGGGGGTGGAGTTTGGGGTATAGGGGAGGGGGTATGATGAAGGGAGGAGAATGGGCGAGTAGGGGGTGGAGTTTGATGAAGGGAGGAGTTTGGTGTAAAGAAGAAGGGCTTAGGTCTGGCTGTGTGTGGAAGAGACCTTGGAGGGTGGGGAGGAGTTTTGGGAGAGATGGGAGGGCCCGTGTCGGGTTGGTAGAGGCGTATGTGGTGCAGTGGGAAGAGTTTGGGATATAGAAGAGGGAGTGGGTTGGGGGAGGAGTTTGGGGTGCAGTGGGAGGGCCCAGGTCAGGTTGGGGGAGGAGTTATGGTTATAGGGTAGGGGTTTGGGATATAGGAGAAGGAGTGGGTTGGGGGGAGGAGTTTGAAGCGCAGTGGAAGGGCCCAGGTCGGGGGAGGAGTTTGTGGCGCAGTGGGAGGAGTTATGGGTAAGTCATGGTATAGGGGAGGGGTTTGGAGCGCGGTGGGAGTACCTGGGTTGGGGGAGGAGTTTGGAGTGCAGTGGGAAGGCCCGGGCAGGGTTGGGGGAAGAGTTATGGGTATAGGGGAGGGCCCAGGTCTGGTTGGGGAGGAGAATGTGGTGCAGTGGGAGGGCCCAGGTCAGGTTGGGGGAGGAGTTTGGGTTATAGGAGAGGGAGTGAGTGGGGGAGGAGTTATGGGTACAGGGGAGGGGTATAGAAGAGGGAGTGGGAGGAGTTAACGTTATAGGGGAGGAGTTTGGAGCGCAATGGGAGGGCCCAGGCTGGGTTGAGGGAGGAGTATGTGGTGCAGTGGGAGGCGTTTGGGGTATATTAGGAGGGAGTGGGTGAGGAGTTTGGAGCGCAGTGGGAGGGCCCAGGTCTGGTTGGGGAGGAGAATGTGGTGCAGTGGGAGGGCCCAGGTCGGGTTGGGGGAGGAGTTTGGGTTAAAGGAGAGGGAGGAGTTATGGGTCTGCCGATATGGGTTTTTCGCTGATGCCAATATTTAGAAATCGGGGCGGCCGATTGGCCGATATATGATGCCGATGTTTTCTTCCCCTTCAGCTCATAAAATCGAACCGTTAAAAAATAAAGTGTGATTCCAGAGATCGCATGCGATTCGCAGCACATTACATGCGATGTACAAACGCACCACAATGGCGCAGGACCTTTTTTTGTGCCGCACTGGAATGGGATGGCGTTGGGTAATCACAGCCATGCGATCGGCTTTGCGATCTTAGGACTGATGTGGGGGTGACACCTGCAGTGCTTCTCAGATCTCAGGTGTGATTTGGGATCGGCACTGTGATCTGGAGAGTAGAGTGGTGCTGACTGTTCACCCGCCGGCACTCCGCGGACACACACCCCCCCACCCAGTGTCTTCCGTCCCGTCCCGCCCCCCCCCCCCTCCTGAGTTCCCCTCTCTAGTCATGATGTACATTGTCCTACCTGCCCTGCCATTCCAGAACCTGCTGACCCCGCCCCCTGGTATCACTCGGCTCCTCCTCCTCTCAAGCGCCTCTAGTTTAGCAGCGTTTGTCTGAAGTGAAGGTGGGAGAGGATTGGTCATAGGGAGAGAAGGGGAGGGGCTCAGTAACGAGTGGCCATCTTCCATCCTGCATCTTATTGGGAGAGAGGAGGAGAAGGAGGAGCCGGGGCGGTGCTGAGCGAGGTACAGATGGGAGCCACGGCTCTCTGATAATCGGCCTAATTAGCATAATAATCGGCCGATGCCGATTTCTTAAAGTGGAGCTCCGCCGAAAATAAAATATTAAAAGCCGTGAGCTGCTGACTTCTAATAAATGGAGACTTACCTGTCCTGGAGTCCAGCGGCGTCTGCAGCAGAAGAGGAGGAGCGATCGCTCATCACTCAGCTGCCCCCGCCCCCATCCTCGGTGAGGGAACCAGGAAGTGCCTTGCGGCTTCACTGCCCGGTTCCCTACAGCGCATGCGCGAGCCACGCTGCGCCATCCTCACTGGTCCCTGCTGTGTCCTGGGAGCCGAGTGTCTCCCAGAACACAACGGGGGGGGGGGGCGGGGGAGGGAAGTGACGTACTACCCGCAGAGAGGACTCCTCCCGCAAGTGGGTGCAAATACCTGACAAGTATCTGCACTCCCCTCCCCCCTGAAAGGTGCCAAATGTGACAGCGGAGGGGGGGAGGGTTCCGATGAGCGGAAGTTCCACTTTAGGGTGGAGCTCCACTTTAAAAAAAGTACAAATATCGGCGGATATATCAGTCGACCTCTAGTATAGGCAACGCTGTATCCTGGCCCAGGCCAACAAGGCCCAGGCCTAGGGCAGCACTTAGCAGGGGGGCGGCATGGAAAGAGTCCCCGCCGGCTGTTAGTGAAACGGAAGCTGCTTCTAATTTGGACTGTCCTGTCATCCTGGACCACGAACCTTCCTCACTGTCCCATCAGTCTGGACCACGAACCTCCCTCACTGTCCCATCAGTCTGGACCACGAACCTTCCTCACTGTCCTATCAGTCTGGACCACGAACCTTCCTCACTGTCCCATCATCCTGGACCACGAACCTTCCTCACTGTCCTATCATCCTGGACCACGAACCTCCCTCACTGTCCCATCAGTCAGGACCACGAACCTTCCTCACTGTCCCATCAGTCAGGACCACAAACCTTCCTCACTGTCCTATCAGTCTGGACCACGAACCTCCCTCACTGTCCTATCAGTCTGGACCATGAACCTTCCTCACTGTCCCATCATCCTGGACCACGAACCTTCCTCACTGTCCCATCAGTCTGGACCACGAACCTCCCTCACTGTCCCATCAGTCTGGACCACGAACCTTCCTCACTGTCCCATCATCCTGGACCACGAACCTTCCTCACTGTCCTATCATCCAGGACCACGAACCTTCCTCACTGTCCCATCAGTCAGGACCACAAACCTTCCTCACTGTCCCATCATCCTGGACCACGAACCTCCCTCACTGTCCTATCAGTCTGGACCACGAACCTCCCTCACTGTCCTATCAGTCTGGACCACGAACCTCCCTCACTGTCCTATCAGTCTGGACCACGAACCTCCCTCACTGTCCTATCAGTCTGGACCATGAACCTTCATCACTGTCCCATCAGTCTGGACCACGAACCTTCCTCACTGTCCCATCATCCTGGACCACGAACCTCCCTCACTGTCCCATCAGTCTGGACCACGAACCTTCCTCACTGTCCCATCATCCTGGACCACGAACCTTCCTCACTGTCCCATCAGTCTGGACCACGAACCTTCCTCACTGTCCTATCATCCTGGACCACGAACCTTCCTCACTGTCCCATCAGTCTGGACCACGAACCTTCCTCACTGTCCCATCAGTCTGGACCACGAACCTCCCTCACTGTCCCATCAGTCTGGACCACGAACCTCCCTCACTGTCCCATCAGTCTGGACCACGAACCTTCCTCACTGTCCCATCATCCTGGACCACGAACCTTCCTCACTGTCCTATCATCCTGGACCACGAACCTTCCTCACTGTCCCATCAGTCTGGACCACGAACCTTCCTCACTGTCCCATCAGTCTGGACCACGAACCTCCCTCACTGTCCCATCAGCCTGGACCACGAACCTCCCTCACTGTCCCATCAGCCTGGACCACGAACCTCCCTCACTGTCCCATCAGCCTGGACCACGAACCTCCCTCACTGTCCCATCAGCCTGGACCACGAACCTTCCTCACTGTCCTATCAGTCTGGACCACGAACCTTCCTCACTGTCCTATCAGCCTGGACCACGAACCTCCCTCACTGTCCTATCAGCCTGGACCACGAACCTTCCTCACTGTCCGATCAGTCTGGACCACGAACCTTCCTCACTGTCCCATCAGTCTGGACCACGAACCTTCCTCACTGTCCCATCAGTCTGGACCACGAACCTTCCTCACTGTCCCATCAGTCTGGACCACGAACCTTCCTCACTGTCCCATCAGTCTGGACCACGAACCTTCCTCACTGTCCCATCAGTCTGGACCACGAACCTTCCTCACTGTCCCATCAGTCTGGACCACGAACCTTCCTCACTGTCCCATCAGTCTGGACCACGAACCTTCCTCACTGTCCTATCAGTCTGGACCACGAACCTTCCTCACTGTCCTATCATCCTGGACCACGAACCTCCCTCACTGTCCTATCATCCTGGACCACGAACCTCCCTCACTGTCCCATCAGTCAGGACCACGAACCTCCCTCACTGTCCTATCAGTCAGGACCACGAACCTCCCTCACTGTCCTATCATCCTGGACCACGAACCTCCCTCACTGTCCTAGCATCCTGGACCACGAACCTCCCTCACTGTCCTAGCATCCTGGACCACGAACCTTCCTCACTGTCCCATCATCCTGGACCACGAACCTCCCTCACTGTCCCATCAGTCAGGACCACGAACCTCCCTCACTGTCCTATCATCCTGGACCACGAACCTCCCTCACTGTCCTAGCATCCTGGACCACGAACCTCCCTCACTGTCCTATCATACTGGACCACGAACCTTCCTCACTGTCCCATCAGCCTGGACCACGAACCTTCCTCACTGTCCCATCAGTCTGGACCACGAACCTTCCTCACTGTCCCATCATCCTGGACCACGAACCTTCCTCACTGTCCTATCATCCTGGACCACGAACCTTCCTCACTGTCCCATCAGTCTGGACCACGAACCTCCCTCACTGTCCTATCATCCTGGACCACAAACCTTCCTCACTGTCCTATCAGTCTGGACCACGAACCTTCCTCACTGTCCTGTCATCCTGGACCACGAACCTCCCTCACTGTCCTATCATCCTGGACCACAAACCTTCCTCACTGTCCTATCAGTCTGGACCACGAACCTTCCTCACTGTCCTGTCATCCTGGACCACAAACCTTCCTCACTGTCCTGTCATCCTGGACCACGAACCTTCCTCACTGTCCTATCAGTCTGGACCACAAACCTTCCTCACTGTCCTATCATCCTGGACCACAAACCTTCCTCACTGTCCTATCAGTCTGGACCACAAACCTTCCTCACTGTCCTATCAGTCTGGACCACGAACCTTCCTCACTGTCCCATCAGTCTGGACCACGAACCTTCATCACTGTCCTATCAGTCTGGACCACGAACCTTCATCACTGTCCTATCAGTCTGGACCACAAACCTTCCTCACTGTCCTATCATCCTGGACCACGAACCTTCCTCACTGTCCCATCAGTCAGGACCACGAACCTTCCTCACTGTCCTATCATCCTGGACCACGAACCTTCCTCACTGTCCTATCATCCTGGACCACGAACCTTCCTCACTGTCCTATCATCCTGGACCACGAACCTTCCTCACTGTCCTATCATCCTGGACCACAAACCTTCCTCACTGTCCTATCATCCTGGACCACAAACCTTCCTCACTGTCCTATCATCCTGGACCACGAACCTTCATCACTGTCCCATCATCCTGGACCACGAACCTTCCTCACTGTCCCATCATCCTGGACCACAAACCTCCCTCACTGTCCTATCAGTCTGGACCACGAACCTTCCTCACTGTCCCATCAGTCAGGACCACAAACCTTCCTCACTGTCCCATCATCCTGGACCACGAACCTCCCTCACTGTCCCATCATCCTGGACCACAAACCTTCCTCACTGTCCCATCATCCTGGACCACAAACCTTCCTCACTGTCCTATCATCCTGGACCACAAACCTTCCTCACTGTCCTATCATCCTGGACCACGAACCTTCCTCACTGTCCTATCATCCTGGACCACGAACCTTCATCACTGTCCTATCATCCTGGACCACGAACCTTCCTCACTGTCCCATCATCCTGGACCACAAACCTCCCTCACTGTCCTATCATCCTGGACCACAAACCTCCCTCACTGTCCTATCATCCTGGACCACGAACCTTCCTCACTGTCCTATCATCCTGGACCACAAACCTCCCTCACTGTCCTATCAGTCTGGACCACGAACCTTCCTCACTGTCCCATCAGTCAGGACCACGAACCTTCCTCACTGTCCCATCATCCTGGACCACGAACCTCCCTCACTGTCCCATCATCCTGGACCACAAACCTTCCTCACTGTCCCATCATCCTGGACCACAAACCTTCCTCACTGTCCTATCATCCTGGACCACAAACCTTCCTCACTGTCCTATCATCCTGGACCACGAACCTTCCTCACTGTCCTATCATCCTGGACCACGAACCTTCATCACTGTCCTATCATCCTGGACCACGAACCTTCCTCACTGTCCCATCATCCTGGACCACAAACCTCCCTCACTGTCCTATCATCCTGGACCACAAACCTCCCTCACTGTCCTATCATCCTGGACCACGAACCTTCCTCACTGTCCTATCATCCTGGACCACGAACCTTCCTCACTGTCCCATCAGTCTGGACCACGAACCTTCCTCACTGTCCCATCATCCTGGACCACGAACCTTCCTCACTGTCCTATCAGTCTGGACCACGAACCTTCATCACTGTCCTATCAGTCTGGACCACGAACCTTCATCACTGTCCTATCAGTCTGGACCACAAACCTTCCTCACTGTCCTATCATCCTGGACCACGAACCTTCCTCACTGTCCTATCAGCCTGGACCACAAACCTTCCTCACTGTCCTGTCATCCTGGACCACGAACCTTCCTCATTGTCCTATCAGTCTGGACCACGAACCTTCCTCACTGTCCCATCATCCTGGACCACAAACCTCCCTCACTGTCCTATCATCCTGGACCACGAACCTTCCTCACTGTCCTATCAGTCTGGACCACGAACCTTCCTCACTGTCCCATCAGTCAGGACCACGAACCTCCCTCACTGTCCCATCAGTCTGGACCACGAACCTCCCTCACTGTCCCATCAGTCTGGACCACGAACCTTCCTCACTGTCCTATCAGTCTGGACCACGAACCTTCCTCACTGTCCTATCAGTCTGGACCACGAACCTTCCTCACTGTCCTATCAGTCTGGACCACGAACCTTCCTCACTGTCCTATCATCCTGGACCACGAACCTTCCTCACTGTCCTATCATCCTGGACCACGAACCTCCCTCACTGTCCCATCAGCCTGGACCACGAACCTTCCTCACTGTCCTATCAGTCTGGACCACGAACCTTCATCACTGTCCTATCAGTCTGGACCACAAACCTTCCTCACTGTCCTATCATCCTGGACCACGAACCTTCCTCACTGTCCCATCAGTCAGGACCACGAACCTTCCTCACTGTCCTATCATCCTGGACCACGAACCTTCCTCACTGTCCTATCATCCTGGACCACGAACCTTCCTCACTGTCCTATCATCCTGGACCACGAACCTTCCTCACTGTCCTATCATCCTGGACCACAAACCTTCCTCACTGTCCTATCATCCTGGACCACGAACCTTCATCACTGTCCTATCATCCTGGACCACGAACCTTCCTCACTGTCCCATCATCCTGGACCACAAACCTCCCTCACTGTCCTATCAGTCTGGACCACGAACCTTCCTCACTGTCCCATCAGTCAGGACCACAAACCTTCCTCACTGTCCTATCAGTCTGGACCACAAACCTTCCTCACTGTCCTATCATCCTGGACCACAAACCTTCCTCACTGTCCCATCAGTCAGGACCACGAACCTCCCTCACTGTCCCATCATCCTGGACCACGAACCTTCCTCACTGTCCTATCATCCTGGACCACAAACCTTCCTCACTGTCCTATCATCCTGGACCACAAACCTTCCTCACTGTCCTATCATCCTGGACCACAAACCTTCCTCACTGTCCTATCATCCTGGACCACAAACCTTCCTCACTGTCCTGTCATCCTGGACCACGAACCTTCCTCATTGTCCTATCAGTCTGGACCACGAACCTTCCTCACTGTCCCATCATCCTGGACCACAAACCTCCCTCACTGTCCTATCATCCTGGACCACGAACCTTCCTCACTGTCCTATCAGTCTGGACCACGAACCTTCCTCACTGTCCCATCAGTCTGGACCACGAACCTCCCTCACTGTCCCATCAGTCTGGACCACGAACCTTCCTCACTGTCCCATCAGTCTGGACCACGAACCTTCCTCACTGTCCTATCATCCTGGACCACGAACCTCCCTCACTGTCCTATCAGTCTGGACCACGAACCTCCCTCACTGTCCCATCAGTCTGGACCACGAACCTCCCTCACTGTCCCATCAGTCAGGACCACGAACCTCCCTCACTGTCCCATCAGTCTGGACCACGAACCTCCCTCACTGTCCCATCAGTCTGGACCACGAACCTTCCTCACTGTCCCATCAGTCTGGACCACGAACCTTCCTCACTGTCCTATCAGTCTGGACCACGAACCTTCCTCACTGTCCTATCAGTCTGGACCACGAACCTTCCTCACTGTCCTATCATCCTGGACCACGAACCTTCCTCACTGTCCTATCATACTGGACCACGAACCTTCCTCACTGTCCTATCAGTCTGGACCACGAACCTTCATCACTGTCCTATCAGTCTGGACCACGAACCTTCATCACTGTCCTATCAGTCTGGACCACAAACCTTCCTCACTGTCCTATCATCCTGGACCACGAACCTTCCTCATTGTCCTATCAGCCTGGACCACGAACCTTCCTCACTGTCCCATCATCCTGGACCACGAACCTCCCTCACTGTCCTATCATCCTGGACCACGAACCTCCCTCACTGTCCCATCAGTCAGGACCACGAACCTTCCTCACTGTCCCATCAGTCAGGACCACGAACCTTCCTCACTGTCCTATCATCCTGGACCACGAACCTCCCTCACTGTCCCATCAGTCTGGACCACGAACCTTCCTCACTGTCCCATCAGTCTGGACCACGAACCTCCCTCACTGTCCCATCAGTCTGGACCACGAACCTTCCTCACTGTCCCATCAGTCTGGACCACGAACCTTCCTCACTGTCCTATCATCCTGGACCACGAACCTCCCTCACTGTCCTATCAGTCTGGACCACGAACCTCCCTCACTGTCCCATCAGTCTGGACCACGAACCTCCCTCACTGTCCCATCAGTCAGGACCACGAACCTCCCTCACTGTCCCATCAGTCTGGACCACGAACCTCCCTCACTGTCCCATCAGTCTGGACCACGAACCTTCCTCACTGTCCCATCAGTCTGGACCACGAACCTTCCTCACTGTCCTATCAGTCTGGACCACGAACCTTCCTCACTGTCCTATCAGTCTGGACCACGAACCTTCCTCACTGTCCTATCATCCTGGACCACGAACCTTCCTCACTGTCCTATCATACTGGACCACGAACCTTCCTCACTGTCCTATCAGTCTGGACCACGAACCTTCATCACTGTCCTATCAGTCTGGACCACGAACCTTCATCACTGTCCTATCAGTCTGGACCACAAACCTTCCTCACTGTCCTATCATCCTGGACCACGAACCTTCCTCATTGTCCTATCAGCCTGGACCACGAACCTTCCTCACTGTCCCATCATCCTGGACCACGAACCTCCCTCACTGTCCTATCATCCTGGACCACGAACCTCCCTCACTGTCCCATCAGTCAGGACCACGAACCTTCCTCACTGTCCCATCAGTCAGGACCACGAACCTTCCTCACTGTCCTATCATCCTGGACCACGAACCTCCCTCACTGTCCCATCAGTCAGGACCACGAACCTCCCTCACTGTCCCATCAGTCAGGACCACGAACCTCCCTCACTGTCCCATCAGTCAGGACCACGAACCTTCCTCACTGTCCCATCATCCTGGACCACGAACCTCCCTCACTGTCCCATCATCCTGGACCACAAACCTTCCTCACTGTCCCATCATCCTGGACCACAAACCTTCCTCACTGTCCTATCATCCTGGACCACAAACCTTCCTCACTGTCCTATCATCCTGGACCACAAACCTTCCTCACTGTCCTATCATCCTGGACCACGAACCTTCATCACTGTCCTATCATCCTGGACCACGAACCTTCCTCACTGTCCCATCATCCTGGACCACGAACCTTCATCACTGTCCTATCAGTCTGGACCACAAACCTTCCTCACTGTCCTATCATCCTGGACCACGAACCTTCCTCACTGTCCTATCAGCCTGGACCACGAACCTTCCTCACTGTCCCATCATCCTGGACCACAAACCTTCCTCACTGTCCTATCAGCCTGGACCACGAACCTTCCTCACTGTCCTATCAGCCTGGACCACGAACCTTCCTCACTGTCCCATCATCCTGGACCACGAACCTCCCTCACTGTCCTATCATCCTGGACCACGAACCTCCCTCACTGTCCCATCAGTCAGGACCATGAACCTTCCTCACTGTCCTATCATCCTGGACCACAAACCTTCCTCACTGTCCTGTCATCCTGGACCACGAACCTTCCTCATTGTCCTATCAGTCTGGACCACGAACCTTCCTCACTGTCCCATCATCCTGGACCACAAACCTCCCTCACTGTCCTATCATCCTGGACCACGAACCTTCCTCACTGTCCTATCAGTCTGGACCACGAACCTTCCTCACTGTCCCATCAGTCAGGACCACGAACCTCCCTCACTGTCCCATCAGTCTGGACCACGAACCTCCCTCACTGTCCCATCAGTCTGGACCACGAACCTTCCTCACTGTCCTATCAGTCTGGACCACGAACCTTCCTCACTGTCCTATCAGTCTGGACCACGAACCTTCCTCACTGTCCTATCATCCTGGACCACGAACCTTCCTCACTGTCCTATCATCCTGGACCACGAACCTTCCTCACTGTCCTATCATCCTGGACCACGAACCTCCCTCACTGTCCCATCAGCCTGGACCACGAACCTTCCTCACTGTCCCATCAGTCTGGACCACGAACCTTCCTCACTGTCCCATCAGTCTGGACCACGAACCTTCATCACTGTCCTATCAGTCTGGACCACAAACCTTCCTCACTGTCCTATCATCCTGGACCACGAACCTTCCTCACTGTCCCATCAGTCAGGACCACGAACCTTCCTCACTGTCCTATCATCCTGGACCACGAACCTTCCTCACTGTCCTATCATCCTGGACCACGAACCTTCCTCACTGTCCTATCATCCTGGACCACGAACCTTCCTCACTGTCCTATCATCCTGGACCACAAACCTTCCTCACTGTCCTATCATCTTGGACCACGAACCTTCATCACTGTCCTATCATCCTGGACCACGAACCTTCCTCACTGTCCCATCATCCTGGACCACAAACCTCCCTCACTGTCCTATCAGTCTGGACCACGAACCTTCCTCACTGTCCCATCAGTCAGGACCACAAACCTTCCTCACTGTCCTATCAGTCTGGACCACAAATCTTCCTCACTGTCCTATCATCCTGGACCACAAACCTTCCTCACTGTCCCATCAGTCAGGACCACGAACCTCCCTCACTGTCCCATCATCCTGGACCACGAACCTTCCTCACTGTCCTATCATCCTGGACCACAAACCTTCCTCACTGTCCTATCATCCTGGACCACAAACCTTCCTCACTGTCCTATCATCCTGGACCACAAACCTTCCTCACTGTCCTATCATCCTGGACCACAAACCTTCCTCACTGTCCTGTCATCCTGGACCACGAACCTTCCTCATTGTCCTATCAGTCTGGACCACGAACCTTCCTCACTGTCCCATCATCCTGGACCACAAACCTCCCTCACTGTCCTATCATCCTGGACCACGAACCTTCCTCACTGTCCTATCAGTCTGGACCACGAACCTTCCTCACTGTCCCATCAGTCAGGACCACGAACCTCCCTCACTGTCCCATCAGTCTGGACCACGAACCTCCCTCACTGTCCCATCAGTCTGGACCATGAACCTTCCTCACTGTCCCATCAGTCTGGACCACGAACCTTCCTCACTGTCCTATCAGTCTGGACCACGAACCTTCCTCACTGTCCTATCATCCTGGACCACGAACCTTCCTCACTGTCCTATCATCCTGGACCACGAACCTTCCTCACTGTCCCATCAGTCTGGACCACGAACCTTCATCACTGTCCTATCAGTCTGGACCATGAACCTTCATCACTGTCCTATCAGTCTGGACCACAAACCTTCCTCACTGTCCTATCATCCTGGACCACGAACCTTCCTCATTGTCCTATCAGCCTGGACCACGAACCTTCCTCACTGTCCCATCATCCTGGACCACGAACCTCCCTCACTGTCCTATCATCCTGGACCACGAACCTCCCTCACTGTCCCATCAGTCAGGACCACGAACCTTCCTCACTGTCCCATCAGTCAGGACCACGAACCTTCCTCACTGTCCTATCATCCTGGACCACGAACCTCCCTCACTGTCCCATCAGTCAGGACCACGAACCTCCCTCACTGTCCCATCAGTCAGGACCACGAACCTTCCTCACTGTCCCATCAGTCAGGACCACGAACCTTCCTCACTGTCCCATCATCCTGGACCACGAACCTCCCTCACTGTCCCATCATCCTGGACCACAAACCTTCCTCACTGTCCCATCATCCTGGACCACAAACCTTCCTCACTGTCCTATCATCCTGGACCACAAACCTTCCTCACTGTCCTATCATCCTGGACCACGAACCTTCCTCACTGTCCTATCATCGTGGACCACGAACCTTCATCACTGTCCTATCATCCTGGACCACGAACCTTCCTCACTGTCCCATCATCCTGGACCACAAACCTCCCTCACTGTCCTATCATCCTGGACCACAAACCTCCCTCACTGTCCTATCATCCTGGACCACGAACCTTCCTCACTGTCCTATCATCCTGGACCACGAACCTTCCTCACTGTCCCATCAGTCTGGACCACGAACCTTCCTCACTGTCCCATCATCCTGGACCACGAACCTTCATCACTGTCCTATCAGTCTGGACCACGAACCTTCATCACTGTCCTATCAGTCTGGACCACAAACCTTCATCACTGTCCTATCAGTCTGGACCACAAACCTTCCTCACTGTCCTATCATCCTGGACCACGAACCTTCCTCACTGTCCTATCAGCCTGGACCACGAACCTTCCTCACTGTCCCATCATCCTGGACCACAAACCTTCCTCACTGTCCTATCAGCCTGGACCACGAACCTTCCTCACTGTCCTATCAGCCTGGACCACGAACCTTCCTCACTGTCCCATCATCCTGGACCACGAACCTCCCTCACTGTCCTATCATCCTGGACCACGAACCTCCCTCACTGTCCCATCAGTCAGGACCATGAACCTTCCTCACTGTCCCATCAGTCAGGACCACGAACCTTCCTCACTGTCCTATCATCCTGGACCACGAACCTCCCTCACTGTCCCATCAGTCAGGACCACGAACCTTCCTCACTGTCCCATCAGTCAGGACCACGAACCTTCCTCACTGTCCCATCATCCTGGACCACGAACCTTCCTCACTGTCCTATCATCCTGGACCACGAACCTCCCTCACTGTCCCATCAGTCAGGACCACGAACCTTCCTCACTGTCCCATCAGTCAGGACCACGAACCTTCCTCACTGTCCCATCAGTCAGGACCACGAACCTTCCTCACTGTCCTATCATCCTGGACCACGAACCTTCCTCACTGTCCTATCATCCTGGACCACAAACCTTCCTCACTGTCCTATCATCCTGGACCACAAACCTTCCTCACTGTCCTATCATCCTGGACCACAAACCTTCCTCACTGTCCTATCATCCTGGACCACAAACCTTCCTCACTGTCCTATCATCCTGGACCACAAACCTTCCTCACTGTCCTGTCATCCTGGACCACGAACCTTCCTCACTGTCCCATCAGTCAGGACCACGAACCTTCCTCACTGTCCCATCAGTCAGGACCACGAACCTTCCTCACTGTCCTATCATCCTGGACCACGAACCTTCCTCACTGTCCTATCATCCTGGACCACAAACCTTCCTCACTGTCCTATCATCCTGGACCACAAACCTTCCTCACTGTCCTATCATCCTGGACCACAAACCTTCCTCACTGTCCTATCATCCTGGACCACAAACCTTCCTCACTGTCCTATCATCCTGGACCACAAACCTTCCTCACTGTCCTGTCATCCTGGACCACGAACCTTCCTCACTGTCCTATCAGCCTGGACCACGAACCTTCCTCACTGTCCCATCAGTCTGGACCACAAACCTCCCTCACTGTCCTATCATCCTGGACCACGAACCTTCCTCACTGTCCTATCATCCTGGACCACGAACCTTCCTCACTGTCCTATCAGTCTGGACCACGAACCTTCCTCACTGTCCTATCAGTCTGGACCACGAACCTCCCTCACTGTCCCATCAGTCTGGACCACAAACCTCCCTCACTGTCCCATCAGTCTGGACCACAAACCTCCCTCACTGTCCCATCAGTCTGGACCACGAACCTTCCTCACTGTCCTATCAGTCTGGACCACGAACCTTCCTCACTGTCCTATCATCCTGGACCACGAATCTTCCTCACTGTCCTATCATCCTGGACCACGAACCTTCCTCACTGTCCTATCATCCTGGACCACGAACCTTCCTCACTGTCCTATCATCCTGGACCACGAACCTCCCTCACTGTCCTATCATCCTGGACCACGAACCTTCCTCACTGTCCTATCATCCTGGACCACGAACCTTCCTCACTGTCCTATCAGTCTGGACCACAAACCTTCCTCACTGTCCTATCAGTCTGGACCACAAACCTTCCTCACTGTCCTATCAGTCTGGACCACGAACCTTCCTCACTGTCCTATCAGTCTGGACCACAAACCTTCCTCACTGTCCTATCATCCTGGACCACGAACCTTCCTCACTGTCCTATCATCCTGGACCACGAACCTTCCTCACTGTCCTATCATCCTGGACCACGAACCTTCCTCACTGTCCTATCATCCTGGACCACAAACCTTCCTCACTGTCCTATCATCCTGGACCACAAACCTTCCTCACTGTCCTATCATCCTGGACCACAAACCTTCCTCACTGTCCTATCATCCTGGACCACAAACCTTCCTCACTGTCCTATCATCCTGGACCACAAACCTTCCTCACTGTCCTGTCATCCTGGACCACGAACCTTCCTCACTGTCCTATCAGCCTGGACCACGAACCTTCCTCACTGTCCCATCAGTCTGGACCACAAACCTCCCTCACTGTCCTATCATCCTGGACCACGAACCTTCCTCACTGTCCTATCATCCTGGACCACGAACCTTCCTCACTGTCCTATCAGTCTGGACCACGAACCTTCCTCACTGTCCTATCAGTCTGGACCACGAACCTCCCTCACTGTCCCATCAGTCTGGACCACAAACCTCCCTCACTGTCCCATCAGTCTGGACCACAAACCTCCCTCACTGTCCCATCAGTCTGGACCACGAACCTTCCTCACTGTCCTATCAGTCTGGACCACGAACCTTCCTCACTGTCCTATCATCCTGGACCACGAATCTTCCTCACTGTCCTATCATCCTGGACCACGAACCTTCCTCACTGTCCTATCATCCTGGACCACGAACCTTCCTCACTGTCCTATCATCCTGGACCACGAACCTCCCTCACTGTCCTATCATCCTGGACCACGAACCTTCCTCACTGTCCTATCATCCTGGACCACGAACCTTCCTCACTGTCCTATCAGTCTGGACCACAAACCTTCCTCACTGTCCTATCAGTCTGGACCACAAACCTTCCTCACTGTCCTATCAGTCTGGACCACAAACCTTCCTCACTGTCCTATCATCCTGGACCACGAACCTTCCTCACTGTCCCATCAGTCTGGACCACGAACCTCCCTCACTGTCCCATCAGTCTGGACCACGAACCTCCCTCACTGTCCCATCAGTCAGGACCACGAACCTCCCTCACTGTCCTATCATCCTGGACCACGAACCTTCCTCACTGTCCCATCATCCTGGACCACGAACCTTCCTCACTGTCCCATCATCCTGGACCACGAACCTTCCTCACTGTCCCATCATCCTGGACCACGAACCTTCCTCACTGTCCTATCATCCTGGACCACAAACCTTCCTCACTGTCCTGTCATCCTGGACCACGAACCTTCCTCACTGTCCCATCAGTCTGGACCACAAACCTCCCTCACTGTCCCATCAGTCTGGACCACGAACCTTCCTCACTGTCCTATCAGTCTGGACCACGAACCTTCCTCACTGTCCTATCATCCTGGACCACGAATCTTCCTCACTGTCCTATCATCCTGGACCACGAACCTTCCTCACTGTCCTATCATCCTGGACCACGAACCTTCCTCACTGTCCTATCATCCTGGACCACGAACCTCCCTCACTGTCCTATCATCCTGGACCACGAACCTTCCTCACTGTCCCATCAGTCTGGACCACGAACCTCCCTCACTGTCCCATCAGTCTGGACCACGAACCTCCCTCACTGTCCTATCAGCCTGGACCACAAACCTTCCTCACTGTCCTATCATCCTGGACCACGAACCTCCCTCACTGTCCTGTCAGCCTGGACCACGAACCTTCCTCACTGTCCTATCAGTCTGGACCACGAACCTTCCTCACTGTCCTATCATCCTGGACCACGAACCTTCCTCACTGTCCTATCATCCTGGACCACGAACCTTCCTCACTGTCCTACCATCCTGGACCACGAACCTCCCTCACTGTCCTATCATCCTGGACCACGAACCTCCCTCACTGTCCTATCATCCTGGACCACGAACCTCCCTCACTGTCCTATCATCCTGGACCACGAACCTTCCTCACTGTCCTATCATCCTGGACCACGAACCTTCATCACTGTCCCATCAGTCAGGACCACGAACCTCCCTCACTGTCCTATCATCCTGGACCACGAACCTTCCTCACTGTCCCATCAGTCAGGACCACGAACCTTCATCACTGTCCTATCAGTCTGGACCACGAACCTTCATCACTGTCCTATCAGTCTGGACCACAAACCTTCCTCACTGTCCTATCATCCTGGACCACGAACCTTCCTCATTGTCCTATCAGCCTGGACCACGAACCTTCCTCACTGTCCCATCATCCTGGACCACGAACCTCCCTCACTGTCCTATCATCCTGGACCACGAACCTTCCTCACTGTCCTGTCATCCTGGACCACGAACCTTCCTCACTGTCCCATCAGTCTGGACCACAAACCTCCCTCACTGTCCCATCAGTCTGGACCACGAACCTTCCTCACTGTCCTATCAGTCTGGACCACGAACCTTCCTCACTGTCCTATCATCCTGGACCACGAATCTTCCTCACTGTCCTATCATCCTGGACCACGAATCTTCCTCACTGTCCTATCATCCTGGACCACGAACCTTCCTCACTGTCCTATCATCCTGGACCACGAACCTTCCTCACTGTCCTATCATCCTGGACCACGAACCTTCCTCACTGTCCTATCATCCTGGACCACGAACCTCCCTCACTGTCCTATCATCCTGGACCACGAACCTTCCTCACTGTCCCATCAGTCTGGACCACGAACCTCCCTCACTGTCCCATCAGTCTGGACCACGAACCTCCCTCACTGTCCTGTCAGCCTGGACCACGAACCTTCCTCACTGTCCTATCAGTCTGGACCACGAACCTTCCTCACTGTCCTATCATCCTGGACCACGAACCTTCCTCACTGTCCTATCATCCTGGACCACGAACCTTCCTCACTGTCCTACCATCCTGGACCACGAACCTCCCTCACTGTCCTATCATCCTGGACCACGAACCTCCCTCACTGTCCTATCATCCTGGACCACGAACCTCCCTCACTGTCCTATCATCCTGGACCACGAACCTTCCTCACTGTCCTATCATCCTGGACCACGAACCTTCATCACTGTCCCATCAGTCAGGACCACGAACCTCCCTCACTGTCCTATCATCCTGGACCACGAACCTTCCTCACTGTCCCATCAGTCAGGACCACGAACCTTCATCACTGTCCTATCAGTCTGGACCACGAACCTTCATCACTGTCCTATCAGTCTGGACCACAAACCTTCCTCACTGTCCTATCATCCTGGACCACGAACCTTCCTCATTGTCCTATCAGCCTGGACCACGAACCTTCCTCACTGTCCCATCATCCTGGACCACGAACCTCCCTCACTGTCCTATCATCCTGGACCACGAACCTCCCTCACTGTCCCATCAGTCAGGACCACGAACCTTCCTCACTGTCCCATCAGTCAGGACCACGAACCTTCCTCACTGTCCCATCAGTCAGGACCACGAACCTTCCTCACTGTCCTATCATCCTGGACCACGAACCTCCCTCACTGTCCCATCAGTCAGGACCACGAACCTCCCTCACTGTCCCGTCAGCCTGGATCACGAACCTTCCTCACTGTCCTATCAGTCTGGACCACGAACCTTCCTCACTGTCCTATCATCCTGGACCACGAACCTTCCTCACTGTCCTATCATCCTGGACCACGAACCTTCCTCACTGTCCTATCATCCTGGACCACGAACCTTCCTCACTGTCCTATCATCCTGGACCACGAACCTTCCTCACTGTCCTATCATCCTGGACCACGAACCTCCCTCACTGTCCTATCATCCTGGACCACGAACCTCCCTCACTGTCCTATCATCCTGGACCACGAACCTCCCTCACTGTCCTATCATCCTGGACCACGAACCTCCCTCACTGTCTTATCATCCTGGACCACGAACCTTCATCACTGTCCCATCAGTCAGGACCACGAACCTCCCTCACTGTCCTATCATCCTGGACCACGAACCTTCCTCACTGTCCTATCAGTCTGGACCACGAACCTTCCTCACTGTCCTATCAGTCTGGACCACGAACCTTCATCACTGTCCTATCAGTCTGGACCACGAACCTTCATCACTGTCCTATCATCCTGGACCACAAACCTTCCTCACTGTCCTATCATCCTGGACCACAAACCTTCCTCACTGTCCTATCATCCTGGACCACAAACCTTCCTCACTGTCCTGTCATCCTGGACCACAAACCTTCCTCACTGTCCCGTCATCCTGGACCACGAACCTTCCTCACTGTCCCATCATTCTGGACCACGAACCTCCCTCACTGTCCCATCATCCTGGACCACGAACCTTCCTCACTGTCCTATCATCCTGGACCACGAACCTTCCTCACTGTCCCATCAGTCTGGACCACGAACCTCCCTCACTGTCCCATCAGTCTGGACCACGAACCTCCCTCACTGTCCCATCAGTCTGGACCACGAACCTCCCTCACTGTCCTATCAGCCTGGACCACAAACCTTCCTCACTGTCCTATCATCCTGGACCACGAACCTCCCTCACTGTCCTGTCAGCCTGGACCACGAACCTTCCTCACTGTCCTATCAGTCTGGACCACGAACCTTCCTCACTGTCCTATCATCCTGGACCACGAACCTTCCTCACTGTCCTATCATCCTGGACCACGAACCTTCCTCACTGTCCTATCATCCTGGACCACGAACCTTCCTCACTGTCCTATCATCCTGGACCACGAACCTCCCTCACTGTCCTATCATCCTGGACCACGAACCTCCCTCACTGTCCTATCATCCTGGACCACGAACCTTCCTCACTGTCCTATCATCCTGGACCACGAACCTCCCTCACTGTCTTATCATCCTGGACCACGAACCTTCATCACTGTCCCATCAGTCAGGACCACGAACCTCCCTCACTGTCCTATCAGTCTGGACCACGAACCTTCATCACTGTCCTATCAGTCTGGACCACGAACCTTCATCACTGTCCTATCAGTCTGGACCACAAACCTTCCTCACTGTCCTATCATCCTGGACCACGAACCTTCCTCATTGTCCTATCAGCCTGGACCACGAACCTTCCTCACTGTCCCATCATCCTGGACCACGAACCTCCCTCACTGTCCTATCATCCTGGACCACGAACCTCCCACACTGTCCCATCAGTCAGGACCACGAACCTTCCTCACTGTCCCATCAGTCAGGACCACGAACCTTCCTCACTGTCCCATCAGTCAGGACCACGAACCTTCCTCACTGTCCTATCATCCTGGACCACGAACCTCCCTCACTGTCCCATCAGTCAGGACCACGAACCTTCCTCACTGTCCCATCATCCTGGACCACGAACCTCCCTCACTGTCCTGTCAGCCTGGACCACGAACCTTCCTCACTGTCCTATCAGTCTGGACCACGAACCTTCCTCACTGTCCTATCATCCTGGACCACGAACCTTCCTCACTGTCCTATCAGCCTGGACCACAAACCTTCCTCACTGTCCTATCATCCTGGACCACGAACCTCCCTCACTGTCCTGTCAGCCTGGACCACGAACCTTCCTCACTGTCCTATCAGTCTGGACCACGAACCTTCCTCACTGTCCTATCATCCTGGACCACGAACCTTCCTCACTGTCCTATCATCCTGGACCACGAACCTTCCTCACTGTCCTATCATCCTGGACCACGAACCTTCCTCACTGTCCTATCATCCTGGACCACGAACCTCCCTCACTGTCCTATCATCCTGGACCACGAACCTCCCTCACTGTCCTATCATCCTGGACCACGAACCTCCCTCACTGTCTTATCATCCTGGACCACGAACCTTCATCACTGTCCTATCAGTCTGGACCACGAACCTTCATCACTGTCCTATCAGTCTGGACCACGAACCTTCATCACTGTCCTATCAGTCTGGACCACGAACCTTCATCACTGTCCTATCATCCTGGACCACGAACCTTCCTCACTGTCCCATCATCCTGGACCACGAACCTCCCTCACTGTCCTATCATCCTGGACCACGAACCTCCCACACTGTCCCATCAGTCAGGACCACGAACCTTCCTCACTGTCCCATCAGTCAGGACCACGAACCTTCCTCACTGTCCCATCAGTCAGGACCACGAACCTTCCTCACTGTCCCATCAGTCAGGACCACGAACCTTCCTCACTGTCCTATCATCCTGGACCACGAACCTCCCTCACTGTCCCATCAGTCAGGACCACGAACCTTCCTCACTGTCCCATCAGTCAGGACCACGAACCTTCCTCACTGTCCCATCATCCTGGACCACAAACCTTCCTCACTGTCCTATCATCCTGGACCACAAACCTTCCTCACTGTCCTATCATCCTGGACCACAAACCTTCCTCACTGTCCTATCATCCTGGACCACAAACCTTCCTCACTGTCCTATCATCCTGGACCACAAACCTTCCTCACTGTCCCATCAGTCAGGACCACAAACCTTCCTCACTGTCCCATCAGTCAGGACCACGAACCTTCCTCACTGTCCCATCAGTCAGGACCACGAACCTTCCTCACTGTCCCATCAGTCAGGACCACGAACCTTCCTCACTGTCCCATCATCCTGGACCACAAACCTTCCTCACTGTCCTATCATCCTGGACCACAAACCTTCCTCACTGTCCTATCATCCTGGACCACAAACCTTCCTCACTGTCCTATCATCCTGGACCACAAACCTTCCTCACTGTCCTATCATCCTGGACCACAAACCTTCCTCACTGTCCTATCATCCTGGACCACAAACCTTCCTCACTGTCCTATCATCCTGGACCACGAACCTTCATCACTGTCCTATCATCCTGGACCACGAACCTTCCTCACTGTCCTATCATCCTGGACCACAAACCTTCCTCACTGTCCCATCATCCTGGACCACAAACCTCCCTCACTGTCCTATCATCCTGGACCACGAACCTCCCTCACTGTCCTATCATCCTGGACCACGAACCTTCCTCACTGTCCTATCATCCTGGACCACGAACCTTCATCACTGTCCTATCATCCTGGACCACAAACCTTCCTCACTGTCCTATCATCCTGGACCACAAACCTCCCTCACTGTCCTATCATCCTGGACCACGAACCTCCCTCACTGTCCTATCATCCTGGACCACGAACCTTCCTCACTGTCCTATCATCCTGGACCACGAACCTTCATCACTGTCCCATCAGTCAGGACCACGAACCTCCCTCACTGTCCTATCATCCTGGACCACGAACCTTCCTCACTGTCCTATCAGTCTGGACCACGAACCTTCCTCACTGTCCCATCAGTCTGGACCACGAACCTCCCTCACTGTCCCATCAGTCTGGACCACGAACCTCCCTCACTGTCCCATCATCCTGGACCACAAACCTCCCTCACTGTCCTATCATCCTGGACCACGAACCTCCCTCACTGTCCTATCATCCTGGACCACGAACCTCCCTCACTGTCCTATCATCCTGGACCACGAACCTTCCTCACTGTCCCATCAGCCTGGACCACGAACCTTCCTCACTGTCCTATCAGTCAGGACCACGAACCTTCCTCACTGTCCTATCAGTCAGGACCACGAACCTTCCTCACTGTCCTATCAGTCAGGACCACGAACCTTCCTCACTGTCCTGTCATCCTGGACCACGAACCTTCCTCACTGTCCTATCATCCTGGACCACGAACCTCCCTCACTGTCCTATCAGTCTGGACCACGAACCTCCCTCACTGTCCCATCATCCTGGACCACGAACCTTCCTCACTGTCCCATCAGTCTGGACCACGAACCTTCCTCACTGTCCTATCATCCTGGACCACAAACCTTCCTCACTGTCCCATCAGTCAGGACCACGAACCTTCCTCACTGTCCCATCAGTCAGGACCACGAACCTTCCTCACTGTCCCATCAGTCAGGACCACGAACCTTCCTCACTGTCCCATCAGTCAGGACCACGAACCTTCCTCACTGTCCCATCATCCTGGACCACAAACCTTCCTCACTGTCCTATCATCCTGGACCACAAACCTTCCTCACTGTCCTATCATCCTGGACCACAAACCTTCCTCACTGTCCTATCATCCTGGACCACAAACCTTCCTCACTGTCCTATCATCCTGGACCACAAACCTTCCTCACTGTCCTATCATCCTGGACCACAAACCTTCCTCACTGTCCTATCATCCTGGACCACGAACCTTCCTCACTGTCCTATCATCCTGGACCACGAACCTTCATCACTGTCCTATCAGTCTGGACCACGAACCTTCCTCACTGTCCCATCAGTCTGGACCACGAACCTCCCTCACTGTCCCATCAGTCTGGACCACAAACCTCCCTCACTGTCCCATCATCCTGGACCACAAACCTCCCTCACTGTCCTATCATCCTGGACCACGAACCTCCCTCACTGTCCTATCATCCTGGACCACGAACCTCCCTCACTGTCCTATCATCCTGGACCACGAACCTTCCTCACTGTCCCATCAGCCTGGACCACGAACCTTCCTCACTGTCCTATCAGTCAGGACCACGAACCTTCCTCACTGTCCTATCAGTCAGGACCACGAACCTTCCTCACTGTCCTATCAGTCAGGACCACGAACCTTCCTCACTGTCCTGTCATCCTGGACCACGAACCTTCCTCACTGTCCTGTCATCCTGGACCACGAACCTCCCTCACTGTCCTATCAGTCTGGACCACGAACCTCCCTCACTGTCCCATCATCCTGGACCACGAACCTTCCTCACTGTCCCATCAGTCTGGACCACGAACCTTCCTCACTGTCCTATCATCCTGGACCACAAACCTTCCTCACTGTCCCATCAGTCAGGACCACGAACCTTCCTCACTGTCCCATCAGTCAGGACCACGAACCTTCCTCACTGTCCCATCAGTCAGGACCACGAACCTTCCTCACTGTCCCATCAGTCAGGACCACGAACCTTCCTCACTGTCCCATCATCCTGGACCACAAACCTTCCTCACTGTCCTATCATCCTGGACCACAAACCTTCCTCACTGTCCTATCATCCTGGACCACAAACCTTCCTCACTGTCCTATCATCCTGGACCACAAACCTTCCTCACTGTCCTATCATCCTGGACCACGAACCTTCATCACTGTCCTATCATCCTGGACCACGAACCTTCCTCACTGTCCTATCATCCTGGACCACAAACCTTCCTCACTGTCCCATCATCCTGGACCACAAACCTCCCTCACTGTCCTATCATCCTGGACCACGAACCTCCCTCACTGTCCTATCATCCTGGACCACGAACCTTCCTCACTGTCCTATCATCCTGGACCACGAACCTTCATCACTGTCCTATCATCCTGGACCACAAACCTTCCTCACTGTCCTATCATCCTGGACCACAAACCTCCCTCACTGTCCTATCATCCTGGACCACGAACCTCCCTCACTGTCCTATCATCCTGGACCACGAACCTTCCTCACTGTCCTATCATCCTGGACCACGAACCTTCATCACTGTCCCATCAGTCAGGACCACGAACCTCCCTCACTGTCCTATCATCCTGGACCACGAACCTTCCTCACTGTCCTATCAGTCTGGACCACGAACCTTCCTCACTGTCCCATCAGTCTGGACCACGAACCTCCCTCACTGTCCCATCAGTCTGGACCACAAACCTCCCTCACTGTCCCATCATCCTGGACCACAAACCTCCCTCACTGTCCTATCATCCTGGACCACGAACCTCCCTCACTGTCCTATCATCCTGGACCACGAACCTCCCTCACTGTCCTATCATCCTGGACCACGAACCTTCCTCACTGTCCCATCAGCCTGGACCACAAACCTTCCTCACTGTCCTATCAGTCAGGACCACGAACCTTCCTCACTGTCCTATCAGTCAGGACCACGAACCTTCCTCACTGTCCTATCAGTCTGGACCACGAACCTTCCTCACTGTCCCATCAGCCTGGACCACGAACCTTCCTCACTGTCCTATCAGTCAGGACCACGAACCTTCCTCACTGTCCTATCAGTCAGGACCACGAACCTTCCTCACTGTCCTATCAGTCAGGACCACGAACCTTCCTCACTGTCCTGTCATCCTGGACCACGAACCTTCCTCACTGTCCTATCATCCTGGACCACGAACCTCCCTCACTGTCCTATCAGTCTGGACCACGAACCTCCATCACTGTCCCATCATCCTGGACCACGAACCTTCCTCACTGTCCCATCAGTCTGGACCACGAACCTTCCTCACTGTCCTATCATCCTGGACCACAAACCTCCCTCACTGTCCTGTCATCCTGGACCACGAACCTTCCTCACTGTCCTATCATCCTGGACCACGAACCTTCCTCACTGTCCCATCAGTCTGGACCACGAACCTTCCTCACTGTCCTATCATCCTGGACCACAAACCTCCCTCACTGTCCCATCATCCTGGACCACGAACCTTCCTCACTGTCCTATCATCCTGGACCACGAACCTTCCTCACTGTCCCATCAGTCTGGACCACGAACCTCCCTCACTGTCCCATCATCCTGGACCACGAACCTCCCTCACTGTCCCATCAGTCTGGACCACGAACCTTCCTCACTGTCCTATCATCCTGGACCACGAACCTTCCTCACTGTCCCATCAGTCTGGACCACGAACCTTCCTCACTGTCCCATCAGTCTGGACCACGAACCTTCCTCACTGTCCCATCAGTCTGGACCACGAACCTTCCTCACTGTCCTATCATCCTGGACCACGAACCTTCCTCACTGTCCTATCATCCTGGACCACGAACCTCCCTCACTGTCCCATCAGTCAGGACCACGAACCTCCCTCACTGTCCCATCAGTCAGGACCACGAACCTCCCTCACTGTCCTATCATCCTGGACCACGAACCTCCCTCACTGTCCTAGCATCCTGGACCACGAACCTCCCTCACTGTCCTATCATACTGGACCACGAACCTTCCTCACTGTCCCATCAGCCTGGACCACGAACCTTCCTCACTGTCCCATCAGTCTGGACCACGAACCTTCCTCACTGTCCCATCATCCTGGACCACGAACCTTCCTCACTGTCCTATCATCCTGGACCACGAACCTTCCTCACTGTCCCATCAGTCTGGACCACGAACCTCCCTCACTGTCCTATCATCCTGGACCACAAACCTTCCTCACTGTCCTATCAGTCTGGACCACGAACCTTCCTCACTGTCCTGTCATCCTGGACCACGAACCTCCCTCACTGTCCTATCATCCTGGACCACAAACCTTCCTCACTGTCCTATCAGTCTGGACCACGAACCTTCCTCACTGTCCTGTCATCCTGGACCACGAACCTTCCTCACTGTCCTGTCATCCTGGACCACGAACCTTCCTCACTGTCCTATCAGCCTGGACCACAAACCTTCCTCACTGTCCTATCAGTCTGGACCACGAACCTTCCTCACTGTCCTATCAGTCTGGACCACAAACCTTCCTCACTGTCCTATCATCCTGGACCACAAACCTTCCTCACTGTCCTATCATCCTGGACCACGAACCTTCCTCACTGTCCTATCAGTCTGGACCACGAACCTTCCTCACTGTCCTATCATCCTGGACCACGAACCTTCCTCACTGTCCCATCAGTCTGGACCACGAACCTTCATCACTGTCCTATCAGTCTGGACCACAAACCTTCCTCACTGTCCTATCATCCTGGACCACGAACCTCCCTCACTGTCCTATCAGTCTGGACCACGAACCTCCCTCACTGTCCCATCAGTCTGGACCACGAACCTTCCTCACTGTCCCATCAGTCTGGACCACGAACCTTCATCACTGTCCTATCAGTCTGGACCACAAACCTTCCTCACTGTCCTATCATCCTGGACCACGAACCTCCCTCACTGTCCTATCATCCTGGACCACGAACCTTCCTCACTGTCCTATCATCCTGGACCACAAACCTTCCTCACTGTCCTATCATCCTGGACCACAAACCTTCCTCACTGTCCTATCATCCTGGACCACGAACCTCCCTCACTGTCCCATCAGCCTGGACCACGAACCTCCCTCACTGTCCCATCAGCCTGGACCACGAACCTTCCTCACTGTCCTATCAGTCTGGACCACGAACCTTCATCACTGTCCTATCAGTCTGGACCACAAACCTTCCTCACTGTCCTATCATCCTGGACCACGAACCTTCCTCACTGTCCCATCAGTCAGGACCACGAACCTTCCTCACTGTCCCATCATCCTGGACCACGAACCTTCCTCACTGTCCTATCATCCTGGACCACAAACCTTCCTCACTGTCCTATCATCCTGGACCACGAACCTTCCTCACTGTCCTATCATCCTGGACCACAAACCTTCCTCACTGTCCTATCATCCTGGACCACAAACCTTCCTCACTGTCCTATCATCCTGGACTACGAACCTTCCTCACTGTCCTATCATCCTGGACCACGAACCTTCCTCACTGTCCTATCATCCTGGACCACGAACCTTCATCACTGTCCTATCATCCTGGACCACGAACCTTCCTCACTGTCCCATCATCCTGGACCACAAACCTCCCTCACTGTCCCATCAGTCTGGACCACGAACCTTCCTCACTGTCCCATCAGTCAGGACCACAAACCTTCCTCACTGTCCTATCAGTCTGGACCACAAACCTTCCTCACTGTCCTATCATCCTGGACCACAAACCTTCCTCACTGTCCCATCAGTCAGGACCACGAACCTCCCTCACTGTCCCATCATCCTGGACCACGAACCTTCCTCACTGTCCTATCATCCTGGACCACAAACCTTCCTCACTGTCCTATCAGCCTGGACCACAAACCTTCCTCACTGTCCTATCAGCCTGGACCACAAACCTTCCTCACTGTCCTATCATCCTGGACCACAAACCTTCCTCACTGTCCCATCAGTCAGGACCACGAACCTCCCTCACTGTCCCATCATCCTGGACCACGAACCTTCCTCACTGTCCTATCATCCTGGACCACAAACCTTCCTCACTGTCCTATCAGCCTGGACCACAAACCTTCCTCACTGTCCTATCATCCTGGACCACAAACCTTCCTCACTGTCCTATCATCCTGGACCACAAACCTTCCTCACTGTCCCATCAGTCAGGACCACGAACCTCCCTCACTGTCCCATCATCCTGGACCACGAACCTTCCTCACTGTCCTATCATCCTGGACCACGAACCTTCATCACTGTCCTATCATCCTGGACCACGAACCTTCCTCACTGTCCCATCATCCTGGACCACAAACCTCCCTCACTGTCCCATCAGTCTGGACCACGAACCTTCCTCACTGTCCCATCAGTCAGGACCACAAACCTTCCTCACTGTCCTATCAGTCTGGACCACAAACCTTCCTCACTGTCCTATCATCCTGGACCACAAACCTTCCTCACTGTCCCATCAGTCAGGACCACGAACCTCCCTCACTGTCCCATCATCCTGGACCACGAACCTTCCTCACTGTCCTATCATCCTGGACCACAAACCTTCCTCACTGTCCTATCAGCCTGGACCACAAACCTTCCTCACTGTCCTATCATCCTGGACCACAAACCTTCCTCACTGTCCTATCATCCTGGACCACAAACCTTCCTCACTGTCCTATCATCCTGGACCACAAACCTTCCTCACTGTCCTATCATCCTGGACCACAAACCTTCCTCACTGTCCTATCATCCTGGACCACAAACCTTCCTCACTGTCCTGTCATCCTGGACCACAAACCTTCCTCACTGTCCTATCATCCTGGACCACAAACCTTCCTCACTGTCCCATCAGTCAGGACCACGAACCTCCCTCACTGTCCTATCATCCTGGACCACAAACCTTCCTCACTGTCCTGTCATCCTGGACCACAAACCTTCCTCACTGTCCTATCATCCTGGACCACAAACCTTCCTCACTGTCCCATCAGTCAGGACCACGAACCTCCCTCACTGTCCTATCAGCCTGGACCACAAACCTTCCTCACTGTCCTATCATCCTGGACCACAAACCTTCCTCACTGTCCTATCATCCTGGACCACAAACCTTCCTCACTGTCCTATCATCCTGGACCACAAACCTTCCTCACTGTCCTATCATCCTGGACCACGAACCTTCCTCACTGTCCTGTCATCCTGGACCACGAACCTTCCTCATTGTCCTATCAGTCTGGACCACGAACCTTCCTCACTGTGCCATCATCCTGGACCACAAATCTCCCTCACTGTCCTATCATCCTGGACCACGAACCTTCCTCACTGTCCTATCAGTCTGGACCACGAACCTTCCTCACTGTCCTATCAGTCTGGACCACGAACCTTCCTCACTGTCCCATCAGTCAGGACCACGAACCTCCCTCACTGTCCTATCATCCTGGACCACGAACCTTCCTCACTGTCCTATCAGTCTGGACCACGAACCTTCATCACTGTCCTATCAGTCTGGACCACGAACCTTCATCACTGTCCTATCATCCTGGACCACGAACCTTCCTCATTGTCCCATCAGTCAGGACCACGAACCTTCCTCACTGTCCCATCATCCTGGACCACGAACCTCCCTCACTGTCCCATCATCCTGGACCACGAACCTTCCTCACTGTCCCATCATCCTGGACCACGAACCTTCATCACTGTCCTATCAGTCTGGACCACGAACCTTCATCACTGTCCTATCAGTCTGGACCACAAACCTTCCTCACTGTCCTATCATCCTGGACCACGAACCTTCCTCACTGTCCTATCAGCCTGGACCACGAACCTTCCTCACTGTCCCATCATCCTGGACCACGAACCTCCCTCACTGTCCCATCAGTCAGGACCATGAACCTTCCTCACTGTCCCATCAGTCAGGACCACGAACCTTCCTCACTGTCCTATCATCCTGGACCACGTACCTCCCTCACTGTCCCATCAGTCAGGACCACGAACCTTCCTCACTGTCCCATCAGTCAGGACCACGAACCTTCCTCACTGTCCCATCATCCTGGACCACGAACCTTCCTCACTGTCCCATCATCCTGGACCACGAACCTCCCTCACTGTCCCATCAGTCAGGACCACGAACCTTCCTCACTGTCCCATCAGTCAGGACCACGAACCTTCCTCACTGTCCCATCCTGGACCACGAACCTCCCTCACTGTCCCATCATCCTGGACCACGAACCTTCCTCACTGTCCTATCATCCTGGACCACAAACCTTCCTCACTGTCCTATCATCCTGGACCACAAACCTTCCTCACTGTCCTATCATCCTGGACCACGAACCTTCATCACTGTCCTATCATCCTGGACCACGAACCTTCCTCACTGTCCCATCATCCTGGACCACAAACCTCCCTCACTGTCCTATCAGTCTGGACCACGAACCTTCCTCACTGTCCCATCAGTCTGGACCACGAACCTTCCTCACTGTCCCATCATCCTGGACCACGAACCTTCCTCACTGTCCTATCAGTCAGGACCACGAACCTTCCTCACTGTCCTATCAGTCAGGACCACGAACCTCCCTCACTGTCCCATCAGTCTGGACCACGAACCTTCCTCACTGTCCCATCAGTCTGGACCACGAACCTCCCTCACTGTCCTATCATCCTGGACCACGAACCTTCCTCACTGTCCTATCATCCTGGACCACGAACCTTCCTCACTGTCCTATCATCCTGGACCACGAACCTTCCTCACTGTCCTATCATCCTGGACCACGAACCTCCCTCACTGTCCTATCATCCTGGACCACGAACCTCCCTCACTGTCCTATCATCCTGGACCACGAACCTTCCTCACTGTCCTATCATCCTGGACCACGAACCTCCCTCACTGTCCTATCATCCTGGACCACGAACCTCCCTCACTGTCCTATCATCCTGGACCACGAACCTTCCTCACTGTCCTATCATCCTGGACCACGAACCTTCATCACTGTCCCATCAGTCAGGACCACGAACCTCCCTCACTGTCCTATCATCCTGGACCACGAACCTTCCTCACTGTCCTATCAGTCTGGACCACGAACCTTCATCACTGTCCTATCAGTCTGGACCACGAACCTTCATCACTGTCCTATCATCCTGGACCACGAACCTTCCTCATTGTCCTATCAGCCTGGACCACGAACCTTCCTCACTGTCCCATCATCCTGGACCACGAACCTCCCTCACTGTCCTATCATCCTGGACCACGAACCTCCCTCACTGTCCCATCAGTCAGGACCACGAACCTTCCTCACTGTCCCATCATCCTGGACCACGAACCTCCCTCACTGTCCCATCATCCTGGACCACGAACCTTCCTCACTGTCCTATCATCCTGGACCACGAACCTTCCTCACTGTCCTATCATCCTGGACCACAAACCTTCCTCACTGTCCTATCATCCTGGACCACGAACCTTCATCACTGTCCCATCATCCTGGACCACGAACCTTCCTCACTGTCCCATCATCCTGGACCACAAACCTCCCTCACTGTCCTATCATCCTGGACCACGAACCTCCCTCACTGTCCTATCATCCTGGACCACGAACCTTCCTCACTGTCCTATCATCCTGGACCACGAACCTTCATCACTGTCCCATCAGTCTGGACCACGAACCTTCCTCACTGTCCCATCATCCTGGACCACGAACCTTCCTCACTGTCCTATCATCCTGGACCACGAACCTTCCTCACTGTCCTATCAGTCTGGACCACGAACCTTCATCACTGTCCTATCAGTCTGGACCACGAACCTTCATCACTGTCCTATCAGTCTGGACCACAAACCTTCCTCACTGTCCTATCATCCTGGACCACGAACCTTCCTCACTGTCCCATCAGTCAGGACCACGAACCTTCCTCACTGTCCCATCAGTCAGGACCACGAACCTTCCTCACTGTCCCATCCTGGACCACGAACCTTCCTCACTGTCCCATCCTGGACCACGAACCTTCCTCACTGTCCTATCATCCTGGACCACAAACCTTCCTCACTGTCCTATCATCCTGGACCACAAACCTTCCTCACTGTCCTATCATCCTGGACCACAAACCTTCCTCACTGTCCTATCATCCTGGACCACGAACCTTCCTCACTGTCCTATCATCCTGGACCACGAACCTTCCTCACTGTCCTATCATCCTGGACCACGAACCTTCATCACTGTCCTATCAGTCAGGACCACGAACCTTCCTCACTGTCCTATCAGTCAGGACCACGAACCTTCCTCACTGTCCTATCAGTCAGGACCACGAACCTTCCTCACTGTCCTGTCATCCTGGACCACGAACCTTCCTCACTGTCCTATCATCCTGGACCACGAACCTCCCTCACTGTCCTATCAGTCTGGACCACGAACCTCCCTCACTGTCCTACCATCCTGGACCACAAACCTTCCTCACTGTCCTATCATCCTGGACCACAAACCTTCCTCACTGTCCTATCATCCTGGACCACAAACCTTCCTCACTGTCCTGTCAGCCTGGACCACGAACCTTCCTCACTGTCCCATCAGTCTGGACCACAAACCTCCCTCACTGTCCTATCATCCTGGACCACGAACCTCCCTCACTGTCCTATCAGTCTGGACCACGAACCTCCCTCACTGTCCTATCATCCTGGACCACAAACCTTCCTCACTGTCCTATCATCCTGGACCACAAACCTTCCTCACTGTCCTATCATCCTGGACCACAAACCTTCCTCACTGTCCTGTCAGCCTGGACCACGAACCTTCCTCACTGTCCCATCAGTCTGGACCACAAACCTCCCTCACTGTCCTATCATCCTGGACCACGAACCTTCCTCACTGTCCTATCATCCTGGACCACGAACCTTCCTCACTGTCCCATCAGTCTGGACCACGAACCTTCCTCACTGTCCTATCAGTCTGGACCACGAACCTTCCTCACTGTCCTATCAGCCTGGACCACGAACCTTCCTCACTGTCCTATCAGCCTGGACCACGAACCTTCCTCACTGTCCTATCAGCCTGGAAAACGAACCTCCCTCACTGTCCTATCATCCTGGACCACGAACCTTCCTCACTGTCCTATCATCCTGGACCACGAACCTTCCTCACTGTCCTATCAGTCTGGACCACAAACCTTCCTCACTGTCCTATCAGTCTGGACCACAAACCTTCCTCACTGTCCTATCATCCTGGACCACGAACCTTCCTCACTGTCCCATCAGTCTGGACCACGAACCTCCCTCACTGTCCCATCAGTCTGGACCACGAACCTCCCTCACTGTCCCATCAGTCAGGACCACGAACCTCCCTCACTGTCCTATCATCCTGGACCACGAACCTTCCTCACTGTCCCATCATCCTGGACCACGAACCTTCCTCACTGTCCCATCATCCTGGACCACGAACCTTCCTCACTGTCCTATCATCCTGGACCACAAACCTTCCTCACTGTCCTGTCAGTCTGGACCACAAACCTCCCTCACTGTCCCATCAGTCTGGACCACGAACCTTCCTCACTGTCCTATCATCCTGGACCACGAACCTTCCTCACTGTCCTATCATTCTGGACCACGAACCTCCCTCACTGTCCTGTCAGCCTGGACCACGAACCTTCCTCACTGTCCTATCAGTCTGGACCACAAACCTTCCTCACTGTCCTATCATCCTGGACCACGAACCTTCCTCACTGTCCTATCATCCTGGACCACGAACCTTCCTCACTGTCCTACCATCCTGGACCACGAACCTCCCTCACTGTCCTATCATCCTGGACCACGAACCTCCCTCACTGTCCTATCATCCTGGACCACGAACCTCCCTCACTGTCCTATCATCCTGGACCACGAACCTCCCTCACTGTCCTATCATCCTGGACCACGAACCTTCCTCACTGTCCTATCATCCTGGACCACGAACCTTCATCACTGTCCCATCAGTCAGGACCACGAACCTCCCTCACTGTCCTATCATCCTGGACCACGAACCTTCCTCACTGTCCTATCAGTCTGGACCACGAACCTTCATCACTGTCCTATCAGTCTGGACCACGAACCTTCATCACTGTCCTATCAGTCTGGACCACGAACCTTCATCACTGTCCTATCAGTCTGGACCACAAACCTTCCTCACTGTCCTATCATCCTGGACCACGAACCTTCCTCATTGTCCTATCAGCCTGGACCACGAACCTTCCTCACTGTCCCATCATCCTGGACCACGAACCTCCCTCACTGTCCTATCATCCTGGACCACGAACCTCCCTCACTGTCCCATCAGTCAGGACCACGAACCTTCCTCACTGTCCTATCATCCTGGACCACGAACCTTCCTCACTGTCCTATCATCCTGGACCACAAACCTTCCTCACTGTCCTATCATCCTGGACCACAAACCTTCCTCACTGTCCTATCATCCTGGACCACAAACCTTCCTCACTGTCCTATCATCCTGGACCACAAACCTTCCTCACTGTCCTATCATCCTGGACCACAAACCTTCCTCACTGTCCTATCATCCTGGACCACAAACCTTCCTCACTGTCCTATCATCCTGGACCACAAACCTTCCTCACTGTCCTATCATCCTGGACCACAAACCTTCCTCACTGTCCTATCATCCTGGACCACAAACCTTCCTCACTGTCCTATCATCCTGGACCACAAACCTTACTCACTGTCCTATCATCCTGGACCACAAACCTTCCTCACTGTCCTATCATCCTGGACCACAAACCTTCCTCACTGTCCTGTCATCCTGGACCACGAACCTTCCTCACTGTCCTATCAGTCTGGACCACAAACCTTCCTCACTGTCCTATCATCCTGGACCACGAACCTTCCTCACTGTCCTATCAGTCTGGACCACGAACCTTCCTCACTGTCCTATCAGCCTGGACCACGAACCTCCCTCACTGTCCCATCAGTCTGGACCACAAACCTCCCTCACTGTCCTATCATCCTGGACCACGAACCTCCCTCACTGTCCTATCAGTCTGGACCACGAACCTCCCTCACTGTCCTATCATCCTGGACCACAAACCTTCCTCACTGTCCTATCATCCTGGACCACAAACCTTCCTCACTGTCCTATCATCCTGGACCACAAACCTTCCTCACTGTCCTATCATCCTGGACCACAAACCTTCCTCACTGTCCTGTCAGCCTGGACCACGAACCTTCCTCACTGTCCCATCAGTCTGGACCACAAACCTCCCTCACTGTCCTATCATCCTGGACCACGAACCTTCCTCACTGTCCTATCATCCTGGACCACGAACCTTCCTCACTGTCCCATCAGTCTGGACCACGAACCTTCCTCACTGTCCTATCAGTCTGGACCACGAACCTTCCTCACTGTCCTATCAGTCTGGACCACGAACCTTCCTCACTGTCCTATCAGCCTGGAAAACGAACCTCCCTCACTGTCCTATCATCCTGGACCACGAACCTTCCTCACTGTCCTATCATCCTGGACCACGAACCTTCCTCACTGTCCTATCAGTCTGGACCACAAACCTTCCTCACTGTCCTATCAGTCTGGACCACAAACCTTCCTCACTGTCCTATCATCCTGGACCACGAACCTTCCTCACTGTCCCATCAGTCTGGACCACGAACCTCCCTCACTGTCCCATCAGTCTGGACCACGAACCTCCCTCACTGTCCCATCAGTCAGGACCACGAACCTCCCTCACTGTCCTATCATCCTGGACCACGAACCTTCCTCACTGTCCCATCATCCTGGACCACGAACCTTCCTCACTGTCCCATCATCCTGGACCACGAACCTTCCTCACTGTCCCATCATCCTGGACCACAAACCTTCCTCACTGTCCTGTCAGTCTGGACCACAAACCTTCCTCACTGTCCTATCAGTCTGGACCACAAACCTTCCTCACTGTCCTATCAGTCTGGACCACAAACCTTCCTCACTGTCCTATCATCCTGGACCACGAACCTTCCTCACTGTCCCATCAGTCTGGACCACGAACCTCCCTCACTGTCCCATCAGTCTGGACCACGAACCTCCCTCACTGTCCCATCAGTCAGGACCACGAACCTCCCTCACTGTCCTATCATCCTGGACCACGAACCTTCCTCACTGTCCCATCATCCTGGACCACGAACCTTCCTCACTGTCCCATCATCCTGGACCACGAACCTTCCTCACTGTCCTATCATCCTGGACCACAAACCTTCCTCACTGTCCCATCAGTCAGGACCACAAACCTCCCTCACTGTCCCATCAGTCTGGACCACGAACCTTCCTCACTGTCCTATCAGTCTGGACCACGAACCTTCCTCACTGTCCTATCATCCTGGACCACGAACCTTCCTCACTGTCCTATCATCCTGGACCACGAACCTTCCTCACTGTCCTATCATCCTGGACCACGAACCTCCCTCACTGTCCTATCATCCTGGACCACGAACCTCCCTCACTGTCCTATCATCCTGGACCACGAACCTTCCTCACTGTCCCATCAGTCTGGACCACGAACCTCCCTCACTGTCCCATCAGTCTGGACCACGAACCTCCCTCACTGTCCCATCATCCTGGACCACAAACCTCCCTCACTGTCCCATCAGTCTGGACCACGAACCTTCCTCACTGTCCTATCATCCTGGACCACGAACCTTCCTCACTGTCCTATCATCCTGGACCACGAACCTTCCTCACTGTCCTATCATCCTGGACCACAAACCTTCCTCACTGTCCTATCATCCTGGACCACAAACCTTCCTCACTGTCCCATCAGTCTGGACCACGAACCTCCCTCACTGTCCCATCAGTCTGGACCACGAACCTCCCTCACTGTCCTATCAGCCTGGACCACAAACCTTCCTCACTGTCCTATCATCCTGGACCACGAACCTCCCTCACTGTCCTGTCAGTCTGGACCACGAACCTTCCTCACTGTCCTATCATCCTGGACCACGAACCTTCCTCACTGTCCTATCATCCTG
The DNA here is from genome assembly GCA_029206835.1 of Rana muscosa. Taxonomy (NCBI): domain Eukaryota; kingdom Metazoa; phylum Chordata; class Amphibia; order Anura; family Ranidae; genus Rana; species Rana muscosa. Next base: position 846,304 of record JARGYO010000448.1, on the reverse strand, counting down.
GACCACGAACCTTCTTCACTGTCCTATCATCCTGGACCACGAACCTTCCTCACTGTCCTATCATCCTGGACCACGAACCTCCCTCACTGTCCTATCATCCTGGACCACGAACCTCCCTCACTGTCCTATCATCCTGGACCACGAACCTTCCTCACTGTCCTATCATCCTGGACCACGAACCTCCCTCACTGTCTTATCATCCTGGACCACGAACCTTCATCACTGTCCCATCAGTCAGGACCACGAACCTCCCTCACTGTCCTATCATCCTGGACCACGAACCTTCCTCACTGTCCTATCAGTCTGGACCACGAACCTTCATCACTGTCCTATCAGTCTGGACCACAAACCTTCCTCACTGTCCTATCATCCTGGACCACGAACCTTCCTCATTGTCCTATCAGCCTGGACCACGAACCTTCCTCACTGTCCCATCATCCTGGACCACGAACCTCCCTCACTGTCCTATCATCCTGGACCACGAACCTCCCTCACTGTCCCATCAGTCAGGACCACGAACCTTCCTCACTGTCCCATCAGTCAGGACCACGAAACTTCCTCACTGTCCTATCATCCTGGACCACGAACCTCCCTCACTGTCCCATCAGTCAGGACCACGAACCTTCCTCACTGTCCCATCAGTCAGGACCACGAACCTTCCTCACTGTCCCATCATCCTGGACCACAAACCTTCCTCACTGTCCTATCATCCTGGACCACAAACCTTCCTCACTGTCCTATCATCCTGGACCACAAACCTTCCTCACTGTCCTATCATCCTGGACCACGAACCTTCATCACTGTCCTATCATCCTGGACCACGAACCTTCCTCACTGTCCCATCATCCTGGACCACAAACCTCCCTCACTGTCCTATCATCCTGGACCACGAACCTTCATCACTGTCCTATCATCCTGGACCACGAACCTCCCTCACTGTCCTATCATCCTGGACCACGAACCTTCCTCACTGTCCTATCATCCTGGACCACGAACCTTCATCACTGTCCCATCAGTCAGGACCACGAACCTCCCTCACTGTCCTATCATCCTGGACCACGAACCTTCCTCACTGTCCTATCAGTCTGGACCACGAACCTCCCTCACTGTCCTATCATCCTGGACCACGAACCTTCCTCACTGTCCCATCAGTCTGGACCACGAACCTCCCTCACTGTCCCATCAGTCTGGACCACAAACCTCCCTCACTGTCCTATCATCCTGGACCACGAACCTCCCTCACTGTCCTATCATCCTGGACCACGAACCTCCCTCACTGTCCTATCATCCTGGACCACGAACCTCCCTCACTGTCCTATCATCCTGGACCACGAACCTTCCTCACTGTCCCATCAGCCTGGACCACGAACCTTCCTCACTGTCCTATCAGTCAGGACCACGAACCTTCCTCACTGTCCTATCAGTCAGGACCACGAACCTTCCTCACTGTCCTATCAGTCAGGACCACAAACCTTCCTCACTGTCCTATCATCCTGGACCACGAACCTCCCTCACTGTCCTATCAGTCTGGACCACGAACCTCCCTCACTGTCCCATCATCCTGGACCACGAACCTCCCTCACTGTCCCATCATCCTGGACCACGAACCTCCCTCACTGTCCCATCATCCTGGACCACGAACCTCCCTCACTGTCCCATCATCCTGGACCACGAACCTTCCTCACTGTCCCATCAGTCTGGACCACGAACCTTCCTCACTGTCCCATCATCCTGGACCACAAACCTTCCTCACTGTCCTATCATCCTGGACCACAAACCTCCCTCACTGTCCTGTCATCCTGGACCACGAACCTTCCTCACTGTCCTATCATCCTGGACCACGAACCTTCCTCACTGTCCCATCAGTCTGGACCACGAACCTTCCTCACTGTCCTATCATCCTGGACCACAAACCTCCCTCACTGTCCTATCATCCTGGACCACGAACCTTCCTCACTGTCCCATCAGTCTGGACCACGAACCTCCCTCACTGTCCCATCATCCTGGACCACGAACCTCCCTCACTGTCCCATCAGTCTGGACCACGAACCTTCCTCACTGTCCTATCATCCTGGACCACGAACCTCCCTCACTGTCCTATCATCCTGGACCACGAACCTTCCTCACTGTCCCATCAGTCTGGACCACGAACCTTCCTCACTGTCCTATCATCCTGGACCACAAACCTCCCTCACTGTCCCATCAGTCTGGACCACGAACCTTCCTCACTGTCCTATCATCCTGGACCACGAACCTCCCTCACTGTCCTATCATCCTGGACCACGAACCTTCCTCACTGTCCCATCAGTCAGGACCACGAACCTTCCTCACTGTCCTATCAGTCAGGACCACGAACCTTCCTCACTGTCCCATCAGTCTGGACCACAAACCTCCCTCACTGTCCTATCATCCTGGACCACGAACCTCCCTCACTGTCCTATCATCCTGGACCACGAACCTCCCTCACTGTCCTATCATCCTGGACCACGAACCTTCCTCACTGTCCCATCAGCCTGGACCACGAACCTTCCTCACTGTCCTATCAGTCAGGACCACGAACCTTCCTCACTGTCCTATCAGTCAGGACCACGAACCTTCCTCACTGTCCTATCAGTCAGGACCACGAACCTTCCTCACTGTCCTGTCATCCTGGACCACGAACCTTCCTCACTGTCCTGTCATCCTGGACCACGAACCTTCCTCACTGTCCTATCATCCTGGACCACGAACCTCCCTCACTGTCCTATCAGTCTGGACCACGAACCTCCCTCACTGTCCCATCATCCTGGACCACGAACCTTCCTCACTGTCCCATCAGTCTGGACCACGAACCTTCCTCACTGTCCTATCATCCTGGACCACAAACCTCCCTCACTGTCCTGTCATCCTGGACCACGAACCTTCCTCACTGTCCTATCATCCTGGACCACGAACCTCCCTCACTGTCCCATCAGTCTGGACCACGAACCTTCCTCACTGTCCTATCATCCTGGACCACGAACCTCCCTCACTGTCCTATCATCCTGGACCACGAACCTTCCTCACTGTCCTATCATCCTGGACCACGAACCTTCCTCACTGTCCCATCAGTCTGGACCACGAACCTTCCTCACTGTCCTATCAGTCTGGACCACGAACCTTCCTCACTGTCCCATCAGTCTGGACCACGAACCTCCCTCACTGTCCCATCAGTCTGGACCACGAACCTCCCTCACTGTCCCATCAGTCTGGACCACGAACCTCCCTCACTGTCCCATCAGTCTGGACCACAAACCTCCCTCACTGTCCCATCAGTCTGGACCACAAACCTCCCTCACTGTCCCATCAGTCTGGACCACAAACCTCCCTCACTGTCCCATCAGTCTGGACCACAAACCTCCCTCACTGTCCCATCAGTCTGGACCACAAACCTCCCTCACTGTCCTATCATCCTGGACCACGAACCTTCATCACTGTCCCATCAGTCTGGACCACGAACCTTCCTCACTGTCCTATCATCCTGGACCACGAACCTTCCTCACAGTCCTATCATCCTGGACCACGAACCTTCCTCACTGTCCCATCATCCTGGACCACAAACCTTCCTCACTGTCCTATCATCCTGGACCACGAACCTTCCTCACAGTCCTATCATCCTGGACCACGAACCTTCCTCACTGTCCTATCAGTCTGGACCACGAACCTCCCTCACTGTCCCATCATCCTGGACCACGAACCTCCCTCACTGTCCCATCATCCTGGACCACGAACCTCCCTCACTGTCCCATCATCCTGGACCACGAACCTTCCTCACTGTCCCATCAGTCTGGACCACGAACCTTCCTCACTGTCCCATCATCCTGGACCACAAACCTTCCTCACTGTCCTATCATCCTGGACCACAAACCTCCCTCACTGTCCTGTCATCCTGGACCACGAACCTTCCTCACTGTCCTATCATCCTGGACCACGAACCTTCCTCACTGTCCCATCAGTCTGGACCACGAACCTTCCTCACTGTCCTATCATCCTGGACCACAAACCTCCCTCACTGTCCTATCATCCTGGACCACGAACCTTCCTCACTGTCCCATCAGTCTGGACCACGAACCTCCCTCACTGTCCCATCATCCTGGACCACGAACCTCCCTCACTGTCCCATCAGTCTGGACCACGAACCTTCCTCACTGTCCTATCATCCTGGACCACGAACCTTCCTCACTGTCCTATCATCCTGGACCACAAACCTCCCTCACTGTCCCATCAGTCTGGACCACGAACCTTCCTCACTGTCCTATCATCCTGGACCACGAACCTCCCTCACTGTCCTATCATCCTGGACCACGAACCTTCCTCACTGTCCCATCAGTCAGGACCACGAACCTTCCTCACTGTCCTATCAGTCAGGACCACGAACCTTCCTCACTGTCCTATCAGTCAGGACCACGAACCTTCCTCACTGTCCTATCAGTCAGGACCACGAACCTTCCTCACTGTCCTGTCATCCTGGACCACGAACCTTCCTCACTGTCCTGTCATCCTGGACCACGAACCTTCCTCACTGTCCTATCATCCTGGACCACGAACCTCCCTCACTGTCCTATCAGTCTGGACCACGAACCTCCCTCACTGTCCCATCATCCTGGACCACGAACCTTCCTCACTGTCCCATCAGTCTGGACCACGAACCTTCCTCACTGTCCTATCATCCTGGACCACAAACCTCCCTCACTGTCCTGTCATCCTGGACCACAAACCTTCCTCACTGTCCTATCATCCTGGACCACGAACCTTCCTCACTGTCCTATCATCCTGGACCACGAACCTTCCTCACTGTCCCATCAGTCTGGACCACGAACCTTCCTCACTGTCCTATCATCCTGGACCACAAACCTCCCTCACTGTCCCATCATCCTGGACCACGAACCTTCCTCACTGTCCTATCATCCTGGACCACGAACCTTCCTCACTGTCCCATCATCCTGGACCACGAACCTCCCTCACTGTCCCATCAGTCTGGACCACGAACCTTCCTCACTGTCCTATCATCCTGGACCACGAACCTTCCTCACTGTCCTATCATCCTGGACCACAAACCTTCCTCACTGTCCTATCATCCTGGACCACAAACCTTCCTCACTGTCCTATCATCCTGGACCACAAACCTCCCTCACTGTCCTATCATCCTGGACCACGAACCTTCCTCACTGTCCCATCAGCCTGGACCACGAACCTTCCTCACTGTCCCATCAGCCTGGACCACGAACCTTCCTCACTGTCCTATCAGTCAGGACCACGAACCTTCCTCACTGTCCTATCAGTCAGGACCACGAACCTCCCTCACTGTCCTATCAGTCAGGACCACGAACCTTCCTCACTGTCCTGTCATCCTGGACCACGAACCTTCCTCACTGTCCTATCATCCTGGACCACGAACCTCCCTCACTGTCCCATCATCCTGGACCACGAACCTTCCTCACTGTCCCATCAGTCTGGACCACGAACCTTCCTCACTGTCCTATCATCCTGGACCACAAACCTCCCTCACTGTCCCATCATCCTGGACCACGAACCTTCCTCACTGTCCTATCATCCTGGACCACGAACCTTCCTCACTGTCCCATCAGTCTGGACCACGAACCTCCCTCACTGTCCCATCATCCTGGACCACGAACCTCCCTCACTGTCCCATCAGTCTGGACCACGAACCTTCCTCACTGTCCTATCATCCTGGACCACGAACCTCCCTCACTGTCCTATCATCCTGGACCACGAACCTTCCTCACTGTCCTATCATCCTGGACCACGAACCTTCCTCACTGTCCCATCAGTCTGGACCACGAACCTTCCTCACTGTCCTATCAGTCTGGACCACGAACCTTCCTCACTGTCCTATCAGTCTGGACCACGAACCTCCCTCACTGTCCCATCAGTCTGGACCACGAACCTCCCTCACTGTCCCATCAGTCTGGACCACGAACCTCCCTCACTGTCCCATCAGTCTGGACCACAAACCTCCCTCACTGTCCCATCAGTCTGGACCACAAACCTCCCTCACTGTCCCATCAGTCTGGACCACAAACCTCCCTCACTGTCCCATCAGTCTGGACCACAAACCTCCCTCACTGTCCTATCATCCTGGACCACGAACCTTCATCACTGTCCCATCAGTCTGGACCACGAACCTTCCTCACTGTCCTATCATCCTGGACCACGAACCTTCCTCACAGTCCTATCATCCTGGACCACGAACCTTCCTCACTGTCCCATCATCCTGGACCACAAACCTTCCTCACTGTCCTATCATCCTGGACCACGAACCTTCCTCACAGTCCTATCATCCTGGACCACGAACCTTCCTCACAGTCCTATCATCCTGGACCACGAACCTTCCTCACTGTCCCATCATCCTGGACCACAAACCTCCCTCACTGTCCCATCAGTCTGGACCACAAACCTCCCTCACTGTCCTATCATCCTGGACCACGAACCTTCCTCACAGTCCTATCATCCTGGACCACGAACCTTCCTCACTGTCCCATCATCCTGGACCACAAACCTCCCTCACTGTCCCATCAGTCTGGACCACAAACCTCCCTCACTGTCCTATCATCCTGGACCACGAACCTTCCTGACTGTCCTATCATCCTGGACCACGAACCTTCCTCACTGTCCCATCATCCTGGACCACGAACCTTCCTCACTGTCCCATCAGTCTGGACCACGAACCTTCCTCACTGTCCCATCAGTCTGGACCACGAACCTTCCTCACTGTCCCATCAGTCTGGACCACGAACCTTCCTCACTGTCCCATCAGCCTGGACCACGAACCTTCCTCACTGTCCCATCAGTCTGGACCACGAACCTTCCTCACTGTCCCATCAGTCTGGACCACGAACCTCCCTCACTGTCCTATCATCCTGGACCACGAACCTTCCTCACTGTCCTATCATCCTGGACCACGAACCTTCCTCACAGTCCTATCATCCTGGACCACGAACCTTCCTCACTGTCCCATCATCCTGGACCACAAACCTCCCTCACTGTCCCATCATCCTGGACCACAAACCTCCCTCACTGTCCCATCATCCTGGACCACAAACCTCCCTCACTGTCCCATCATCCTGGACCACAAACCTCCCTCACTGTCCCATCAGTCTGGACCACAAACCTCCCTCACTGTCCTATCATCCTGGACCACGAACCTTCCTCACTGTCCTATCATCCTGGACCACGAACCTTCCTCACTGTCCTATCATCCTGGACCACGAACCTTCCTCACTGTCCTACCATCCTGGACCACGAACCTTCCTCACTGTCCTACCATCCTGGACCACAAACCTTCCTCACTGTCCTATCATCCTGGACCACGAACCTCCCTCACTGTCCCATCAGTCTGGACCACGAACCTCCCTCACTGTCCCATCAGTCTGGACCACGAACCTCCCTCACTGTCCCATCAGTCTGGACCACGAACCTCCCTCACTGTCCCATCAGTCAGGACCACGAACCTCCCTCACTGTCCTATCATCCTGGACCACGAACCTTCCTCACTGTCCCATCATCCTGGACCACGAACCTTCCTCACTGTCCTATCATCCTGGACCACGAACCTTCCTCACTGTCCCATCATCCTGGACCACGAACCTTCCTCACTGTCCTATCAGCCTGGACCACGAACCTTCATCACTGTCCTATCAGTCTGGACCACAAACCTCCCTCACTGTCCCATCAGTCTGGACCACAAACCTCCCTCACTGTCCCATCAGTCTGGACCACAAACCTCCCTCACTGTCCCATCAGTCTGGACCACAAACCTCCCTCACTGTCCCATCAGTCTGGACCACAAACCTCCCTCACTGTCCCATCAGTCTGGACCACAAACCTCCCTCACTGTCCTATCAGTCTGGACCACGAACCTTCATCACTGTCCCATCAGTCAGGACCACGAACCTTCCTCACTGTCCTATCATCCTGGACCACAAACCTTCCTCACTGTCCCATCAGTCAGGACCACGAACCTTCCTCACTGTCCCATCAGTCAGGACCACGAACCTTCCTCACTGTCCTATCATCCTGGACCACGAACCTCCCTCACTGTCCCATCATCCTGGACCACGAACCTTCCTCACTGTCCTATCATCCTGGACCACGAACCTTCCTCACTGTCCTATCATCCTGGACCACGAACCTTCCTCACTGTCCCAGCAGTCAGGACCACGAACCTTCCCCACTGTCCTGTCATCCTGGACCACAAACCTCCCTCACTGTCCTATCATCCTGGACCACGAACCTTCCTCACTGTCCCATCATCCTGGACCACAAACCTCCCTCACTGTCCTATCATCCTGGACCACAAACCTTCCTCACTGTCCTATCATCCTGGACCACGAACCTTCCTCACTGTCCTATCATCCTGGACCACGAACCTTCCTCACTGTCCTATCAGCCTGGACCACAAACCTTCCTCACTGTCCTATCATCCTGGACCACGAACCTTCATCACTGTCCCATCAGTCAGGACCACGAACCTCCCTCACTGTCCTATCATCCTGGACCACAAACCTTCCTCACTGTCCTATCATCCTGGACCACAAACCTTCCTCACTGTCCTATCATCCTGGACCACAAACCTTCCTCACTGTCCTATCATCCTGGACCACAAACCTTCCTCACTGTCCTATCATCCTGGACCACAAACCTTCCTCACTGTCCTATCATCCTGGACCACAAACCTTCCTCACTGTCCTATCATCCTGGACCACAAACCTTACTCACTGTCCTATCATCCTGGACCACAAACCTTCCTCACTGTCCTATCATCCTGGACCACAAACCTTCCTCACTGTCCTGTCATCCTGGACCACGAACCTTCCTCACTGTCCTATCAGTCTGGACCACAAACCTTCCTCACTGTCCTATCATCCTGGACCACGAACCTTCCTCACTGTCCTATCAGTCTGGACCACGAACCTTCCTCACTGTCCCATCAGCCTGGACCACGAACCTCCCTCACTGTCCCATCAGTCTGGACCACAAACCTCCCTCACTGTCCTATCATCCTGGACCACGAACCTCCCTCACTGTCCTATCATCCTGGACCACAAACCTTCCTCACTGTCCTATCATCCTGGACCACAAACCTTCCTCACTGTCCTATCATCCTGGACCACAAACCTTCCTCACTGTCCTATCATCCTGGACCACAAACCTTCCTCACTGTCCTATCATCCTGGACCACAAACCTTCCTCACTGTCCTGTCAGCCTGGACCACGAACCTTCCTCACTGTCCCGTCAGTCTGGACCACAAACCTCCCTCACTGTCCTATCATCCTGGACCACGAACCTTCCTCACTGTCCCATCAGTCTGGACCACGAACCTTCCTCACTGTCCTATCAGTCTGGACCACGAACCTTCCTCACTGTCCTATCAGTCTGGACCACGAACCTTCCTCACTGTCCTATCAGCCTGGAAAACGAACCTCCCTCACTGTCCTATCATCCTGGACCACGAACCTTCCTCACTGTCCTATCATCCTGGACCACGAACCTTCCTCACTGTCCTATCAGTCTGGACCACAAACCTTCCTCACTGTCCTATCAGTCTGGACCACAAACCTTCCTCACTGTCCTATCATCCTGGACCACAAACCTTCCTCACTGTCCCATCAGTCTGGACCACGAACCTCCCTCACTGTCCCATCAGTCTGGACCACGAACCTCCCTCACTGTCCCATCAGTCAGGACCACGAACCTCCCTCACTGTCCTATCATCCTGGACCACGAACCTTCCTCACTGTCCCATCATCCTGGACCACGAACCTTCCTCACTGTCCCATCATCCTGGACCACGAACCTTCCTCACTGTCCCATCATCCTGGACCACAAACCTTCCTCACTGTCCTGTCAGTCTGGACCACAAACCTTCCTCACTGTCCTATCAGTCTGGACCACAAACCTTCCTCACTGTCCTATCAGTCTGGACCACAAACCTTCCTCACTGTCCTATCATCCTGGACCACGAACCTTCCTCACTGTCCCATCAGTCTGGACCACGAACCTCCCTCACTGTCCCATCAGTCTGGACCACGAACCTCCCTCACTGTCCCATCAGTCAGGACCACGAACCTCCCTCACTGTCCTATCATCCTGGACCACGAACCTTCCTCACTGTCCCATCATCCTGGACCACGAACCTTCCTCACTGTCCCATCATCCTGGACCACGAACCTTCCTCACTGTCCTATCATCCTGGACCACAAACCTTCCTCACTGTCCCATCAGTCAGGACCACAAACCTCCCTCACTGTCCCATCAGTCTGGACCACGAACCTTCCTCACTGTCCTATCAGTCTGGACCACGAACCTTCCTCACTGTCCTATCATCCTGGACCACGAACCTTCCTCACTGTCCTATCATCCTGGACCACGAACCTTCCTCACTGTCCTATCATCCTGGACCACGAACCTCCCTCACTGTCCTATCATCCTGGACCACGAACCTCCCTCACTGTCCTATCATCCTGGACCACGAACCTTCCTCACTGTCCCATCAGTCTGGACCACGAACCTCCCTCACTGTCCCATCAGTCTGGACCACGAACCTCCCTCACTGTCCCATCATCCTGGACCACAAACCTCCCTCACTGTCCCATCAGTCTGGACCACGAACCTTCCTCACTGTCCTATCAGTCTGGACCACGAACCTTCCTCACTGTCCTATCATCCTGGACCACGAACCTTCCTCACTGTCCTATCATCCTGGACCACAAACCTTCCTCACTGTCCTATCATCCTGGACCACGAACCTTCCTCACTGTCCCATCAGTCTGGACCACGAACCTCCCTCACTGTCCCATCAGTCTGGACCACGAACCTCCCTCACTGTCCTATCAGCCTGGACCACAAACCTTCCTCACTGTCCTATCAGTCTGGACCACGAACCTTCCTCACTGTCCTATCATCCTGGACCACGAACCTTCCTCACTGTCCTATCATCCTGGACCACGAACCTTCCTCACTGTCCTATCATCCTGGACCACGAACCTTCCTCACTGTCCTATCATCCTGGACCACGAACCTTCCTCACTGTCCTATCAGTCTGGACCACGAACCTTCCTCACTGTCCTATCATCCTGGACCACGAACCTCCCTCACTGTCCTGTCAGTCTGGACCACGAACCTTCCTCACTGTCCTATCATCCTGGACCACGAACCTTCCTCACTGTCCTATCATCCTGGACCACGAACCTTCCTCACTGTCCTATCATCCTGGACCACGAACCTTCCTCACTGTCCTATCATCCTGGACCACGAACCTCCCTCACTGTCCTATCATCCTGGACCACGAACCTCCCTCACTGTCCTATCATCCTGGACCACGAACCTTCCTCACTGTCCTATCATCCTGGACCACGAACCTCCCTCACTGTCTTATCATCCTGGACCACGAACCTTCATCACTGTCCCATCAGTCAGGACCACGAACCTCCCTCACTGTCCTATCATCCTGGACCACGAACCTTCCTCACTGTCCTATCAGTCTGGACCACGAACCTTCATCACTGTCCTATCAGTCTGGACCACAAACCTTCCTCACTGTCCTATCATCCTGGACCACGAACCTTCCTCATTGTCCTATCAGCCTGGACCACGAACCTTCCTCACTGTCCCATCATCCTGGACCACGAACCTCCCTCACTGTCCTATCATCCTGGACCACGAACCTCCCTCACTGTCCCATCAGTCAGGACCACGAACCTTCCTCACTGTCCCATCAGTCAGGACCACGAAACTTCCTCACTGTCCTATCATCCTGGACCACGAACCTCCCTCACTGTCCCATCAGTCAGGACCACGAACCTTCCTCACTGTCCCATCAGTCAGGACCACGAACCTTCCTCACTGTCCCATCATCCTGGACCACAAACCTTCCTCACTGTCCTATCATCCTGGACCACAAACCTTCCTCACTGTCCTATCATCCTGGACCACAAACCTTCCTCACTGTCCTATCATCCTGGACCACGAACCTTCATCACTGTCCTATCATCCTGGACCACGAACCTTCCTCACTGTCCCATCATCCTGGACCACAAACCTCCCTCACTGTCCTATCATCCTGGACCACGAACCTTCATCACTGTCCTATCATCCTGGACCACGAACCTCCCTCACTGTCCTATCATCCTGGACCACGAACCTTCCTCACTGTCCTATCATCCTGGACCACGAACCTTCATCACTGTCCCATCAGTCAGGACCACGAACCTCCCTCACTGTCCTATCATCCTGGACCACGAACCTTCCTCACTGTCCTATCAGTCTGGACCACGAACCTCCCTCACTGTCCTATCATCCTGGACCACGAACCTTCCTCACTGTCCCATCAGTCTGGACCACGAACCTCCCTCACTGTCCCATCAGTCTGGACCACAAACCTCCCTCACTGTCCTATCATCCTGGACCACGAACCTCCCTCACTGTCCTATCATCCTGGACCACGAACCTCCCTCACTGTCCTATCATCCTGGACCACGAACCTCCCTCACTGTCCTATCATCCTGGACCACGAACCTTCCTCACTGTCCCATCAGCCTGGACCACGAACCTTCCTCACTGTCCTATCAGTCAGGACCACGAACCTTCCTCACTGTCCTATCAGTCAGGACCACGAACCTTCCTCACTGTCCTATCAGTCAGGACCACAAACCTCCCTCACTGTCCTATCAGTCTGGACCACGAACCTCCCTCACTGTCCCATCATCCTGGACCACGAACCTCCCTCACTGTCCCATCATCCTGGACCACGAACCTCCCTCACTGTCCCATCATCCTGGACCACGAACCTTCCTCACTGTCCCATCAGTCTGGACCACGAACCTTCCTCACTGTCCCATCATCCTGGACCACAAACCTTCCTCACTGTCCTATCATCCTGGACCACAAACCTCCCTCACTGTCCTGTCATCCTGGACCACGAACCTTCCTCACTGTCCTATCATCCTGGACCACGAACCTTCCTCACTGTCCCATCAGTCTGGACCACGAACCTTCCTCACTGTCCTATCATCCTGGACCACAAACCTCCCTCACTGTCCTATCATCCTGGACCACGAACCTTCCTCACTGTCCCATCAGTCTGGACCACGAACCTCCCTCACTGTCCCATCATCCTGGACCACGAACCTCCCTCACTGTCCCATCAGTCTGGACCACGAACCTTCCTCACTGTCCTATCATCCTGGACCACGAACCTTCCTCACTGTCCTATCATCCTGGACCACAAACCTTCCTCACTGTCCTATCATCCTGGACCACAAACCTCCCTCACTGTCCCATCAGTCTGGACCACGAACCTTCCTCACTGTCCTATCATCCTGGACCACGAACCTCCCTCACTGTCCTATCATCCTGGACCACGAACCTTCCTCACTGTCCCATCAGTCAGGACCACGAACCTTCCTCACTGTCCTATCAGTCAGGACCACGAACCTTCCTCACTGTCCCATCAGTCTGGACCACAAACCTCCCTCACTGTCCTATCATCCTGGACCACGAACCTCCCTCACTGTCCTATCATCCTGGACCACGAACCTCCCTCACTGTCCTATCATCCTGGACCACGAACCTTCCTCACTGTCCCATCAGCCTGGACCACGAACCTTCCTCACTGTCCCATCAGCCTGGACCACGAACCTTCCTCACTGTCCTATCAGTCAGGACCACGAACCTTCCTCACTGTCCTATCAGTCAGGACCACGAACCTTCCTCACTGTCCTGTCATCCTGGACCACGAACCTTCCTCACTGTCCTATCATCCTGGACCACGAACCTCCCTCACTGTCCTATCAGTCTGGACCACGAACCTCCCTCACTGTCCCATCATCCTGGACCACGAACCTTCCTCACTGTCCCATCAGTCTGGACCACGAACCTTCCTCACTGTCCTATCATCCTGGACCACAAACCTCCCTCACTGTCCTGTCATCCTGGACCACGAACCTTCCTCACTGTCCTATCATCCTGGACCACGAACCTTCCTCACTGTCCTATCATCCTGGACCACGAACCTTCCTCACTGTCCCATCAGTCTGGACCACGAACCTTCCTCACTGTCCTATCATCCTGGACCACAAACCTCCCTCACTGTCCCATCATCCTGGACCACGAACCTTCCTCACTGTCCTATCATCCTGGACCACGAACCTTCCTCACTGTCCCATCAGTCTGGACCACGAACCTCCCTCACTGTCCCATCATCCTGGACCACGAACCTCCCTCACTGTCCCATCAGTCTGGACCACGAACCTTCCTCACTGTCCTATCATCCTGGACCACGAACCTTCCTCACTGTCCTATCATCCTGGACCACAAACCTTCCTCACTGTCCTATCATCCTGGACCACAAACCTTCCTCACTGTCCTATCATCCTGGACCACAAACCTCCCTCACTGTCCTATCATCCTGGACCACGAACCTTCCTCACTGTCCCATCAGCCTGGACCACGAACCTTCCTCACTGTCCCATCAGCCTGGACCACGAACCTTCCTCACTGTCCTATCAGTCAGGACCACGAACCTTCCTCACTGTCCTATCAGTCAGGACCACGAACCTCCCTCACTGTCCTATCAGTCAGGACCACGAACCTTCCTCACTGTCCTGTCATCCTGGACCACGAACCTTCCTCACTGTCCTATCATCCTGGACCACGAACCTCCCTCACTGTCCCATCATCCTGGACCACGAACCTTCCTCACTGTCCCATCAGTCTGGACCACGAACCTTCCTCACTGTCCTATCATCCTGGACCACAAACCTCCCTCACTGTCCCATCATCCTGGACCACGAACCTTCCTCACTGTCCTATCATCCTGGACCACGAACCTTCCTCACTGTCCCATCAGTCTGGACCACGAACCTCCCTCACTGTCCCATCATCCTGGACCACGAACCTCCCTCACTGTCCCATCAGTCTGGACCACGAACCTTCCTCACTGTCCTATCATCCTGGACCACGAACCTCCCTCACTGTCCTATCATCCTGGACCACGAACCTTCCTCACTGTCCTATCATCCTGGACCACGAACCTTCCTCACTGTCCCATCAGTCTGGACCACGAACCTTCCTCACTGTCCTATCAGTCTGGACCACGAACCTTCCTCACTGTCCTATCAGTCTGGACCACGAACCTCCCTCACTGTCCCATCAGTCTGGACCACGAACCTCCCTCACTGTCCCATCAGTCTGGACCACAAACCTCCCTCACTGTCCCATCAGTCTGGACCACAAACCTCCCTCACTGTCCCATCAGTCTGGACCACAAACCTCCCTCACTGTCCCATCAGTCTGGACCACAAACCTCCCTCACTGTCCTATCATCCTGGACCACGAACCTTCATCACTGTCCCATCAGTCTGGACCACGAACCTTCCTCACTGTCCTATCATCCTGGACCACGAACCTTCCTCACAGTCCTATCATCCTGGACCACGAACCTTCCTCACTGTCCCATCATCCTGGACCACAAACCTTCCTCACTGTCCTATCATCCTGGACCACGAACCTTCCTCACAGTCCTATCATCCTGGACCACGAACCTTCCTCACAGTCCTATCATCCTGGACCACGAACCTTCCTCACTGTCCCATCATCCTGGACCACAAACCTCCCTCACTGTCCCATCAGTCTGGACCACAAACCTCCCTCACTGTCCTATCATCCTGGACCACGAACCTTCCTCACAGTCCTATCATCCTGGACCACGAACCTTCCTCACTGTCCCATCATCCTGGACCACAAACCTCCCTCACTGTCCCATCAGTCTGGACCACAAACCTCCCTCACTGTCCTATCATCCTGGACCACGAACCTTCCTGACTGTCCTATCATCCTGGACCACGAACCTTCCTCACTGTCCCATCATCCTGGACCACGAACCTTCCTCACTGTCCCATCAGTCTGGACCACGAACCTTCCTCACTGTCCCATCAGTCTGGACCACGAACCTTCCTCACTGTCCCATCAGTCTGGACCACGAACCTTCCTCACTGTCCCATCATCCTGGACCACAAACCTCCCTCACTGTCCCATCAGTCTGGACCACAAACCTCCCTCACTGTCCTATCATCCTGGACCACGAACCTTCCTCACAGTCCTATCATCCTGGACCACGAACCTTCCTCACTGTCCCATCATCCTGGACCACAAACCTCCCTCACTGTCCCATCAGTCTGGACCACAAACCTCCCTCACTGTCCCATCAGTCTGGACCACAAACCTCCCTCACTGTCCTATCATCCTGGACCACGAACCTTCCTGACTGTCCTATCATCCTGGACCACGAACCTTCCTCACTGTCCCATCATCCTGGACCACGAACCTTCCTCACTGTCCCATCAGTCTGGACCACGAACCTTCCTCACTGTCCCATCAGTCTGGACCACGAACCTTCCTCACTGTCCCATCAGTCTGGACCACGAACCTTCCTCACTGTCCCATCAGCCTGGACCACGAACCTTCCTCACTGTCCCATCAGTCTGGACCACGAACCTTCCTCACTGTCCCATCAGTCTGGACCACGAACCTCCCTCACTGTCCTATCATCCTGGACCACGAACCTTCCTCACTGTCCTATCATCCTGGACCACGAACCTTCCTCACAGTCCTATCATCCTGGACCACGAACCTTCCTCACTGTCCCATCATCCTGGACCACAAACCTCCCTCACTGTCCCATCATCCTGGACCACAAACCTCCCTCACTGTCCCATCATCCTGGACCACAAACCTCCCTCACTGTCCCATCATCCTGGACCACAAACCTCCCTCACTGTCCCATCAGTCTGGACCACAAACCTCCCTCACTGTCCCATCAGTCTGGACCACAAACCTCCCTCACTGTCCCATCAGTCTGGACCACAAACCTCCCTCACTGTCCCATCAGTCTGGACCACAAACCTCCCTCACTGTCCTATCATCCTGGACCACGAACCTTCCTCACTGTCCTATCATCCTGGACCACGAACCTTCCTCACTGTCCTATCATCCTGGACCACGAACCTTCCTCACTGTCCTATCATCCTGGACCACGAACCTTCCTCACTGTCCTACCATCCTGGACCACGAACCTTCCTCACTGTCCTACCATCCTGGACCACAAACCTTCCTCACTGTCCTATCATCCTGGACCACGAACCTCCCTCACTGTCCCATCAGTCTGGACCACGAACCTCCCTCACTGTCCCATCAGTCTGGACCACGAACCTCCCTCACTGTCCCATCAGTCTGGACCACGAACCTCCCTCACTGTCCCATCAGTCAGGACCACGAACCTCCCTCACTGTCCTATCATCCTGGACCACGAACCTTCCTCACTGTCCCATCATCCTGGACCACGAACCTTCCTCACTGTCCTATCATCCTGGACCACGAACCTTCCTCACTGTCCTATCATCCTGGACCACGAACCTTCCTCACTGTCCCATCATCCTGGACCACGAACCTTCCTCACTGTCCTATCAGCCTGGACCACGAACCTTCATCACTGTCCTATCAGTCTGGACCACAAACCTCCCTCACTGTCCCATCAGTCTGGACCACAAACCTCCCTCACTGTCCCATCAGTCTGGACCACAAACCTCCCTCACTGTCCCATCAGTCTGGACCACAAACCTCCCTCACTGTCCCATCAGTCTGGACCACAAACCTCCCTCACTGTCCCATCATCCTGGACCACGAACCTTCCTCACTGTCCTATCATCCTGGACCACGAACCTTCCTCACTGTCCCAGCAGTCAGGACCACGAACCTTCCCCACTGTCCTGTCATCCTGGACCACAAACCTCCCTCACTGTCCTATCATCCTGGACCACGAACCTTCCTCACTGTCCCATCATCCTGGACCACAAACCTCCCTCACTGTCCTATCATCCTGGACCACAAACCTTCCTCACTGTCCTATCATCCTGGACCACGAACCTTCCTCACTGTCCTATCATCCTGGACCACGAACCTTCCTCACTGTCCTATCAGCCTGGACCACAAACCTTCCTCACTGTCCTATCATCCTGGACCACGAACCTTCCTCACAGTCCTATCATCCTGGACCACGAACCTTCCTCACTGTCCTATCATCCTGGACCACGAACCTTCCTCACTGTCCTATCATCCTGGACCACGAACCTCCCTCACTGTTCTATCATCCTGGACCACGAACCTTCCTCACTGTCCTATCAGTCTGGACCACAAACCTTCCTCACTGTCCTATCATCCTGGACCACGAACCTTCCTCACTGTCCCATCAGTCTGGACCACGAACCTCCCTCACTGTCCCATCAGTCTGGACCACGAACCTTCCTCACTGTCCCATCATCCTGGACCACGAACCTTCCTCACTGTCCCATCATCCTGGACCACGAACCTTCCTCACTGTCCCATCAGTCTGGACCACGAACCTTCCTCACCGTCCCATCATCCTGGACCACGAACCTTCCTCACTGTCCCATCATCCTGGACCACGAACCTTCCTCACTGTCCCATCATCCTGGACCACGAACCTTCCTCACTGTCCCATCAGTCTGGACCACGAACCTTCCTCACTGTCCCATCAGTCTGGACCACGAACCTTCCTCACTGTCCTATCAGCCTGGACCACAAACCTCCCTCACTGTCCCATCAGTCTGGACCACGAACCTCCCTCACTGTCCTATCATCCTGGACCACGAACCTTCCTCACTGTCCCAGCAGTCAGGACCACGAACCTTCCCCACTGTCCTGTCATCCTGGACCACAAACCTCCCTCACTGTCCTATCATCCTGGACCACGAACCTTCCTCACTGTCCTATCAGCCTGGACCACAAACCTTCCTCACTGTCCTATCAGTCTGGACCACGAACCTCCCTCACTGTCCTATCATCCTGGACCACAAACCTTCCTCACTGTCCTATCATCCTGGACCACAAACCTTCCTCACTGTCCTATCATCCTGGACCACAAACCTTCCTCACTGTCCTATCAGTCTGGACCACAAACCTTCCTCCCTGTCCCATCAGCCTGGACCACGAACCTCCCTCACTGTCCTGTCATCCTGGACCACGAACCTTCCTCACTGTCCTATCATCCTGGACCACAAACCTTCCTCACTGTCCTATCATCCTGGACCACGAACCTCCCTCACTGTTCTATCATCCTGGACCACGAACCTTCCTCACTGTCCTATCAGTCTGGACCACAAACCTTCCTCACTGTCCTATCATCCTGGACCACGAACCTTCCTCACTGTCCCATCAGTCTGGACCACGAACCTCCCTCACTGTCCCATCAGTCTGGACCACGAACCTTCCTCACTGTCCCATCATCCTGGACCACGAACCTTCCTCACTGTCCCATCATCCTGGACCACGAACCTTCCTCACTGTCCCATCAGTCTGGACCACGAACCTTCCTCACCGTCCCATCATCCTGGACCACGAACCTTCCTCACTGTCCCATCATCCTGGACCACGAACCTTCCTCACTGTCCCATCATCCTGGACCACGAACCTTCCTCACTGTCCCATCAGTCTGGACCACGAACCTTCCTCACTGTCCCATCAGTCTGGACCACGAACCTTCCTCACTGTCCTATCAGCCTGGACCACAAACCTCCCTCACTGTCCCATCAGTCTGGACCACGAACCTCCCTCACTGTCCTATCATCCTGGACCACGAACCTTCCTCACTGTCCTATCAGCCTGGACCACGAACCTTCCTCACTGTCCCAGCAGTCAGGACCACGAACCTTCCCCACTGTCCTGTCATCCTGGACCACAAACCTCCCTCACTGTCCTATCATCCTGGACCACGAACCTTCCTCACTGTCCTATCAGCCTGGACCACGAACCTTCCTCACTGTCCTATCAGTCTGGACCACGAACCTCCCTCACTGTCCTATCATCCTGGACCACAAACCTTCCTCACTGTCCTATCATCCTGGACCACAAACCTTCCTCACTGTCCTATCATCCTGGACCACAAACCTTCCTCACTGTCCTATCAGTCTGGACCACAAACCTTCCTCCCTGTCCCATCAGCCTGGACCACGAACCTCCCTCACTGTCCTGTCATCCTGGACCACAAACCTTCCTCACTGTCCTATCATCCTGGACCACAAACCTTCCTCACTGTCCCATCAGTCTGGACCACGAACCTTCCTCAATGTCCTATCATCCTGGACCACGAACCTTCCTCACTGTCCCATCAGTCTGGACCACGAACCTTCCTCACTGTCCCATCAGTCTGGACCACGAACCTTCCTCACTGTCCCATCAGTCTGGACCACGAACCTTCCTCACTGTCCCATCATCCTGGACCACAAACCTTCCTCACTGTCCCATCATCCTGGACCACAAACCTTCCTCACTGTCCCATCAGTCTGGATCACGAACCTTCCTCACTGTCCCATCAGTCTGGACCACGAACCTTCCTCACTGTCCCATCAGTCTGGACCACGAACCTTCCTCACTGTCCCATCAGTCTGGACCACGAACCTTCCTCACTGTCCCATCAGTCTGGACCACGAACCTTCCTCACTGTCCCATCATCCTGGACCACGAACCTCCCTCACTGTCCCATCATCCTGGACCACGAACCTTCCTCACTGTCCCATCATCCTGGACCACGAACCTTCCTCACTGTCCTATCAGTCAGGACCACAAACCTCCCTCACTGTCCCATCATCCTGGACCACGAACCTTCCTCACTGTCCTATCATCCTGGACCACAAACCTTCCTCACTGTCCTATCATCCTGGACCACAAACCTTCCTCACTGTCCTATCATCCTGGACCACAAACCTCCCTCACTGTCCTATCAGTCTGGACCACGAACCTTCCTCACTGTCCTATCAGTCTGGACCACGAACCTTCCTCCCTGTCCCATCAGCCTGGACCACGAACCTCCCTCACTGTCCCGTCATCCTGGACCACAAACCTTCCTCACTGTCCTATCATCCTGGACCACGAACCTTCCTCACTGTCCCATCAGTCTGGACCACGAACCTTCCTCACTGTCCCATCATCCTGGACCACGAACCTCCCTCACTGTCCAATCATCCTGGACCACGAACCTCCCTCACTGTCCAATCATCCTGGACCACGAACCTTCCTCACTGTCCCATCATCCTGGACCACGAACCTTCCTCACTGTCCCATCAGTCTGGACCACGAACCTTCCTCACTGTCCCATCATCCTGGACCACGAACCTCCCTCACTGTCCTATCATCCTGGACCACGAACCTCCCTCACTGTCCCATCATCCTGGACCACGAACCTTCCTCACTGTCCCATCATCCTGGACCACGAACCTTCCTCACTGTCCTATCAGTCTGGACCACGAACCTTCCTCACTGTCCTATCAGCCTGGACCACAAACCTCCCTCACTGTCCCATCATCCTGGACCACGAACCTTCCTCACTGTCCTATCAGTCTGGACCACGAACCTTCCTCACTGTCCTATCAGTCAGGACCACGAACCTTCCTCACTGTCCTATCATCCTGGACCACAAACCTTCCTCACTGTCCTATCATCCTGGACCACGAACCTTCCTCACTGTCCTATCAGCCTGGACCACAAACCTTCCTCACTGTCCTATCAGCCTGGACCACAAACCTTCCTCACTGTCCTATCATCCTGGACCACAAACCTTCCTCACTGTCCTATCATCCTGGACCACAAACCTTCCTCACTGTCCTATCATCCTGGACCACAAACCTTCCTCACTGTCCTATCAGTCTGGACCACAAACCTTCCTCCCTGTCCCATCAGCCTGGACCACGAACCTCCCTCACTGTCCTGTCATCCTGGACCACAAAGCTTCCTCACTGTCCTATCATCCTGGACCACAAACCTTCCTCACTGTCCCATCAGTCTGGACCACGAACCTTCCTCAATGTCCTATCATCCTGGACCACGAACCTTCCTCACTGTCCCATCAGTCTGGACCACGAACCTTCCTCACTGTCCCATCAGTCTGGACCACGAACCTTCCTCACTGTCCCATCAGTCTGGACCACGAACCTTCCTCACTGTCCCATCATCCTGGACCACGAACCTTCCTCACTGTCCCATCAGTCTGGACCACGAACCTTCCTCACTGTCCCATCAGTCTGGACCACGAACCTTCCTCACTGTCCCATCATCCTGGACCACAAACCTTCCTCACTGTCCCATCATCCTGGACCACAAACCTTCCTCACTGTCCCATCAGTCTGGATCACGAACCTTCCTCACTGTCCCATCAGTCTGGACCACGAACCTTCCTCACTGTCCCATCAGTCTGGACCACGAACCTTCCTCACTGTCCCATCAGTCTGGACCACGAACCTTCCTCACTGTCCCATCAGTCTGGACCACGAACCTTCCTCACTGTCCCATCATCCTGGACCACGAACCTCCCTCACTGTCCCATCATCCTGGACCACGAACCTTCCTCACTGTCCCATCATCCTGGACCACGAACCTTCCTCACTGTCCTATCAGTCAGGACCACAAACCTCCCTCACTGTCCCATCATCCTGGACCACGAACCTTCCTCACTGTCCTATCAGTCTGGACCACGAACCTTCCTCACTGTCCTATCATCCTGGACCACAAACCTTCCTCACTGTCCTATCATCCTGGACCACAAACCTTCCTCACTGTCCTATCATCCTGGACCACAAACCTCCCTCACTGTCCTATCAGTCTGGACCACGAACCTTCCTCCCTGTCCTATCAGTCTGGACCACGAACCTTCCTCCCTGTCCCATCAGCCTGGACCACGAACCTCCCTCACTGTCCTGTCATCCTGGACCACAAACCTTCCTCACTGTCCTATCATCCTGGACCACGAACCTTCCTCACTGTCCCATCAGTCTGGACCACGAACCTTCCTCACTGTCCCATCATCCTGGACCACGAACCTCCCTCACTGTCCAATCATCCTGGACCACGAACCTCCCTCACTGTCCAATCATCCTGGACCACGAACCTTCCTCACTGTCCCATCATCCTGGACCACGAACCTTCCTCACTGTCCCATCAGTCTGGACCACGAACCTTCCTCACTGTCCCATCATCCTGGACCACGAACCTCCCTCACTGTCCTATCATCCTGGACCACGAACCTCCCTCACTGTCCCATCATCCTGGACCACGAACCTTCCTCACTGTCCCATCATCCTGGACCACGAACCTTCCTCACTGTCCTATCAGTCTGGACCACGAACCTTCCTCACTGTCCTATCAGCCTGGACCACAAACCTCCCTCACTGTCCCATCATCCTGGACCACGAACCTTCCTCACTGTCCTATCAGTCTGGACCACGAACCTTCCTCACTGTCCTATCAGTCAGGACCACGAACCTTCCTCACTGTCCTATCATCCTGGACCACAAACCTTCCTCACTGTCCTATCAGCCTGGACCACAAACCTCCCTCACTGTCCCATCATCCTGGACCACGAACCTTCCTCACTGTCCTATCATCCTGGACCACAAACCTCCCTCACTGTCCTATCAGTCTGGACCACGAACCTTCCTCACTGTCCTATCAGTCTGGACCACGAACCTTCCTCCGTGTCCCATCAGCCTGGACCACGAACCTCCCTCACTGTCCCGTCATCCTGGACCACAAACCTCCCTCACTGTCCTATCATCCTGGACCACAAACCTTCCTCACTGTCCTATCAGTCTGGACCACGAACCTTCCTCACTGTCCTATCAGTCAGGACCACGAACCTTCCTCCCTGTCCCATCAGTCTGGACCACGAACCTTCCTCACTGTCCTATCAGTCTGGACCACGAACCTTCCTCACTGTCCTATCAGTCTGGACCACGAACCTTCCTCCCTGTCCCATCAGTCAGGACCACGAACCTTCCTCCCTGTCCCATCAGTCAGGACCACGAACCTTCCTCCCTGTCCCATCAGTCTGGACCACGAACCTTCCTCACTGTCCTATCAGTCTGGACCACGAACCTTCCTCCCTGTCCCATCAGCCTGGACCACGAACCTCCCTCACTGTCCCATCATCCTGGACCACAAACCTTCCTCACTGTCCTATCAGTCTGGACCACGAACCTTCCTCACTGTCCTATCAGTCAGGACCACGAACCTTCCTCACTGTCCTATCATCCTGGACCACAAACCTTCCTCACTGTCCTATCATCCTGGACCACGAACCTTCCTCACTGTCCTATCATCCTGGACCACAAACCTTCCTCACTGTCCTATCATCCTGGACCACGAACCTTCCTCACTGTCCTATCAGCCTGGACCACAAACCTCCCTCACTGTCCCATCATCCTGGACCAGGAACCTTCCTCACTGTCCTATCAGTCTGGATCACGAACCTTCCTCACTGTCCCATCAGTCTGGACCACGAACCTTCCTCACTGTCCTATCAGCCTGGACCACAAACCTCCCTCACTGTCCCATCATCCTGGACCACGAACCTCCCTCACTGTCCTATCATCCTGGACCACGAACCTCCCTCACTGTCCCATCATCCTGGACCACGAACCTTCCTCACTGTCCCATCATCCTGGACCACGAACCTTCCTCACTGTCCTATCAGTCAGGACCACAAACCTCCCTCACTGTCCCATCATCCTGGACCACGAACCTTCCTCACTGTCCTATCAGTCTGGACCACGAACCTTCCTCACTGTCCTATCATCCTGGACCACAAACCTTCCTCACTGTCCTATCATCCTGGACCACAAACCTTCCTCACTGTCCTATCATCCTGGACCACAAACCTCCCTCACTGTCCTATCAGTCTGGACCACGAACCTTCCTCACTGTCCTATCAGTCTGGACCACGAACCTTCCTCCCTGTCCCATCAGCCTGGACCACGAACCTCCCTCACTGTCCTGTCATCCTGGACCACAAACCTTCCTCACTGTCCTATCATCCTGGACCACGAACCTTCCTCACTGTCCCATCAGTCTGGACCACGAACCTTCCTCACTGTCCCATCATCCTGGACCACGAACCTCCCTCACTGTCCTATCATCCTGGACCACAAACCTCCCTCACTGTCCTATCAGTCTGGACCACGAACCTTCCTCACTGTCCTATCAGTCTGGACCACGAACCTTCCTCCCTGTCCCATCAGCCTGGACCACGAACCTCCCTCACTGTCCCGTCATCCTGGACCACAAACCTTCCTCACTGTCCTATCATCCTGGACCACGAACCTTCCTCACTGTCCCATCAGTCTGGACCACGAACCTTCCTCACTGTCCCATCATCCTGGACCACGAACCTTCCTCACTGTCCTATCATCCTGGACCACAAACCTTCCTCACTGTCCTATCAGTCTGGACCACGAACCTTCCTCCCTGTCCCATCAGCCTGGACCACGAACCTCCCTCACTGTCCCGTCATCCTGGACCACAAACCTCCCTCACTGTCCTATCATCCTGGACCACAAACCTTCCTCACTGTCCTATCAGTCTGGACCACGAACCTTCCTCACTGTCCTATCAGTCAGGACCACGAACCTTCCTCCCTGTCCCATCAGTCTGGACCACGAACCTTCCTCACTGTCCTATCAGTCTGGACCACGAACCTTCCTCCCTGTCCCATCAGTCAGGACCACGAACCTTCCTCCCTGTCCCATCAGTCTGGACCACGAACCTTCCTCACTGTCCTATCAGTCTGGACCACGAACCTTCCTCACTGTCCTATCAGTCAGGACCACGAACCTTCCTCACTGTCCTATCATCCTGGACCACAAACCTTCCTCACTGTCCTATCATCCTGGACCACAAACCTTCCTCACTGTCCTATCATCCTGGACCACGAACCTTCCTCACTGTCCTATCATCCTGGACCACAAACCTTCCTCACTGTCCTATCAGTCTGGACCACGAACCTTCCTCACTGTCCTATCAGTCTGGACCACGAACCTTCCTCACTGTCCTATCAGTCTGGACCACGAACCTTCCTCACTGTCCTATCATCCTGGACCACGAACCTTCCTCACTGTCCTATCATCCTGGACCACAAACCTTCCTCACTGTCCTATCAGTCTGGACCACGAACCTTCCTCACTGTCCTATCATCCTGGACCACGAACCTTCCTCACTGTCCTATCAGTCTGGACCACGAACCTTCCTCACTGTCCTATCAGCCTGGACCACAAACCTCCCTCACTGTCCCATCATCCTGGACCAGGAACCTTCCTCACTGTCCTATCAGTCTGGACCACGAACCTTCCTCACTGTCCTATCAGTCTGGACCACGAACCTTCCTCCCTGTCCCATCAGTCAGGACCACGAACCTCCCTCACTGTCCCGTCATCCTGGACCACAAACCTCCCTCACTGTCCCATCATCCTGGACCACAAACCTCCCTCACTGTCCCATCATCCTGGACCACGAACCTTCCTCACTGTCCTATCAGTCAGGACCACGAACCTTCCTCACTGTCCTATCATCCTGGACCACAAACCTTCCTCACTGTCCTATCATCCTGGACCACAAACCTTCCTCACTGTCCTATCATCCTGGACCACGAACCTTCCTCACTGTCCTATCATCCTGGACCACAAACCTTCCTCACTGTCCTATCAGTCTGGACCACGAACCTTCCTCACTGTCCTATCAGTCTGGACCACGAACCTTCCTCACTGTCCTATCAGCCTGGACCACAAACCTCCCTCACTGTCCCATCATCCTGGACCACGAACCTTCCTCACTGTCCTATCAGTCTGGACCACGAACCTTCCTCACTGTCCTATCAGTCAGGACCACGAACCTTCCTCACTGTCCTATCATCCTGGACCACGAACCTTCCTCACTGTCCTATCAGTCTGGACCACGAACCTTCCTCACTGTCCTATCAGTCAGGACCACGAACCTTCCTCACTGTCCTATCAGCCTGGACCACAAACCTTCCTCACTGTCCTATCAGCCTGGACCACAAACCTCCCTCACTGTCCCATCATCCTGGACCACGAACCTTCCTCACTGTCCTATCATCCTGGACCACAAACCTCCCTCACTGTCCTATCAGTCTGGACCACGAACCTTCCTCACTGTCCTATCAGTCTGGACCACGAACCTTCCTCACTGTCCTATCATCCTGGACCACGAACCTCCCTCACTGTCCCATCATCCTGGACCACGAACCTTCATCACTGTCCTATCATCCTGGACCACAAACCTCCCTCACTGTCCTATCATCCTGGACCACAAACCTTCCTCACTGTCCTATCAGCCTGGACCACGAACCTTCCTCACTGTCCTATCATCCTGGACCACAAACCTTCCTCACTGTCCTATCATCCTGGACCACAAACCTCCCTCACTGTCCTATCAGTCTGGACCACGAACCTTCCTCCCTGTCCCATCAGTCTGGACCACGAACCTCCCTCACTGTCCCATCAGTCTGGACCACGAACCTCCCTCACTGTCCTATCAGCCTGGACCACGAACCTTCCTCACTGTCCTATCATCCTGGACCACAAACCTTCCTCACTGTCCTATCATCCTGGACCACGAACCTCCCTCACTGTCCCATCAGTCAGGACCACGAACCTTCCTCACTGTCCCATCAGTCTGGACCACGAACCTCCCTCACTGTCCCATCAGTCAGGACCACGAACCTTCCTCACTGTCCTATCATCCTGGACCACGAACCTTCCTCACTGTCCCATCATCCTGGACCACAAACCTCCCTCACTGTCCTATCATCCTGGACCACAAACCTTCCTCACTGTCCTATCATCCTGGACCACGAACCTTCCTCACTGTCCTATCATCCTGGACCACGAACCTTCCTCACTGTCCCATCATCCTGGACCACGAACCTCCCTCACTGTCCTATCATCCTGGACCACGAACCTTCCTCACTGTCCCATCATCCTGGACCACAAACCTCCCTCACTGTCCTATCATCCTGGACCACAAACCTTCCTCACTGTCCTATCATCCTGGACCACGAACCTTCCTCACTGTCCCATCATCCTGGACCACGAACCTCCCTCACTGTCCTGTCATCCTGGACCACGAACCTTCCTCACTGTCCCATCATCCTGGACCACAAACCTCCCTCACTGTCCTATCATCCTGGACCACAAACCTTCCTCACTGTCCTATCATCCTGGACCACAAACCTTCCTCACTGTCCTATCAGTCTGGACCACGAACCTTCCTCACTGTCCTATCAGTCTGGACCACGAACCTTCCTCCCTGTCCCATCAGTCAGGACCACGAACCTTCCTCACTGTCCTATCATCCTGGACCACGAACCTGCCTCACTGTCCTATCAGTCTGGACCACGAACCTTCCTCACTGTCCCATCAGTCTGGACCACGAACCTTCCTCACTGTCCTATCAGTCTGGACCACGAACCTCCCTCACTGTCCTATCATCCTGGACCACGAACCTTCCTCACTGTCCTATCATCCTGGACCACGAACCTTCCTCACTGTCCCATCAGTCTGGACCACGAACCTTCCTCACTGTCCTATCAGTCTGGACCACGAACCTCCCTCACTGTCCTATCATCCTGGACCACGAACCTTCCTCACTGTCCCATCAGTCTGGACCACGAACCTTCCTCACTGTCCTATCATCCTGGACCACGAACCTTCCTCACCGTCCCATCAGTCAGGACCACGAACCTTCCTCACTGTCCTATCAGCCTGGACCACAAACCTCCCTCACTGTCCCATCAGTCTGGACCACGAACCTTCCTCACTGTCCTATCATCCTGGACCACGAACCTTCCTCACTGTCCCATCAGTCAGGACCACGAACCTTCCTCACTGTCCTATCAGTCTGGACCACGAACCTCCCTCACTGTCCCATCAGTCTGGACCACGAACCTCCCTCACTGTCCCATCAGTCTGGACCACGAACCTTCCTCACTGTCCTATCATCCTGGACCACGAACCTTCCTCACTGTCCTATCATCCTGGACCACGAACCTTCCTCACTGTCCTATCAGTCAGGACCACGAACCTTCCTCACTGTCCTATCAGTCTGGACCACGAACCTTCCTCACTGTCCTATCAGTCAGGACCACGAACCTTCCTCACTGTCCTATCAGTCAGGACCACAAACCTTCCTCACTGTCCTATCAGCCCGGACCACAAACCTCCCTCACTGTCCCATCATCCTGGACCACGAACCTTCCTCACTGTCCTATCATCCTGGACCACAAACCTCCCTCACTGTCCTATCAGTCTGGACCACGAACCTCCCTCACTGTCCTATCAGCCTGGACCACGAACCTTCCTCACTGTCCTATCATCCTGGACCACAAACCTTCCTCACTGTCCTATCATCCTGGACCACGAACCTTCCTCACTGTCCTATCATCCTGGACCACGAACCTTCCTCACTGTCCCATCATCCTGGACCACAAACCTCCCTCACTGTCCTATCATCCTGGACCACAAACCTTCCTCACTGTCCTATCATCCTGGACCACAAACCTTCCTCACTGTCCTATCATCCTGGACCACAAACCTTCCTCACTGTCCTGTCATCCTGGACCACGAACCTTCCTCACTGTCCTATCAGTCTGGACCACGAACCTCCCTCACTGTCCCATCAGTCTGGACCACGAACCTCCCTCACTGTCCTATCAGTCTGGACCACAAACCTTCCTCACTGTCCTATCAGTCTGGACCACGAACCTCCCTCACTGTCCCATCAGTCTGGACCACGAACCTTCCTCACTGTCCTGTCATCCTGGACCACGAACCTTCCTCACTGTCCCATCAGTCTGGACCACGAACCTCCCTCACTGTCCCATCAGTCTGGACCACGAACCTCCCTCACTGTCCCATCAGTCAGGACCACGAACCTCCCTCACTGTCCTGTCATCCTGGACCACGAACCTTCCTCACTGTCCTATCAGTCAGGACCACGAACCTTCCTCACTGTCCCATCATCCTGGACCACGAACCTTCCTCACTGTCCTCCATGTTTCTGCTGCACCACTGGCATGTTATATCTTCTTCTCCATAAAATCATCAGAAATCTGTTGATTAACCTCTTCCCTACCGGGGGGAACTTTCACCCCCTTCCTGCCCAGGCCATTTTTCAGCTTTCAGCGCTCTCACACTTTGAATGACAATTGCGCGGTCGTGCGACGCTGTACCCAAACCACACGTGCGTCCTTTTATTCCCCAGAAATAGAGATTTCTTTTGGTGGGATTTGATGACCTCGGCGGTTTTTATTTTTTGCGCTATAAACAAAAGAAAAGCGACAAGTTTGAAAAAAAAAAAAAAAAAAAAAACGATATTTTTTACCTTTAGCTCTAAATATCCATTTTCTTTTTTTTCCTCATTTTGTGCGATACGAATTCTTCCACAAATCGCAATGAGCGTTTTATTGATTGGTTTGCGCAAAAGTTATATATAGTGTCTACAAAATAGGGGATAGAATTATAGGATTTTTTTTATTTTTTTTACTAGTAATGGCGCCGATCAGCGATTTTTATCGTGACTGCGACATTGCGGCGGACACATCGGACACTTTTATGGGACCAGTGACATTTATACAGCGATCCCTGCTATACATGTGCACTGATTACTGTATAAATGTGACTGGCAGGGAAGGGGTTGTGTGTCCTAGGGAGTGCTTCTTACTGTGGGGGGAGGGGACTGACTGGCAGGGAAAGGGGTAACACTGGGGGGCGAGGAAAGGGTTGTGTGTCCTAGGGAGTGCTTCTTACTGTGGGGGGAGGGGACTGACTGGCAGGGAAAGGGATAATACTGGGGGGCGAGGAAGGGGTTGTGTGTCCTAGGGAGTGCTTCTTACTGTGGGGGGAGGGGACTGACTGGCAGGGAAAGGGATAATACTGGGGGGCGAGGAAGGGGTTGTGTGTCCTAGGGAGTGCTTCTTACTGTGGGGGGAGGGGACTGACTGGCAGGGAAAGGGATAATACTGGGGGGCGAGGAAGGGGTTGTGTGTCCTAGGGAGTGCTTCTTACTGTGGGGGGAGGGGACTGACTGGCAGGGAAAGGGGTAACACTGGGGGGCGAGGAAGGGGTTGTGTGTCCTAGGGAGTGCTTCTTACTGTGGGGGGAGGGGACTGACTGGCAGGGAAAGGGGTAACACTGGGGGGCGAGGAAGGGGTTGTGTGTCCTAGGGAGTGCTTCTTACTGTGGGGGGAGGGGACTGACTGGCAGGGAAAGGGGTAACACTGGGGGGCGAGGAAAGGGTTGTGTGTCCTAGGGAGTGCTTCTTACTGTGGGGGGAGGGGACTGACTGGCAGGGAAAGGGATAATACTGGGGGGCGAGGAAGGGGTTGTGTGTCCTAGGGAGTGCTTCTTACTGTGGGGGGAGGGGACTGACTGGCAGGGAAAGGGGTAACACTGGGGGGCGAGGAAGGGGTTGTGTGTCCTAGGGAGTGCTTCTTACTGTGGGGGGAGGGGACTGACTGGCAGGGAAAAGGGTAACACTGGGGGGCGAGGAAGGGGTTGTGTGTCCTAGGGAGTGCTTCTTACTGTGGGGGGAGGGGACTGACTGGCAGGGAAAGGGGTAACACTGGGGGGCGAGGAAGGGGTTGTGTGTCCTAGGGAGTGCTTCTTACTGTGGGGGGAGGGGACTGACTGGCAGGGAAAGGGGTAACACTGGGGGGCGAGGAAGGGGTTGTGTGTCCTAGGGAGTGCTTCTTACTGTGGGGGGAGGGGACTGACTGGCAGGGAAAGGGGTAACACTGGGGGGCGAGGAAGGGGTTGTGTGTCCTAGGGAGTGCTTCTTACTGTGGGGGGAGGGGACTGACTGGCAGGGAAAGGGGTAACACTGGGGGGGGTGAGGAAGGGGTTGTGTGTCCTAGGGAGTGCTTCTTACTGTGGGGGGAGGGGACTGACTGGCAGGGAAAGGGGTAACACTGGGGGCGAGGAAGGGGTTGTGTGTCCTAGGGAGTGCTTCTTACTGTGGGGGGAGGGGACTGACTGGCAGGGAAAGAGGTAACACTGGGGGGCGAGGAAGGGGTTGTGTGTCCTAGGGAGTGCTTCTTACTGTGGGGGGAGGGGACTGACTGGCAGGGAAAGGGGGTAACACTGGGGGGCGAGGAAAGGGTTGTGTGTCCTAGGGAGTGCTTCTTACTGTGGGGGGAGGGGACTGACTGGCAGGGAAAGGGGTAACACTGGGGGGCGAGGAAGGGGTTGTGTGTCCTAGGGAGTGCTTCTTACTGTGGGGGGAGGGGACTGACTGGCAGGGAAAGGGGTAACACTGGGGGGTGAGGAAGGGGTTGTGTGTCCTAGGGAGTGCTTCTTACTGTGGGGGGAGGGGACTGACTGGCAGGGAAAGGGGTAACACTGGGGGCGAGGAAGGGGTTGTGTGTCCTAGGGAGTGCTTCTTACTGTGGGGGGAGGGGACTGACTGGCAGGGAAAGAGGTAACACTGGGGGGCGAGGAAGGGGTTGTGTGTCCTAGGGAGTGCTTCTTACTGTGGGGGGAGGGGACTGACTGGCAGGGAAAGGGGTAACACTGGGGGGCGAGGAAGGGGTTGTGTGTCCTAGGGAGTGATTCTTACTGTGGGGGGGAGTGATTCTTACTGTGGGGGGGGGGAGGGGAGTGATTCTTACTGTGGGGGGGGAGGGGAGTGATTCTTACTGTGGGGGGGGGAGGGGAGTGATTCTTACTGTGGGGGGGGAGGGGAGTGATTCTTACTGTGGGGGGGGAGGGGAGGGGAGTGACTGGGGGAGGAGCCCCTATGGACATCGGTCTCCTCTGACAGGACGAGGATCTCACCCCATCATTACACAGAGAGAGATCCCCGCCCTGCTCTGTCACCGGCGGCCATCGGGTGCCCAGTGACGCGCCGCCTATAGGACGTCAGAATAACAGGGTCTTCCTGCTGCTGTCATGTGACGGCGGCCGGATGACAAGCTGTTAAAGTAGAACCACAGGCAACACGGAGTAAGGGGGGGTTAGAGCCCCTGTCAGTTAATTTTTTACCATCCCCCGTCCCATTGCAGGGATTTCCCTTCACTTCCTGCCCCAGAGCCAAACAGGAAGTGAGAGGAAATCTATGCAAATTAAAGGGAATACATTGCCTCCTCCCCCAGGCCCTAAGAACTAGTGTCCCCACTCTGAAATTTCAGGGTGGGTCTGAAACAGAAATGGGTGTGGCCTTCACAGGAAGGGGTGGGGCATATTTAAATTAGGGGGTGCACAAGTTTAGTCGGGAATAGGGCAGCACAAAACCTAAATACACTACTGGGGAGGGGTTCGGGATACAGGAGAGGGAGTGGATGGGGGAGAAGTTATGGGTATAGGGGAAGGGTTTGGGGAGGAGTTTGGAGCGCAGTGGGAGGGTCCAGGTCTGGTTGGGGGAGGGGTTTGGAGCGCAGTGGGAGAGCCCATTTTGGGAGAGGAGTTTGAAGCACAGTGGGAGGGCCCAGGTGGGGTTGGGGGAGGAGTTTGGAGCGCAGTGGGAGGGCCCAGGTCCGGATGGGGGAGGGAGTTTGGAGCACAGTGGGAGGGCCCAGGTGGGGTTGGGGGAGGAGTTTGGAGCGCAGTGGTAGGACCCAGGTGGGGTTAGAGGAGGAGTTTGGAGCACAGTGGGAGGGCCCAGGTCGGGTTGGGGGGGAGGGAGTTTGGAGCACAGTGGGAGGGCCCAGGTCGGGTTGGGGGAGGAGTTTGGAGTGCAGTGGGACGGCCGGGTTGGGGAGGAGTTTGGACCGCAGTGGGAGGGCCCAGGTACAAATGGGGGAGGAGTTTGGAGCGCAGTGGGAGGGCCGGGTTGGGGGAGGAGTTTGGAGCGCAGTGGGAGGGCCCAGGTTGGGGGGAGGAGTTTGGAGCGCAGTGGGAGGGCCCAGGTTGGAGGAGGAGTTTGGAGCGCAGTGGGAGGGCCCAGGTTGGGGGAGGAGTTTGGAGCACAGTGGGAGGGCCCAGGTTGGAAGAGGAGTTTGGAGCGCAGTGGGAGGGCCCAGGTTGGAAGAGGAGTTTGGAGCGCAGTGGGAGGGCCCAGGTACAGTTAGGGGAGGAGTTTGGAGCGCAGTGGGAGGGCCCAGGTTGGGGGAGGAGTTTGGAGCACAGTGGGAGGGCCCAGGTTGGAAGAGGAGTTTGGAGCACAGTGGGAGGGCCCAGGTTGGAAGAGGAGTTTGGAGCGCAGTGGGAGGGCCCAGGTACAGTTAGGGGAGGAGTTTGGAGCGCAGTGGGAGGGCCCAGGTTGGGGGAGGAGTTTGGAGCGCAGTGGGAGGGCCCAGGTACAGTTAGGGGAGGAGTTTGGAGAGCAGTGGGAGGGCCCAGGTACGGTTGGGGAGGAGTTTGGAGTGCAGTGGGAGGGCCCAGGTACGGTTGGAGGAGGAGTTTGGAGCGCAGTGGGAAGGCCCAGGTTGGGGGAGGAGTTTGGAGCGCAGTGGGAGGGCCCAGGTTGGGGGAGGAGTTTGGAGCACAGTGGGAAGGCCCAGGTTGGGGGAGGAGTTTGGAGCACAGTGGGAAGGCCCAGGTTGGGGGAGGAGTTTGGAGCGCAGTGGGAGGGCCCAGGTACGGTTGGGGGAGGAGTTTGGAGCACAGTGGGAGGGCCCAGGTACGGTTGGGGGAGGAGTTTGGAGCGCAGTGGGAGGGCCCAGGTACGGTTGGGGGAGGAGTTTGGAGCACAGTGGGAGGGCCCAGGTTAGGGGAGGAGTTTGGAGCGCAGTGGGAGGGCCCAGGTACGGTTAGGGGAGGAGTTTGGAGCGCAGTGGGAGGCCCCAGGTACGGTTGGAGGAGGAGTTTGGAGCACAGTGGGAGGGCCCAGGTTGGAAGAGGAGTTTGGAGCGCAGTGGGAAGGCCCAGGTTGGGGGAGGAGTTTGGAGCGCAGTGGGAGGGCCCAGGTTGGGGGAGGAGTTTGGAGCACAGTGGGAAGGCCCAGGTTGGGGGAGGAGTTTGGAGCGCAGTGGGAAGGCCCAGGTTGGGGGAGGAGTTTGGAGCGCAGTGGGAGGGCCCAGGTACGGTTGGGGGAGGAGTTTGGAGCGCAGTGGGAGGGCCCAGGTACTGTTAGGGGAGGAGTTTGGAGCACAGTGGGAGGGCCCAGGTTAGGGGAGGAGTTTGGAGCGCAGTGGGAGGGCCCAGGTACGGTTAGGGGAGGAGTTTGGAGCGCAGTGGGAGGGGCAGAGGCCTCCAGTCCCGGAAGCGGTCGCTCGGTGATCGGTCAGTGATCGGTTCGGAGGAGATATCGGTGGATAGACATGGCGGACACACACACACTCCTCCTACAATCAGATCGGCAGATTTGTTACCTTTTTGCAGCTTCTTCAGCCGGAGCTCCACCTCTTCCCCTTCCCAGCCGAGCATGTCCCGCACCGCGCGCTGCATGCCGGGAGACGGGCGGAGGAGCCGCCAGAGGGCGCTGTACAGCCAGCCGAGCACATCCTGGGAGAGCCAATCAGAGTGTAGAAGGCCCCAGAACACCCGAAGATTGCCGATCGCAGACAGCCAATCAGCGGAGGCGGAAGTATACGATTGAACACGAGAAGAAGCGAACAGAGCCGATTATATCCGAGAGCCGCCCGCCAATCAGAACACAGAGAGGAGGAGCGATGATAGGGGAGGGGTGATCGAGCCTCCGGGGGCGGGGTTAGAGGAAGCGTTGTCGCCAATGGCAACCAAAATGATCTAGTTATGTGAGAAGGTCACCCGATCCAACCGATATGGGGGAGGGGAGGATCACCCCAATATATCCGGACTGTGAAGTCCTCCTAGGTCTGGGACAGTCTGGGATGGTGTCGGTCGGGGGTTGGTGACAATCTGGGTTGGTGACAATCTGGGATGGTGTCGGTCGGGGGTTGGTGACAATCTGGGTTGGTGTTGGTCGGGGGTTGGTGACAATCTGGGTTGGTGACAATCTGGGTTGGTGACAATCTGGGTTGGTGTCGGTCGGGGGTTGGTGACAATCTGGGTTGGTGTCGGTCGGGGGTTGGTGACAATCTGGGTTGGTGTTGGTCGGGGGTTGGTGACAATCTGGGTTGGTGTCGGTCGGGGGTTGGTGACAATCTGGGTTGGTGACAATCTGGGTTGGTGTTGGTCGGGGGTTGGTGACAATCTGGGTTGGTGTCGGTCGGGGGTTGGTGACAATCTGGGTTGGTGTTGGTCGGGGGTTGGTGACAATCTGGGTTGGTGTCGGTCGGGGGTTGGTGACAATCTGGGTTGGTGTCGGTCGGGGGTTGGTGTCGGTCGGGGGTTGGTGACAATCTGGGTTGGTGTCGGTCGGGGGTTGGTGACAATCTGGGTTGGTGTCGGTCGGGGGTTGGTGACAATCTGGGTTGGTGTCGGTCGGGGGTTGGTGACAATCTGGGTTGGTGTCAGTCGGGGGTTGGTGACAATCTGGGTTGGTGTCGGTCGGGGGTTGGTGACAATCTGGGTTGGTGTCAGTCGGGGGTTGGTGACAATCTGGGTTGGTGTCGGTCGGGGGTTGGTGACAATCTGGGTTGGTGTCGGTCGGGGGTTGGTGTCGGTCGGGGGTTGGTGTCGGTCGGGGGTTGGTGACAATCTGGGTTGGTGTCGGTCGGGGGTTGGTGACAATCTGGGTTGGTGTCGGTCGGGGGTTGGTGACAATCTGGGTTGGTGTCGGTCGGGGGTTGGTGACAATCTGGGTTGGTGTCGGTCGGGGGTTGGTGACAATCTGGGTTGGTGTCAGTCGGGGGTTGGTGACAATCTGGGTTGGTGTCGGTCGGGGGTTGGTGACAATCTGGGTTGGTGTCGGTCGGGAGTTGGTGACAATCGGGGTTGGTGTCGGTCGGGGGTTGGTGACAATCTGGGTTGGTGTCGGTCGGGGGTTGGTGACAATCTGGGTTGGTGTCGGTCGGGGGTTGGTGACAATCTGGGTTGGTGTCGGTCGGGGGTTGGGGACAATCTGGGTTGGTGTCGGTCGGGGGTTGGTGACAATCTGGGTTGGTGTCGGTCGGGGGTTGGTGACAATCTGGGTTGGTGTCGGTCGGGGGTTGGTGACAATCTGGGTTGGTGTCGGTCGGGGGTTGGTGACAATCTGGGATGGTGTCGGTCGGGGGTTGGTGACAATCTGGGTTGGTGTCGGTCGGGGGTTGGTGTCGGTCGGGGGTTGGTGTCGGTCGGGGGTTGGTGACAATCTGGGTTGGTGACAATCTGGGTTGGTGTCGGTCGGGGGTTGGTGTCGGTCGGGGGTTGGTGACAATCTGGGTTGGTGTCGGTCGGGGGTTGGTGACAATCTGGGTTGGTGACAATCTGGGTTGGTGTCGGTCGGGGGTTGGTGACAATCTGGGATGGTGTCGGTCGGGGGTTGGTGACAATCTGGGTTGGTGTCGGTCGGGGGTTGGTGACAATCTGGGTTGGTGTCGGTCGGGGGTTGGTGACAATCTGGGTTGGTGT
Source organism: Rana muscosa (assembly GCA_029206835.1). Classification (NCBI taxonomy): domain Eukaryota; kingdom Metazoa; phylum Chordata; class Amphibia; order Anura; family Ranidae; genus Rana; species Rana muscosa. The sequence goes on along the minus strand of JARGYO010000448.1, from coordinate 808,999 downwards.
CGGTCGGGGGTTGGTGACAATCTGGGTTGGTGACAATCTGGGATGGTGTCGGTCGGGGGTTGGTGACAATCTGGGTTGGTGTCGGTCGGGGGTTGGTGACAATCTGGGTTGGTGTCGGTCGGGGGTTGGTGACAATCTGGGTTGGTGTCGGTCGGGGGTTGGTGACAATCTGGGTTGGTGTCGGTCGGGGGTTGGTGACAATCTGGGTTGGTGTCGGTCGGGGGTTGGTGACAATCTGGGTTGGTGTCGGTCGGGAGTTGGTGACAATCGGGGTTGGTGTCGGTCGGGGGTTGGTGACAATCTGGGTTGGTGTCGGTCGGGGGTTGGTGACAATCTGGGTTGGTGTCGGTCGGGGGTTGGTGACAATCTGGGTTGGTGTCGGTCGGGGGTTGGTGACAATCTGGGTTGGTGTCGGTCGGGGGTTGGTGACAATCTGGGTTGGTGTCGGTCGGGGGTTGGTGACAATCTGGGTTGGTGTCAGTCGGGGGTTGGTGACAATCTGGGTTGGTGTCGGTCGGGGGTTGGTGACAATCTGGGTTGGTGTCGGTCGGGAGTTGGTGACAATCGGGGTTGGTGTCGGTCGGGAGTTGGTGACAATCGGGGTTGGTGTCGGTCGGGGGTTGGTGACAATCTGGGTTGGTGTCGGTCGGGGGTTGGTGACAATCTGGGTTGGTGTCGGTCGGGGGTTGGTGACAATCTGGGTTGGTGTCGGTCGGGGGTTGGGGACAATCTGGGTTGGTGTCGGTCGGGGGTTGGTGACAATCTGGGTTGGTGTCGGTCGGGGGTTGGTGACAATCTGGGTTGGTGTCGGTCGGGGGTTGGTGACAATCTGGGTTGGTGTCGGTCGGGGGTTGGTGACAATCTGGGATGGTGTCGGTCGGGGGTTGGTGACAATCTGGGTTGGTGTCGGTCGGGGGTTGGTGTCGGTCGGGGGTTGGTGTCGGTCGGGGGTTGGTGACAATCTGGGTTGGTGACAATCTGGGTTGGTGTCGGTCGGGGGTTGGTGTCGGTCGGGGGTTGGTGACAATCTGGGTTGGTGTCGGTCGGGGGTTGGTGACAATCTGGGTTGGTGACAATCTGGGTTGGTGTCGGTCGGGGGTTGGTGACAATCTGGGATGGTGTCGGTCGGGGGTTGGTGACAATCTGGGTTGGTGTCGGTCGGGGGTTGGTGACAATCTGGGTTGGTGTCGGTCGGGGGTTGGTGACAATCTGGGTTGGTGTCGGTCGGGGGTTGGTGACAATCTGGGTTGGTGACAATCTGGGATGGTGTCGGTCGGGGGTTGGTGACAATCTGGGTTGGTGTCGGTCGGGGGTTGGTGACAATCTGGGTTGGTGTCGGTCGGGGGTTGGTGACAATCTGGGTTGGTGTCGGTCGGGGGTTGGTGACAATCTGGGTTGGTGTCGGTCGGGGGTTGGTGACAATCTGGGTTGGTGTCGGTCGGGGGTTGGTGACAATCTGGGTTGGTGTCGGTCGGGAGTTGGTGACAATCGGGGTTGGTGTCGGTCGGGGGTTGGTGACAATCTGGGTTGGTGTCGGTCGGGGGTTGGTGACAATCTGGGTTGGTGTCGGTCGGGGGTTGGTGACAATCTGGGTTGGTGTCGGTCGGGGGTTGGTGACAATCTGGGTTGGTGTCGGTCGGGGGTTGGTGACAATCTGGGTTGGTGTCGGTCGGGGGTTGGTGACAATCTGGGTTGGTGTCGGTCGGGGGTTGGTGACAATCTGGGTTGGTGACAATCGGGGTTGGTGTCGGTCGGGGGTTGGTGACAATCTGGGTTGGTGTCGGTCGGGGGTTGGTGACAATCTGGGTTGGTGTCGGTCGGGGGTTGGTGACAATCTGGGTTGGTGTCGGTCGGGGGTTGGTGACAATCTGGGTTGGTGTCGGTCGGGGGTTGGTGACAATCTGGGTTGGTGTCGGTCGGGGGTTGGTGACAATCTGGGTTGGTGTCGGTCGGGGGTTGGGGACAATCTGGGTTGGTGTCGGTCGGGGGTTGGTGACAATCTGGGTTGGTGACAATCTGGGTTGGTGTCGGTCGGGGGTTGGTGACAATCTGGGTTGGTGACAATCTGGGTTGGTGTCGGTCGGGGGTTGGTGACAATCTGGGTTGGTGTCGGTCGGGGGTTGGTGACAATCTGGGTTGGTGTCGGTCGGGGGTTGGTGACAATCTGGGATGGTGTCGGTCGGGGGTTGGTGACAATCTGGGTTGGTGTCGGTCGGGGGTTGGTGACAATCGGGGTTGGTGTCGGTCGGGGGTTGGTGACAATCGGGGTTGGTGTCGGTCGGGGGTTGGTGACAATCTGGGTTGGTGACAATCTGGGTTGGTGTCGGTCGGGGGTTGGTGACAATCTGGGTTGGTGTCGGTCGGGGGTTGGTGACAATCTGGGTTGGTGTCGGTCGGGGGTTGGTGACAATCTGGGATGGTGTCGGTCGGGGGTTGGTGACAATCTGGGTTGGTGTCGGTCGGGGGTTGGTGACAATCTGGGTTGGTGGCGGTCGGGGGTTGGTGACAATCTGGGTTGGTGTCGGTCGGGGGTTGGTGACAATCTGGGTTGGTGTCGGTCGGGGGTTGGTGACAATCTGGGTTGGTGTCGGTCGGGGGTTGGTGACAATCTGGGTTGGTGTCGGTCGGGGGTTGGTGACAATCTGGGTTGGTGTCGGTCGGGGGTTGGTGACAATCGGGGTTGGTGTCGGTCGGGGGTTGGTGACAATCTGGGTTGGTGACAATCTGGGTTGGTGTCGGTCGGGGGTTGGTGACAATCTGGGTTGGTGTCGGTCGGGGGTTGGTGACAATCTGGGTTGGTGTCGGTCGGGGGTTGGTGACAATCTGGGTTGGTGTCGGTCGGGGGTTGGTGACAGTCTGGGATGGTGTCGGTCGGGGGTTGGTGACAATCTGGGTTGGTGTCGGTCGGGGGTTGGTGACAATCTGGGTTGGTGTCGGTCGGGAGTTGGTGACAATCTGGGTTGGTGTCGGTCGGGGGTTGGTGACAATCTGGGTTGGTGTTGGTCGGGAGTTGGTGACAATCTGGGTTGGTGTCGGTCGGGGGTTGGTGACAATCTGGGATGGTGTCGGTCGGGGGTTGGTGACAATCTGGGTTGGTGTCGGTCGGGGGTTGGTGACAATCTGGGTTGGTGTCGGTCGGGGGTTGGTGACAATCTGGGTTGGTGTCGGTCGGGGGTTGGTGACAATCTGGGTTGGTGTCGGTCGGGAGTTGGTGACAATCGGGGTTGGTGTCGGTCGGGAGTTGGTGACAATCGGGGTTGGTGTCGGTCGGGGGTTGGTGACAATCTGGGTTGGTGTCGGTCGGGGGTTGGTGACAATCTGGGTTGGTGACAATCGGGGTTGGTGTCGGTCGGGGGTTGGTGACAATCTGGGTTGGTGTCGGTCGGGGGTTGGTGACAATCTGGGTTGGTGTCGGTCGGGGGTTGGTGACAATCTGGGTTGGTGTCGGTCGGGGGTTGGTGACAATCGGGGTTGGTGTCGGTCGGGGGTTGGTGACAATCTGGGTTGGTGTCGGTCGGGGGTTGGTGACAATCTGGGTTGGTGACAATCTGGGTTGGTGTCGGTCGGGGGTTGGTGACAATCGGGGTTGTGTCGGTCGGGGGTTGGTGACAATCTGGGTTGGTGTCGGTCGGGGGTTGGTGACAATCTGGGTTGGTGTCGGTCGGGGGTTGGTGACAATCTGGGTTGGTGTCGGTCGGGGGTTGGTGACAATCGGGGTTGGTGACAATCTGGGTTGGTGACAATCTGGGTTGGTGTCGGTCGGGGGTTGGTGACAATCTGGGTTGGTGACAATCTGGGTTGGTGTCGGTCGGGGGTTGGTGACAATCTGGGTTGGTGACAATCTGGGTTGGTGTCGGTCGGGGGTTGGTGACAATCTGGGTTGGTGACAATCTGGGTTGGTGTCGGTCGGGGGTTGGTGACAATCGGGGTTGGTGACAATCTGGGTTGGTGTCGGTCGGGGGTTGGTGACAATCTGGGATGGTGTCGGTCGGGGGTTGGGGACAATCTGGGATGGTGTCGGTCGGGGGTTGGTGACAATCGGGGTTGGTGACAATCTGGGTTGGTGTCGGTCGGGGGTTGGTGACAATCGGGGTTGGTGACAATCTGGGTTGGTGTCGGTCGGGGGTTGGTGACAATCGGGGTTGGTGACAATCTGGGTTGGTGTCGGTCGGGGGTTGGTGACAATCTGGGTTGGTGTCGGTCGGGGGTTGGTGACAATCTGGGATGGTGTCGGTCGGGGGTTGGTGACAATCTGGGTTGGTGTCGGTCGGGGGTCGGTGACAATCTGGGTTGGTGTCGGTCGGGGGTTGGTGACAATCTGGGTTGGTGTCGGTCGGGGGTTGGTGACAATCTGGGATGGTGTCGGTCGGGGGTCGGTGACAATCTGGGTTGGTGTCGGTCGGGGGTTGGTGACAATCTGGGATGGTGTCGGTCGGGGGTTGGTGTCGGTCGGGGGTTGGTGACAATCTGGGTTGGTGACAATCTGGGTTGGTGACAATCTGGGATGGTGTCGGTCGGGGGTTGGTGACAATCTGGGTTGGTGTCGGTCGGGGGTTGGTGACAATCTGGGATGGTGTCGGTCGGGGGTTGGTGACAATCTGGGATGGTGTCGGTCGGGGGTTGGTGACAATCTGGGTTGGTGACAATCTGGGTTGGTGTCGGTCGGGGGTTGGTGACAATCTGGGTTGGTGGCGGTCGGGGGTTGGTGACAATCTGGGTTGGTGTCGGTCGGGGGTTGGTGACAATCTGGGTTGGTGTCGGTCGGGGGTTGGTGACAATCTGGGTTGGTGTCGGTCGGGGGTTGGTGACAATCTGGGATGGTGTCGGTCGGGGGTTGGTGACAATCTAGGTTGGTGTCGGTCGGGGGTTGGTGACAATCTGGGTTGGTGTCGGTCGGGGGTTGGTGACAATCTGGGTTGGTGACAATCTGGGTTGGTCTCGGTCGGGGGTTGGTGACAATCTGGGTTGGTGACAATCTGGGTTGGTGACAATCTGGGATGGTGTCGGTCGGGGGTTGGTGACAATCTGGGTTGGTGACAATCTGGGTTGGTGTCGGTCGGGGGTTGGTGACAATCGGGGTTGGTGTCGGTCGGGGGTTGGTGACAATCTGGGTTGGTGTCGGTCGGGAGTTGGTGACAATCTGGGTTGGTGTCGGTCGGGGGTTGGTGACAATCTGGGTTGGTGTCGGTCGGGGGTTGGTGACAATCTGGGTTGGTGTCGGTCGGGGGTCGGTGACAATCTGGGTTGGTGTCGGTCGGGGGTTGGTGACAATCGGGGTTGGTGTCGGTCGGGGGTTGGTGACAATCTGGGTTGATATCGGTCGGGGGGTTGGTGACAATCTGGGATGGTGTCGGTCGGGGGTTGGTGACAATCTGGGTTGGTGTCGGTCGGGGGTTGGTGACAATCTGGGTTGGTGTCGGTCGGGGGTCGGTGACAATCTGGGTTGGTGTCGGTCGGGGGTTGGTGACAATCGGGGTTGGTGTCGGTCGGGGGTTGGTGACAATCTGGGTTGGTGTCGGTCGGGGGTTGGTGACAATCTGGGTTGGTGTCGGTCGGGGGTTGGTGTCGGTCGGGGGTTGGTGACAATCTGGGTTGGTGTCGGTCGGGGGTTGGTGACAATCTGGGTTGGTGTCGGTCGGGGGTTGGTGACAATCTGGGTTGGTGTCGGTCGGGGGTTGGTGACAATCTGGGTTGGTGTCGGTCGGGGGTTGGTGACAATCTGGGTTGGTGTCGGTCGGGGGTTGGTGACAATCTGGGTTGGTGTCGGTCGGGGGTTGGTGACAATCTGGGTTGGTGTCGGTCGGGGGTTGGTGACAATCTGGGTTGGTGTCGGTCGGGGGTTGGTGACAATCGGGGTTGGTGACAATCTGGGTTGGTGTCGGTCGGGGGTTGGTGACAATCTGGGTTGGTGACGGTCGGGGGTTGGTGACAATCTGGGTTGGTGACAATCTGGGTTGGTGTCGGTCGGGGGTTGGTGACAATGTGGGTTGGTGTCGGTCGGGGGTTGGTGACAATCTGGGTTGGTGACAATCGGGGTTGGTGACAATCTGGGTTGGTGTCGGTCGGGGGTTGGTGACAATCGGGGTTGGTGACAATCTGGGTTGGTGTCGGACGGGGGTTGGTGACAATCTGGGTTGGTGACAATCTGGGATGGTGTCGGTCGGGGGTTGGTGACAATCTGGGTTGGTGTCGGTCGGGGGTTGGTGTTGGTCGGGGGTTGGTGACAATCTGGGTTGGTGTCGGTCGGGGGTTGGTGTCGGTCGGGGGTCGGTGACAATCTGGGTTGGTGACAATCTGGGTTGGTGTCGGTCGGGGGTTGGTGACAATCTAGGTTGGTGTCGGTCGGGGGTTGGTGACAATCGGGGTTGGTGACAATCTGGGTTGGTGACAGTCTGGGTTGGTGACAATCTGGGTTGGTGTCGGTCGGGGGTTGGTGACAATCTGGGTTGGTGACAATCTGGGTTGGTGTCGGTCGGGGGTTGGTGACAATCTGGGTTGGTGTCGGTCGGGGGTTGGTGACAATCTGGGTTGGTGTCGGTCGGGGGTTGGTGACAATCTGGGTTGGTGACAATCTGGGTTGGTGTCGGACGGGGGTTGGTGACAATCTGGGTTGGTGACAATCTGGGATGGTGTCGGTCGGGGGTTGGTGACAATCTGGGTTGGTGTCGGTCGGGGGTTGGTGACAATCTGGGTTGGTGACAATCTGGGTTGGTGTTGGTCGGGGGTTGGTGACAATCTGGGTTGGTGTCGGTCGGGGGTTGGTGACAATCCGGGTTGGTGTCGGTCGGGGGTTGGTGTCGGTCGGGGGTTGGTGACAATCCGGGTTGGTGTCGGTCGGGGGTTGGTGACAATCTGGGATGGTGTCGGTCGGGGGTTGGTGACAATCTGGGTTGGTGTCGGTCGGGGGTTGGTGACAATCTGGGTTGGTGTCGGTCGGGGGTTGGTGACAATCTGGGTTGGTGTCGGTCGGGGGTTGGTGACAATCTGGGTTGGTGTCGGTCGGGGGTTGGTGACAATCTGGGTTGGTGTTGGTCGGGGGTTGGTGACAATCTGGGTTGGTGTTGGTCGGGGGTTGGTGACAATCTGGGTTGGTGTCGGTCGGAGGGTTGGTGACAATCTGGGTTGGTGTCGGTCGGGGGTTGGTGACAATCTGGGTTGGTGTCGGTCGGGGGTTGGTGACAATCTGGGTTGGTGTTGGTCGGGGGTTGGTGACAATCTGGGTTGGTGTCGGTCGGGGGTTGGTGACAATCTGGGTTGGTGTCGGTCGGGGGTTGGTGTCGGTCGGGGGTTGGTGACAATCTGGGTTGGTGTCGGTCGGGGGTTGGTGTCGGTCGGGGGTTGGTGACAATCTGGGTTGGTGTCGGTCGGGGGTTGGTGTCGGTCGGGGGTTGGTGTCGGTCGGGGGTTGGTGACAATCTGGGTTGGTGTCGGTCGGGGGTTGGTGACAATCTGGGTTGGTGTCGGTCGGGGGTTGGTGACAATCTGGGTTGGTGTCGGTCGGGGGTTGCTGACAATCTGGGTTGGTGTCGGTCGGGGGTTGGTGTCGGTCGGGGGTTGGTGACAATCTGGGTTGGTGTCGGTCGGGGGTTGGTGTCGGTCGGGGGTTGGTGACAATCTGGGTTGGTGTCGGTCGGGGGTTGGTGACAATCTGGGTTGGTGATAATCTGGGTTGGTGACAATCTGGGTTGGTGTCGGTCGGGGGTTGGTGACAATCTGGGTTGGTGTCGGTCGGGGGTTGGTGTCGGTCGGGGGTTGGTGACAATCTGGGTTGGTGTCGGTCGGGGGTTGGTGTCGGTCGGGGGTTGGTGACAATCTGGGTTGGTGTCGGTCGGGGGTTGGTGACAATCTGGGTTGGTGTCGGTCGGGGGTTGGTGACAATCTGGGTTGGTGTCGGTCGGGGGTTGGTGACAGTCTGGGATGGTGTCGGTCGGGGGTTGGTGACAATCTGGGTTGGTGTCGGTCGGGGGTTGGTGACAATCTGGGTTGGTGTCGGTCGGGGGTTGGTGACAATCTGGGTTGGTGTCGGTCGGGGGTTGGTGACAATCGGGGTTGGTGTCGGTCGGGGGTCGGTGACAATCTGGGTTGGTGTCGGTCGGGGGTCGGTGACAATCTGGGTTGGTGTCGGTCGGGGGTTGGTGACAATCTGGGTTGGTGACAATCTGGGTTGGTGACAATCTGGGATGGTGTCGGTCGGGGGTTGGTGACAATCTGGGTTGGTGTCGGTCGGGGGTTGGTGACAATCTGGGTTGGTGTCGGTCGGGGGTTGGTGACAATCTGGGTTGGTGTCGGTCGGGGGTTGGTGACAATCTGGGTTGGTGTCGGTCGGGGGTTGGTGACAATCTGGGTTGGTGTCGGTCGGGGGTTGGTGACAATCTGGGTTGGTGTCGGTCGGGGGTTGGTGACAATCTGGGTTGGTGTCGGTCGGGGGTTGGTGACAATCTGGGTTGGTGTCGGTCGGGGGTTGGTGACAATCCGGGTTGGTGTCGGTCGGGGGTTGGTGTCGGTCAGGGGTTGGTGACAATCTGGGTTGGTGACAATCTGGGTTGGTGTCGGTCGGGGGTTGGTGACAATCTGGGTTGGTGTCGGTCGGGGGTTGGTGTCGGTCGGGGGTTGGTGAGAATCCGGGTTGGTGTCGGTCGGGGGTTGGTGTCGGTCGGGGGTTGGTGTCGGTCGGGGGTTGGTGACAATCTGGGATGGTGTCGGTCGGGGGTTGGTGACAATCTGGGTTGGTGTCGGTCGGGGGTTGGTGACAATCTGGGTTGGTGTCGGTCGGGGGTTGGTGACAATCTGGGTTGGTGTCGGTCGGGGGTTGGTGACAATCTGGGTTGGTGTCGGTCGGGGGTTGGTGACAATCTGGGTTGGTGTCGGTCGGGGGTTGGTGACAATCTGGGTTGGTGACAATCTGGGTTGGTGGCGGTCGGGGGTTGGTGACAATCTGGGATGGTGTCGGTCGGGGGTTGGTGACAATCTGGGTTGGTGACAATCTGGGTTGGTGACAATCTGGGTTGGTGTCGGTCGGGGGATGGTGTCGGTCGGGGGTTGGTGACAATCGGGGTTGGTGTCGGTCGGGGGTTGGTGACAATCTGGGTTGGTGACAATCTGGGTTGGTGTCGGTCGGGGGTTGGTGTCGGTCGGGGGTTGGTGACAATCTGGGTTGGTGTCGGTCGGGGGTTGGTGACAATCTGGGTTGGTGGCGGTCGGGGGTTGGTGACAATCTGGGTTGGTGACAATCTGGGTTGGTGACAATCTGGGTTGGTGTCGGTCGGGGGTTGGTGACAATCTGGGTTGGTGTCGGTCGGGGGTTGGTGACAATCGGGGTTGGTGACAATCTGGGTTGGTGTCGGTCGGGGGTTGGTGTCAATCTGGGTTGGTGTCGGTCGGGGGTTGGTGACAATCTGGGATGGTGTCGGTCGGGGGTTGGTGACAATCTGGGTTGGTGTCGGTCGGGGGTTGGTGACAATCTGGGTTGGTGTCGGTCGGGGGTTGGTGACAATCTGGGTTGGTGACAATCTGGGTTGGTGTCGGTCGGGGGTTGGTGACAATCTGGGTTGGTGACAATCTGGGTTGGTGTCGGTCGGGGGTTGGTGACAATCTGGGTTGGTGTCGGTCGGGGGTTGGTGACAATCTGGGTTGGTGTCGGTCGGGGGTTGGTGACAATCGGGGTTGGTGACAATCTGGGTTGGTGTCGGTCGGGGGTTGGTGACAATCTGGGTTGGTGACAATCTGGGTTGGTGACAATCTGGGTTGGTGTCGGTCGGGGGTTGGTGACAATCTGGGTTGGTGTCGGTCGGGGGTTGGTGACAATCTGGGTTGGTGTTGGTCGGGGGTTGGTGACAATCGGGGTTGGTGTCGGTCGGGGGTTGGTGACAATCTGGGTTGGTGTCGGTCGGGGGTTGGTGACAATCGGGGTTGGTGACAATCTGGGTTGGTGACAGTCTGGGTTGGTGACAATCTGGGTTGGTGTCGGTCGGGGGTTGGTGACAATCTGGGTTGGTGACAGTCTGGGTTGGTGACAATCTGGGTTGGTGTCGGTCGGGGGTTGGTGACAATCTGGGTTGGTGTCGGTCGGGGGTTGGTGACAATCTGGGTTGGTGTCGGTCGGGGGTTGGTGACAATCTGGGTTGGTGTCGGTCGGGGGTTGGGGACAATCTGGGTTGGTGTCGGTCGGGGGTTGGTGACAATCTGGGTTGGTGTCGGTCGGGGGTTGGTGACAATCTGGGTTGGTGTCGGTCGGGGGTTGGTGACAATCTGGGTTGGTGGCGGTCGGGGGTTGGTGACAATCTGGGTTGGTGTCGGTCGGGGGTTGGTGACAATCTGGGTTGGTGTCGGTCGGGGGTTGGTGACAATCTGGGTTGGTGTCGGTCGGGGGTTGGTGACAATCTGGGATGGTGTCGGTCGGGGGTTGGTGACAATCTAGGTTGGTGTCGGTCGGGGGTTGGTGACAATCTGGGTTGGTGTCGGTCGGGGGTTGGTGACAATCTGGGTTGGTGACAATCTGGGTTGGTGACAATCTGGGTTGGTCTCGGTCGGGGGTTGGTGACAATCTGGGTTGGTGACAATCTGGGTTGGTGACAATCTGGGATGGTGTCGGTCGGGGGTTGGTGACAATCTGGGTTGGTGACAATCTGGGTTGGTGTCGGTCGGGGGTTGGTGACAATCGGGGTTGGTGTCGGTCGGGGGTTGGTGACAATCTGGGTTGGTGTCGGTCGGGAATTGGTGACAATCTGGGTTGGTGTCGGTCGGGGGTTGGTGACAATCTGGGTTGGTGTCGGTCGGGGGTTGGTGACAATCTGGGTTGGTGTCGGTCGGGGGTCGGTGACAATCTGGGTTGGTGTCGGTCGGGGGTTGGTGACAATCGGGGTTGGTGTCGGTCGGGGGTTGGTGACAATCTGGGTTGATGTCGGTCGGGGGGTTGGTGACAATCTGGGTTGGTGTCGGTCGGGGGTTGGTGACAATCGGGGTTGGTGTCGGTCGGGGGTTGGTGACAATCTGGGTTGGTGTCGGTCGGGGGTTGGTGACAATCTGGGTTGGTGTCGGTCGGGGGTTGGTGTCGGTCGGGGGTTGGTGACAATCTGGGTTGGTGTCGGTCGGGGGTTGGTGACAATCTGGGTTGGTGTCGGTCGGGGGTTGGTGACAATCGGGGTTGGTGACAATCTGGGTTGGTGTCGGTCGGGGGTTGGTGTCAATCTGGGTTGGTGTCGGTCGGGGGTTGGTGACAATCTGGGATGGTGTCGGTCGGGGGTTGGTGACAATCTGGGTTGGTGTCGGTCGGGGGTTGGTGACAATCTGGGTTGGTGTCGGTCGGGGGTTGGTGACAATCTGGGTTGGTGACAATCTGGGTTGGTGTCGGTCGGGGGTTGGTGACAATCTGGGTTGGTGTCGGTCGGGGGTTGGTGACAATCTGGGTTGGTGTCGGTCGGGGGTTGGTGACAATCTGGGTTGGTGTCGGTCGGGGGTTGGTGACAATCTGGGTTGGTGTCGGTCGGGGGTTGGTGACAATCTGGGTTGGTGTCGGTCGGGGGTTGGTGACAATCTGGGTTGGTGTCGGTCGGGGGTTGGTGACAATCTGGGTTGGTGTCGGTCGGGGGTTGGTGACAATCTGGGTTGGTGTCGGTCGGGGGTTGGTGACAATCTGGGTTGGTGTCGGTCGGGGGTTGGTGACAATCTGGGTTGGTGTCGGTCAGGGGTTGGTGACAATCTGGGTTGGTGTCGGTCGGGGGTTGGTGACAATCGGGGGTTGGTGACAATCTGGGTTGGTGACGGTCGGGGGTTGGTGACAATCTGGGTTGGTGACAATCTGGGTTGGTGTCGGTCGGGGGTTGGTGACAATGTGGGTTGGTGTCGGTCGGGGGTTGGTGACAATCTGGGTTGGTGACAATCGGGGTTGGTGACAATCTGGGTTGGTGTCGGTCGGGGGTTGGTGACAATCGGGGTTGGTGACAATCTGGGTTGGTGTCGGTCGGGGGTTGGTGACAATCTGGGTTGGTGTCGGTCGGGGGTTGGTGACAATCTGGGTTGGTGACAATCTGGGTTGGTGTCGGTCGGGGGTTGGTGACAATCTGGGTTGGTGTCGGTCGGGGGTTGGTGACAATCGGGGTTGGTGACAATCTGGGTTGGTGACAGTCTGGGTTGGTGACAATCTGGGTTGGTGTCGGTCGGGGGTTGGTGACAATCTGGGTTGGTGACAATCTGGGTTGGTGTCGGTCGGGGGTTGGTGACAATCTGGGTTGGTGTCGGTCGGGGGTTGGTGACAATCTGGGTTGGTGTCGGTCGGGGGTTGGTGACAATCTGGGTTGGTGGCGGTCGGGGGTTGGTGACAATCTGGGTTGGTGTCGGTCGGGGGTTGGTGACAATCTGGGTTGGTGACAATCTGGGTTGGTGTCGGACGGGGGTTGGTGACAATCTGGGTTGGTGACAATCTGGGATGGTGTCGGTCGGGGGTTGGTGACAATCTGGGTTGGTGTCGGTCGGGGGTTGGTGACAATCTGGGTTGGTGACAATCTGGGTTGGTGTTGGTCGGGGGTTGGTGACAATCTGGGTTGGTGTCGGTCGGGGGTTGGTGACAATCCGGGTTGGTGTCGGTCGGGGGTTGGTGTCGGTCGGGGGTTGGTGTCGGTCGGGGGTTGGTGACAATCCGGGTTGGTGTCGGTCGGGGGTTGGTGACAATCTGGGATGGTGTCGGTCGGGGGTTGGTGACAATCTGGGTTGGTGTCGGTCGGGGGTTGGTGACAATCTGGGTTGGTGTCGGTCGGGGGTTGGTGACAATCTGGGTTGGTGTCGGTCGGGGGTTGGTGACAATCTGGGTTGGTGTCGGTCGGGGGTTGGTGACAATCTGGGTTGGTGTCGGTCGGGGGTTGGTGACAATCTGGGTTGGTGTCGGTCGGGGGTTGGTGACAATCTGGGTTGGTGTTGGTCGGGGGTTGGTGACAATCTGGGTTGGTGTCGGTCGGGGGTTGGTGACAATCTGGGTTGGTGTCGGTCGGGGGTTGGTGTCGGTCGGGGGTTGGTGACAATCTGGGTTGGTGACAATCGGGGTTGGTGTCGGTCGGGGATTGGGGACAATCTGGGTTGGTGTCGGTCGGGGGTTGGTGTCGGTCGGGGGTTGGTGACAATCTGGGTTGGTGTCGGTCGGGGGTTGGTGACAATCTGGGTTGGTGTCGGTCGGGGGTTGGTGACAATCTGGGTTGGTGTCGGTCGGGGGTTGGTGACAATCTGGGTTGGTGTCGGTCGGGGGTTGGTGATAATCTGGGTTGGTGACAATCTGGGTTGGTGTCGGTCGGGGGTTGGTGACAATCTGGGTTGGTGTCGGTCGGGGGTTGGTGTCGGTCGGGGGTTGGTGACAATCTGGGTTGGTGTCGGTCGGGGGTTGGTGTCGGTCGGGGGTTGGTGACAATCTGGGTTGGTGTCGGTCGGGGGTTGGTGACAATCTGGGTTGGTGTCGGTCGGGGGTTGGTGACAATCTGGGTTGGTGTCGGTCGGGGGTTGGTGACAATCTGGGTTGGTGTCGGTCGGGGGTTGGTGACAATCTGGGTTGGTGTCGGTCGGGGGTTGGTGACAATCTGGGTTGGTGTCGGTCGGGGGTTGGTGACAATCTGGGTTGGTGTCGGTCGGGGGTTGGTGACAATCTGGGTTGGTGTCGGTCGGGGGTCGGTGACAATCTGGGTTGGTGTCGGTCGGGGGTCGGTGACAATCTGGGTTGGTGTCGGTCGGGGGTTGGTGACAATCTGGGTTGGTGTCGGTCGGGGGTCGGTGACAATCTGGGTTGGTGTCGGTCGGGGGTTGGTGACAATCTGGGTTGGTGTCGGTCGGGGGTTGGTGACAATCTGGGTTGGTGTCGGTCGGGGGTTGGTGACAATCTGGGTTGGTGTCGGTCGGGGGTTGGTGACAATCTGGGTTGGTGTCGGTCGGGGGTTGGTGACAATCTGGGTTGGTGTCGGTCGGGGGTTGGTGACAATCCGGGTTGGTGTCGGTCGGGGGTTGGTGTCGGTCAGGGGTTGGTGACAATCTGGGTTGGTGACAATCTGGGTTGGTGTCGGTCGGGGGTTGGTGACAATCTGGGTTGGTGTCGGTCGGGGGTTGGTGTCGGTCGGGGGTTGGTGAGAATCCGGGTTGGTGTCGGTCGGGGGTTGGTGACAATCTGGGATGGTGTCGGTCGGGGGTTGGTGACAATCTGGGTTGGTGTCGGTCGGGGGTTGGTGACAATCTGGGATGGTGTCGGTCGGGGGTTGGTGACAATCTGGGTTGGTGTCGGTCGGGGGTTGGGGACAATCTGGGTTGGTGTCGGTCGGGGGTTGGTGTCGGTCGGGGGTTGGTGACAATCCGGGTTGGTGTCGGTCGGGGGTTGGTGTCGGTCGGGGGTTGGTGACAATCTGGGTTGGTGTCGGTCGGGAGTTGGTGACAATCTGGGTTGGTGTCGGTCGGGGGTTGGTGACAATCTGGGTTGGTGACAATCTGGGTTGGTGTCGGTCGGGGGTTGGTGACAATCTGGGTTGGTGTCGGTCGGGGGTTGGTGACAATCTGGGTTGGTGTCGGTCGGGGGTTGGTGACAATCTGGGTTGGTGTCGGTCGGGGGTTGGTGACAATCTGGGTTGGTGTCGGTCGGGGGTTGGTGACAATCTGGGTTGGTGTCGGTCGGGGGTTGGTGACAATCTGGGTTGGTGTCGGTCGGGGGTTGGTGACAATCTGGGTTGGTGACAATCTGGGTTGGTGTCGGTCGGGGGTTGGTGACAATCTGGGTTGGTGTCGGTCGGGGGTTGGTGTCGGTCGGGGGTTGGTGACAATCTGGGTTGGTGTCAGTCGGGGGTTGGTGACAATCTGGGTTGGTGTCGGTCGGGGGTTGGTGACAATCTGGGTTGGTGTCGGTCGGGGGTTGGTGACAATCTGGGTTGGTGTCGGTCGGGGGTTGGGGACAATCTGGGTTGGTGTCGGTCGGGGGTTGGTGACAATCTGGGTTGGTGTCGGTCGGGGGTTGGTGACAATCTGGGTTGGTGTCGGTCGGGGGTTGGTGACAATCTGGGTTGGTGTCGGTCGGGGGTTGGTGACAATCTGGGTTGGTGTCGGTCGGGGGTTGGTGTCGGTCGGGGGTTGGTGACAATCCGGGTTGGTGTCGGTCGGGGGTTGGTGACAATCTGGGTTGGTGTCGGTCGGGGGTTGGTGTCGGTCGGGGGTTGGTGACAATCTGGGTTGGTGTCGGTCGGGGGTTGGTGTCGGTCGGGGGTTGGTGACAATCTGGGATGGTGTCGGTCGGGGGTTGGTGACAATCGGGGTTGGTGTCGGTCGGGGGTTGGTGACAATCTGGGTTGGTGTCGGTCGGGGGTTGGTGACAATCTGGGTTGGTGTCGGTCGGGGGTTGGTGACAATCTGGGATGGTGTCGGTCGGGGGTTGGTGACAATCTGGGTTGGTGTCGGTCGGGGGTTGGTGACAATCTGGGTTGGTGTCGGTCGGGGGTTGGTGACAATCTGGGTTGGTGTCGGTCGGGAGTTGGTGACAATCGGGGTTGGTGTCGGTCGGGGGTTGGTGACAATCTGGGTTGGTGTCGGTCGGGGGTTGGTGACAATCTGGGTTGGTGTCGGTCGGGGGTTGGTGACAATCTGGGTTGGTGTCGGTCGGGAGTTGGTGACAATCTGGGTTGGTGTCGGTCGGGGGTTGGTGACAATCTGGGTTGGTGTCGGTCGGGGGTTGGTGACAATCTGGGTTGGTGTCGGTCGGGGGTTGGTGACAATCTGGGTTGGTGTCGGTCGGGAGTTGGTGACAATCGGGGTTGGTGTCGGTCGGGGGTTGGTGACAATCTGGGTTGGTGTCGGTCGGGGGTTGGTGACAATCTGGGTTGGTGTCGGTCGGGGGTTGGTGACAATCTGGGTTGGTGTCGGTCGGGAGTTGGTGACAATCTGGGTTGGTGACAATCTGGGTTGGTGTCGGTCGGGGGCTGGTGTCGGTCGGGGGTTGGTGTCGGTCGGGGGTTGGTGACAATCTGGGTTGGTGTCGGTCGGGAGTTGGTGACAATCTGGGTTGGTGACAATCTGGGTTGGTGTCGGTCGGGGGTTGGTGTCGGTCGGGGGTTGGTGACAATCGGGGTTGGTGTCGGTCGGGGGTTGGTGACAATCTGGGTTGGTGTCGGTCGGGGGTTGGTGACAATCTGGGATGGTGTCGGTCGGGGGTTGGTGACAATCTGGGTTGGTGTCGGTCGGGGGTTGGTGACAATCTGGGTTGGTGTCGGTCGGGGGTTGGTGACAATCTGGGTTGGTGTCGGTCGGGGGTTGGTGACAATCTGGGTTGGTGTCGGTCGGGGGTTGGTGACAATCTGGGTTGGTGTCGGTCGGGGGTTGGTGACAATCTGGGTTGGTGACAATCTGGGTTGGTGTCGGTCGGGAGTTGGTGACAATCTGGGTTGGTGTCGGTCGGGGGTTGGTGACAATCTGGGTTGGTGTCGGTCGGGGGTTGGTGACAATCTGGGTTGGTGTCGGTCGGGGGTTGGTGACAATCTGGGTTGGTGGCGGTCGGGGGTTGGTGACAATCTGGGTTGGTGACAATCTGGGTTGGTGTCGGTCGGGGGTTGGTGACAATCTGGGTTGGTGTCGGTCGGGGGTTGGTGACAATCTGGGTTGGTGTCGGTCGGGGGTTGGTGACAATCGGGGTTGGTGTCGGTCGGGGGTTGGTGACAATCTGGGTTGATGCGGTCGGGGGTTGGTGACAATCTGGGTTGATGTCGGTCGGGGGGTTGGTGACAATCTGGGTTGGTGACAATCTGGGTTGGTGTCGGTCGGGGGTTGGTGACAATCGGGGTTGGTGTCGGTCGGGGGTTGGTGACAATCTGGGTTGGTGTCGGTCGGGGGTTGGTGACAATCTGGGTTGGTGTCGGTCGGGGGTTGGTGTCGGTCGGGGGTTGGTGACAATCTGGGTTGGTGTCGGTCGGGGGTTGGTGACAATCTGGGTTGGTGTCGGTCGGGGGTTGGTGACAATCGGGGTTGGTGACAATCTGGGTTGGTTTCGGTCGGGGGTTGGTGTCAATCTGGGTTGGTGTCGGTCGGGGGTTGGTGACAATCTGGGATGGTGTCGGTCGGGGGTTGGTGACAATCTGGGTTGGTGTCGGTCGGGGGTTGGTGACAATCTGGGTTGGTGTCGGTCGGGGGTTGGTGACAATCGGGGTTGGTGACAATCTGGGTTGGTGTCGGTCGGGGGTTGGTGTCAATCTGGGTTGGTGTCGGTCGGGGGTTGGTGACAATCTGGGTTGGTGTCGGTCGGGGGTTGGTGACAATCTGGGTTGGTGTTGGTCGGGGGTTGGTGACAATCTGGGTTGGTGTCGGTCGGGGGTTGGTGACAATCTGGGTTGGTGTCGGTCGGGGGTTGGTGACAATCGGGGTTGGTGACAATCTGGGTTGGTGTCGGTCGGGAGTTGGTGACAATCTGGGTTGGTGTCGGTCGGGGGTTGGTGACAATCTGGGTTGGTGTCGGTCGGGGGTTGGTGACAATCTGGGTTGGTGTCGGTCGGGGGTTGGTGACAATCTGGGTTGGTGTCGGTCGGGGGTTGGTGACAATCTGGGTTGGTGTCGGTCGGGGGTTGGTGACAATCTGGGTTGGTGTCGGTCGGGGGTTGGTGACAATCTGGGTTGGTGTCGGTCGGGGGTTGGTGACAATCTGGGTTGGTGTCGGTCGGGGGTTGGTGACAATCTGGGTTGGTGTCGGTCGGGGGTTGGTGACAATCTGGGTTGGTGTCGGTCGGGGGTTGGTGACAATCTGGGTTGGTGTCGGTCGGGGGTTGGTGACAATCTGGGTTGGTGTCGGTCGGGAGTTGGTGACAATCTGGGTTGGTGTCGGTCGGGGGTTGGTGACAATCTGGGTTGGTGACAATCTGGGTTGGTGTCGGTCGGGGGTTGGTGACAATCTGGGTTGGTGTCGGTCGGGGGTTGGTGACAATCTGGGTTGGTGTCGGTCGGGGGTTGGTGACAATCCGGGTTGGTGTCGGTCGGGGGTTGGTGACAATCTGGGTTGGTGTCGGTCGGGGGTTGGTGACAATCTGGGTTGGTGTCGGTCGGGGGTTGGTGACAATCTGGGTTGGTGTCGGTCGGGGGTTGGTGACAATCTGGGTTGGTGTCGGTCGGGGGTTGGTGACAATCTGGGTTGGTGACAATCTGGGTTGGTGTCGGTCGGGGGTTGGTGACAATCTGGGTTGGTGTCGGTCGGGGGTTGGTGTCGGTCGGGGGTTGGTGACAATCTGGGTTGGTGTCAGTCGGGGGTTGGTGACAATCTGGGTTGGTGTCGGTCGGGGGTTGGTGACAATCTGGGTTGGTGTCGGTCGGGGGTTGGTGTCGGTCGGGGGTTGGTGACAATCTGGGTTGGTGTCAGTCGGGGGTTGGTGACAATCTGGGTTGGTGTCGGTCGGGGGTTGGTGACAATCTGGGTTGGTGTCGGTCGGGGGTTGGTGACAATCTGGGTTGGTGTCGGTCGGGGGTTGGGGACAATCTGGGTTGGTGTCGGTCGGGGGTTGGTGACAATCTGGGTTGGTGTCGGTCGGGGGTTGGTGACAATCTGGGTTGGTGTCGGTCGGGGGTTGGTGACAATCTGGGTTGGTGTCGGTCGGGGGTTGGTGACAATCTGGGTTGGTGTCGGTCGGGGGTTGGTGTCGGTCGGGGGTTGGTGACAATCCGGGTTGGTGTCGGTCGGGGGTTGGTGACAATCTGGGTTGGTGTCGGTCGGGGGTTGGTGTCGGTCGGGGGTTGGTGACAATCTGGGTTGGTGTCGGTCGGGGGTTGGTGTCGGTCGGGGGTTGGTGACAATCTGGGATGGTGTCGGTCGGGGGTTGGTGACAATCGGGGTTGGTGTCGGTCGGGGGTTGGTGACAATCTGGGTTGGTGACAATCTGGGTTGGTGTCGGTCGGGGGTTGGTGACAATCTGGGTTGGTGTCGGTCGGGGGTTGGTGACAATCTGGGTTGGTGTCGGTCGGGGGTTGGTGACAATCGGGGTTGGTGTCGGTCGGGGGTTGGTGACAATCTGGGTTGATGTCGGTCGGGGGGTTGGTGACAATCTGGGTTGGTGTCGGTCGGGGGTTGGTGTCGGTCGGGGGTTGGTGTCGGTCGGGGGTTGGTGACAATCTGGGTTGGTGTCGGTCGGGAGTTGGTGACAATCGGGGTTGGTGTCGGTCGGGGGTTGGTGACAATCTGGGTTGGTGTCGGTCGGGGGTTGGTGACAATCTGGGTTGGTGTCGGTCGGGGGTTGGTGACAATCTGGGTTGGTGTCGGTCGGGAGTTGGTGACAATCTGGGTTGGTGTCGGTCGGGGGTTGGTGACAATCTGGGTTGGTGTCGGTCGGGGGTTGGTGACAATCTGGGTTGGTGTCGGTCGGGGGTTGGTGACAATCTGGGTTGGTGTCGGTCGGGAGTTGGTGACAATCGGGGTTGGTGTCGGTCGGGGGTTGGTGACAATCTGGGTTGGTGTCGGTCGGGGGTTGGTGACAATCTGGGTTGGTGTCGGTCGGGGGTTGGTGACAATCTGGGTTGGTGTCGGTCGGGAGTTGGTGACAATCTGGGTTGGTGACAATCTGGGTTGGTGTCGGTCGGAGGCTGGTGTCGGTCGGGGGTTGGTGTCGGTCGGGGGTTGGTGACAATCTGGGTTGGTGTCGGTCGGGAGTTGGTGACAATCTGGGTTGGTGACAATCTGGGTTGGTGTCGGTCGGGGGTTGGTGTCGGTCGGGGGTTGGTGACAATCGGGGTTGGTGTCGGTCGGGGGTTGGTGACAATCTGGGTTGGTGTCGGTCGGGGGTTGGTGACAATCTGGGATGGTGTCGGTCGGGGGTTGGTGACAATCTGGGTTGGTGTCGGTCGGGGGTTGGTGACAATCGGGGTTGGTGTCGGTCGGGGGTTGGTGACAATCTGGGTTGGTGTCGGTCGGGGGTTGGTGACAATCTGGGTTGGTGTCGGTCGGGGGTTGGTGACAATCTGGGTTGGTGTCGGTCGGGGGTTGGTGACAATCTGGGTTGGTGTCGGTCGGGGGTTGGTGACAATCTGGGTTGGTGTCGGTCGGGGGTTGGTGACAATCTGGGTTGGTGTCGGTCGGGGGTTGGTGACAATCTGGGTTGGTGTCGGTCGGGGGTTGGTGACAATCTGGGTTGGTGTCGGTCGGGGGTTGGTGACAATCTGGGTTGGTGACAATCTGGGTTGGTGTCGGTCGGGAGTTGGTGACAATCTGGGTTGGTGTCGGTCGGGGGTTGGTGACAATCTGGGTTGGTGTCGGTCGGGGGTTGGTGACAATCTGGGTTGGTGTCGGTCGGGGGTTGGTGACAATCTGGGTTGGTGGCGGTCGGGGGTTGGTGACAATCTGGGTTGGTGACAATCTGGGTTGGTGTCGGTCGGGGGTTGGTGACAATCTGGGTTGGTGTCGGTCGGGGGTTGGTGACAATCTGGGTTGGTGTCGGTCGGGGGTTGGTGACAATCGGGGTTGGTGTCGGTCGGGGGTTGGTGACAATCTGGGTTGATGTCGGTCGGGGGGTTGGTGACAATCTGGGTTGGTGACAATCTGGGTTGGTGTCGGTCGGGGGTTGGTGACAATCGGGGTTGGTGTCGGTCGGGGGTTGGTGACAATCTGGGTTGGTGTCGGTCGGGGGTTGGTGACAATCTGGGTTGGTGTCGGTCGGGGGTTGGTGTCGGTCGGGGGTTGGTGACAATCTGGGTTGGTGTCGGTCGGGGGTTGGTGACAATCTGGGTTGGTGTCGGTCGGGGGTTGGTGACAATCGGGGTTGGTGACAATCTGGGTTGGTGTCGGTCGGGGGTTGGTGACAATCTGGGATGGTGTCGGTCGGGGGTTGGTGACAATCTGGGTTGGTGTCGGTCGGGGGTTGGTGACAATCTGGGTTGGTGTCGGTCGGGGGTTGGTGACAATCTGGGTTGGTGACAATCTGGGTTGGTGTCGGTCGGGGGTTGGTGACAATCTGGGTTGGTGTCGGTCGGGGGTTGGTGACAATCTGGGTTGGTGTCGGTCGGGGGTTGGTGACAATCTGGGTTGGTGTCGGTCGGGGGTTGGTGACAATCTGGGTTGGTGTCGGTCGGGGGTTGGTGACAATCTGGGTTGGTGTCGGTCGGGGGTTGGTGACAATCTGGGTTGGTGTCGGTCGGGGGTTGGTGACAATCTGGGTTGGTGTCGGTCGGGGGTTGGTGACAATCTGGGTTGGTGTCGGTCGGGGGTTGGTGACAATCTGGGTTGGTGTCGGTCGGGGGTTGGTGACAATCTGGGTTGGTGTCGGTCGGGGGTTGGTGACAATCTGGGTTGGTGTCGGTCGGGGGTTGGTGACAATCTGGGTTGGTGTCGGTCGGGGGTTGGTGACAATCGGGGTTGGTGACAATCTGGGTTGGTGTCGGTCGGGGGTTGGTGACAATCTGGGTTGGTGACGGTCGGGG
The DNA here is from genome assembly GCA_029206835.1 of Rana muscosa. Classification (NCBI taxonomy): domain Eukaryota; kingdom Metazoa; phylum Chordata; class Amphibia; order Anura; family Ranidae; genus Rana; species Rana muscosa. The sequence goes on along the minus strand of JARGYO010000448.1, from coordinate 787,612 downwards.
GTTGGTGACAATCTGGGTTGGTGACAATCTGGGTTGGTGTCGGTCGGGGGTTGGTGACAATGTGGGTTGGTGTCGGTCGGGGGTTGGTGACAATCTGGGTTGGTGACAATCGGGGTTGGTGACAATCTGGGTTGGTGTCGGTCGGGGGTTGGTGACAATCGGGGTTGGTGACAATCTGGGTTGGTGTCGGTCGGGGGTTGGTGACAATCTGGGTTGGTGTCGGTCGGGGGTTGGTGACAATCTGGGTTGGTGACAATCTGGGTTGGTGTCGGTCGGGGGTTGGTGACAATCTGGGTTGGTGTCGGTCGGGGGTTGGTGACAATCTGGGATGGTGTCGGTCGGGGGTTGGTGACAATCTAGGTTGGTGTCGGTCGGGGGTTGGTGACAATCGGGGTTGGTGACAATCTGGGTTGGTGACAGTCTGGGTTGGTGACAATCTGGGTTGGTGTCGGTCGGGGGTTGGTGACAATCTGGGTTGGTGACAATCTGGGTTGGTGTCGGTCGGGGGTTGGTGACAATCTGGGTTGGTGTCGGTCGGGGGTTGGTGACAATCTGGGTTGGTGTCGGTCGGGGGTTGGTGACAATCTGGGTTGGTGGCGGTCGGGGGTTGGTGACAATCTGGGTTGGTGACAATCTGGGTTGGTGTCGGACGGGGGTTGGTGACAATCTGGGTTGGTGACAATCTGGGATGGTGTCGGTCGGGGGTTGGTGACAATCTGGGTTGGTGTCGGTCGGGGGTTGGTGACAATCTGGGTTGGTGACAATCTGGGTTGGTGTTGGTCGGGGGTTGGTGACAATCTGGGTTGGTGTCGGTCGGGGGTTGGTGACAATCCGGGTTGGTGTCGGTCGGGGGTTGGTGTCGGTCGGGGGTTGGTGTCGGTCGGGGGTTGGTGACAATCCGGGTTGGTGTCGGTCGGGGGTTGGTGACAATCTGGGATGGTGTCGGTCGGGGGTTGGTGACAATCTGGGTTGGTGTCGGTCGGGGGTTGGTGACAATCTGGGTTGGTGTCGGTCGGGGGTTGGTGACAATCTGGGTTGGTGTCAGTCGGGGGTTGGTGACAATCTGGGTTGGTGTCGGTCGGGGGTTGGTGACAATCTGGGTTGGTGTCGGTCGGGGGTTGGTGACAATCTGGGTTGGTGTCGGTCGGGGGTTGGTGACAATCTGGGTTGGTGTTGGTCGGGGGTTGGTGACAATCTGGGTTGGTGTCGGTCGGGGGTTGGTGACAATCTGGGTTGGTGTCGGTCGGGGGTTGGTGTCGGTCGGGGGTTGGTGACAATCTGGGTTGGTGACAATCGGGGTTGGTGTCGGTCGGGGATTGGGGACAATCTGGGTTGGTGTCGGTCGGGGGTTGGTGTCGGTCGGGGGTTGGTGACAATCTGGGTTGGTGTCGGTCGGGGGTTGGTGACAATCTGGGTTGGTGTCGGTCGGGGGTTGGTGACAATCTGGGTTGGTGTCGGTCGGGGGTTGGTGACAATCTGGGTTGGTGTCGGTCGGGGGTTGGTGATAATCTGGGTTGGTGACAATCTGGGTTGGTGTCGGTCGGGGGTTGGTGACAATCTGGGTTGGTGTCGGTCGGGGGTTGGTGTCGGTCGGGGGTTGGTGACAATCTGGGTTGGTGTCGGTCGGGGGTTGGTGTCGGTCGGGGGTTGGTGACAATCTGGGTTGGTGTCGGTCGGGGGTTGGTGACAATCTGGGTTGGTGTCGGTCGGGGGTTGGTGACAATCTGGGTTGGTGTCGGTCGGGGGTTGGTGACAATCTGGGTTGGTGTCGGTCGGGGGTTGGTGACAGTCTGGGATGGTGTCGGTCGGGGGTTGGTGACAATCTGGGTTGGTGTCGGTCGGGGGTTGGTGACAATCTGGGTTGGTGTCGGTCGGGGGTTGGTGACAATCTGGGTTGGTGTCGGTCGGGGGTTGGTGACAATCTGGGTTGGTGTCGGTCGGGGGTCGGTGACAATCTGGGTTGGTGTCGGTCGGGGGTCGGTGACAATCTGGGTTGGTGTCGGTCGGGGGTTGGTGACAATCTGGGTTGGTGACAATCTGGGTTGGTGACAATCTGGGATGGTGTCGGTCGGGGGTTGGTGACAATCTGGGTTGGTGTCGGTCGGGGGTTGGTGACAATCTGGGTTGGTGTCGGTCGGGGGTTGGTGACAATCTGGGTTGGTGTCGGTCGGGGGTTGGTGACAATCTGGGTTGGTGTCGGTCGGGGGTTGGTGACAATCTGGGTTGGTGTCGGTCGGGGGTTGGTGACAATCTGGGTTGGTGTCGGTCGGGGGTTGGTGACAATCTGGGTTGGTGTCGGTCGGGGGTTGGTGACAATCCGGGTTGGTGTCGGTCGGGGGTTGGTGTCGGTCAGGGGTTGGTGACAATCTGGGTTGGTGACAATCTGGGTTGGTGTCGGTCGGGGGTTGGTGACAATCTGGGTTGGTGTCGGTCGGGGGTTGGTGTCGGTCGGGGGTTGGTGAGAATCTGGGATGGTGTCGGTCGGGGGTTGGTGACAATCTGGGTTGGTGTCGGTCGGGGGTTGGGGACAATCTGGGTTGGTGTCGGTCGGGGGTTGGGGACAATCTGGGATGGTGTCGGTCGGGGGTTGGTGACAATCTGGGTTGGTGTCGGTCGGGGGTTGGTGTCGGTCGGGGGTTGGGGACAATCTGGGTTGGTGTCGGTCGGGGGATGGTGTCGGTCGGGGGTTGGTGACAATCCGGGTTGGTGTCGGTCGGGGGTTGGTGTCGGTCGGGGGTTGGTGACAATCTGGGTTGGTGTCGGTCGGGAGTTGGTGACAATCTGGGTTGGTGTCGGTCGGGGGTTGGTGTCGGTCGGGGGTTGGGGACAATCTGGGTTGGTGTCGGTCGGGGGATGGTGTCGGTCGGGGGTTGGTGACAATCCGGGTTGGTGTCGGTCGGGGGTTGGTGTCGGTCGGGGGTTGGTGACAATCTGGGTTGGTGTCGGTCGGGAGTTGGTGACAATCTGGGTTGGTGTCGGTCGGGGGTTGGTGACAATCTGGGTTGGTGTCGGTCGGGGGTTGGTGACAATCTGGGTTGGTGTCGGTCGGGGGTTGGTGACAATCTGGGTTGGTGTCGGTCGGGGGTTGGTGACAATCTGGGTTGGTGTCGGTCGGGGGTTGGTGACAATCCGGGTTGGTGTCGGTCGGGGGTTGGTGACAATCTGGGTTGGTGTCGGTCGGGGGTTGGTGACAATCTGGGTTGGTGTCGGTCGGGGGTTGGTGACAATCTGGGTTGGTGTCGGTCGGGGGTTGGTGACAATCTGGGTTGGTGACAATCTGGGTTGGTGTCGGTCGGGGGTTGGTGACAATCTGGGTTGGTGTCGGTCGGGGGTTGGTGACAATCTGGGTTGGTGTCGGTCGGGGGTTGGTGTCGGTCGGGGGTTGGTGACAATCTGGGTTGGTGTCAGTCGGGGGTTGGTGACAATCTGGGTTGGTGTCGGTCGGGGGTTGGTGACAATCTGGGTTGGTGTCGGTCGGGGGTTGGGGACAATCTGGGTTGGTGTCGGTCGGGGGTTGGTGACAATCTGGGTTGGTGTCGGTCGGGGGTTGGTGACAATCTGGGTTGGTGTCGGTCGGGGGTTGGTGACAATCTGGGTTGGTGTCGGTCGGGGGTTGGTGACAATCTGGGTTGGTGTCGGTCGGGGGTTGGTGTCGGTCGGGGGTTGGTGACAATCCGGGTTGGTGTCGGTCGGGGGTTGGTGACAATCTGGGTTGGTGTCGGTCGGGGGTTGGTGTCGGTCGGGGGTTGGTGACAATCTGGGTTGGTGTCGGTCGGGGGTTGGTGACAATCTGGGATGGTGTCGGTCGGGGGTTGGTGACAATCGGGGTTGGTGTCGGTCGGGGGTTGGTGACAATCTGGGTTGGTGTCGGTCGGGGGTTGGTGTCGGTCGGGGGTTGGTGTCGGTCGGGGGTTGGTGACAATCTGGGTTGGTGTCGGTCGGGGGTTGGTGACAATCTGGGTTGGTGTCGGTCGGGGGTTGGTGACAATCTGGGTTGGTGTCGGTCGGGAGTTGGTGACAATCGGGGTTGGTGTCGGTCGGGGGTTGGTGACAATCTGGGTTGGTGTCGGTCGGGAGTTGGTGACAATCTGGGTTGGTGTCGGTCGGGGGTTGGTGTCGGTCGGGGGTTGGTGACAATCTGGGTTGGTGTCGGTCGGGAGTTGGTGACAATCTGGGTTGGTGTCGGTCGGGGGTTGGTGACAATCTGGGTTGGTGTCGGTCGGGGGTTGGTGACAATCTGGGTTGGTGTCGGTCGGGGGTTGGTGACAATCTGGGTTGGTGTCGGTCGGGAGTTGGTGACAATCGGGGTTGGTGTCGGTCGGGGGTTGGTGACAATCTGGGTTGGTGTCGGTCGGGGGTTGGTGACAATCTGGGTTGGTGTCGGTCGGGGGTTGGTGACAATCTGGGTTGGTGTCGGTCGGGAGTTGGTGACAATCTGGGTTGGTGACAATCTGGGTTGGTGTCGGTCGGGGGCTGGTGTCGGTCGGGGGTTGGTGACAATCGGGGTTGGTGTCGGTCGGGGGTTGGTGACAATCTGGGTTGGTGTCGGTCGGGGGTTGGTGACAATCTGGGATGGTGTCGGTCGGGGGTTGGTGACAATCTGGGTTGGTGTCGGTCGGGGGTTGGTGACAATCGGGGTTGGTGTCGGTCGGGGGTTGGTGACAATCTGGGTTGGTGTCGGTCGGGGGTTGGTGACAATCTGGGTTGGTGTCGGTCGGGGGTTGGTGACAATCTGGGTTGGTGTCGGTCGGGGGTTGGTGACAATCTGGGTTGGTGTCGGTCGGGGGTTGGTGACAATCTGGGTTGGTGTCGGTCGGGGGTTGGTGACAATCTGGGTTGGTGACAATCTGGGTTGGTGTCGGTCGGGAGTTGGTGACAATCTGGGTTGGTGTCGGTCGGGGGTTGGTGACAATCTGGGTTGGTGTCGGTCGGGGGTTGGTGACAATCTGGGTTGGTGTCGGTCGGGGGTTGGTGACAATCTGGGTTGGTGTCGGTCGGGGGTTGGTGACAATCTGGGTTGGTGACAATCTGGGTTGGTGTCGGTCGGGGGTTGGTGACAATCTGGGTTGGTGTCGGTCGGGGGTTGGTGACAATCTGGGTTGGTGTCGGTCGGGGGTTGGTGACAATCTGGGTTGGTGTCGGTCGGGGGTTGGTGACAATCGGGGTTGGTGTCGGTCGGGGGTTGGTGACAATCTGGGATGGTGTCGGTCGGGGGTTGGTGACAATCGGTTGGTGTCGGTCGGGGGTTGGTGACAATCTGGGTTGGTGTCGGTCGGGGGTTGGTGACAATCTGGGTTGGTGTCGGTCGGGAGTTGGTGACAATCTGGGTTGGTGACAATCTGGGTTGGTGTCGGTCGGGGGTTGGTGTCGGTCGGGGGTTGGTGTCGGTCGGGGGTTGGTGACAATCGGGGTTGGTGTCGGTCGGGGGTTGGTGACAATCTGGGTTGGTGTCGGTCGGGAGTTGGTGACAATCGGGGTTGGTGTCGGTCGGGGGTTGGTGACAATCGGGGTTGGTGTCGGTCGGGGGTTGGTGACAATCTGGGTTGGTGTCGGTCGGGGGTTGGTGACAATCTGGGTTGGTGTCGGTCGGGGGTTGGTGACAATCTGGGATGGTGTCGGTCGGGGGTTGGTGACAATCTGGGTTGGTGTCGGTCGGGGGTTGGTGACAATCTGGGTTGGTGGCGGTCGGGGGTTGGTGACAATCTGGGTTGGTGTCGGTCGGGGGTTGGTGACAATCTGGGTTGGTGTCGGTCGGGGGTTGGTGACAATCTGGGTTGGTGACAATCGGGGTTGGTGTCGGTCGGGGGTTGGTGACAATCTGGGTTGGTGTCGGTCGGGGGTTGGTGACAATCTGGGTTGGTGTCGGTCGGGGGTTGGTGACAATCTGGGTTGGTGTCGGTCGGGGGTTGGTGACAATCTGGGTTGGTGACAATCTGGGTTGGTGTCGGTCGGGGGTTGGTGACAATCTGGGTTGGTGTCGGTCGGGGGTTGGTGACAATCGGGGTTGGTGTCGGTCGGGGGTTGGTGACAATCTGGGTTGGTGTCGGTCGGGGGTTGGTGACAATCTGGGTTGGTGTCGGTCGGGGGTTGGTGACAATCTGGGTTGGTGTCGGTCGGGGGTTGGTGACAATCTGGGTTGGTGACAATCTGGGTTGGTGTCGGTCGGGAGTTGGTGACAATCTGGGTTGGTGTCGGTCGGGGGTTGGTGACAATCTGGGTTGGTGTCGGTCGGGGGTTGGTGACAATCTGGGTTGGTGTCGGTCGGGGGTTGGTGACAATCTGGGTTGGTGTCGGTCGGGGGTTGGTGACAATCTGGGTTGGTGTCGGTCGGGGGTTGGTGACAATCTGGGTTGGTGACAATCGGGGTTGATGTCGGTCGGGGGTTGGTGACAATCTGGGTTGGTGTCGGTCGGGGGTTGGTGATAATCTGGGTTGGTGTCGGTCGGGGGTTGGTGACAATCTGGTTGGTGTCGGTCGGGGGTTGGTGACAATCTGGGTTGGTGTCGGTCGGGGGTTGGTGACAATCTGGGTTGGTGACAATCGGGGTTGGTGTCGGTCGGGGGTTGGTGACAATCTGGGTTGGTGTCGGTCGGGGGTTGGTGACAATCTGGGTTGGTGACAATCTGGGTTGGTGTCGGTCGGGGGTTGGTGACAATCCGGGTTGGTGTCGGTCGGGGGTTGGTGTCGGTCGGGGGTTGGTGTCGGTCGGGGGTTGGTGACAATCTGGGTTGGTGTCGGTCGGGGGTTGGTGACAATCTGGGTTGGTGTCGGTCGGGGGTTGGTGACAATCTGGGTTGGTGTCGGTCGGGGGTTGGTGACAATCTGGGTTGGTGTCGGTCGGGAGTTGGTGACAATCTGGGTTGGTGTCGGTCGGGGGTTGGTGACAATCTGGGTTGGTGTCGGTCGGGGGTTGGTGACAATCTGGGTTGGTGTCGGTCGGGGGTTGGTGACAATCTGGGTTGGTGTCGGTCGGGGGTTGGTGACAATCTGGGTTGGTGTCGGTCGGGGGTTGGTGACAATCTGGGTTGGTGTCGGTCGGGGGTTGGTGACAATCTGGGTTGGTGACAATCTGGGTTGGTGTCGGTCGGGGGTTGGTGACAATCGGGGTTGGTGTCGGTCGGGGGTTGGTGACAATCTGGGTTGGTGTCGGTCGGGGGTTGGTGACAATCGGGGTTGGTGACAATCTGGGTTGGTGACAATCTGGGTTGGTGTCGGTCGGGAGTTGGTGACAATCTGGGTTGGTGTCGGTCGGGAGTTGGTGACAATCGGGGTTGGTGTCGGTCGGGGGTTGGTGACAATCTGGGTTGGTGTCGGTCGGGGGTTGGTGACAATCTGGGTTGGTGTCGGTCGGGGGTTGGTGACAATCGGGGTTGGTGACAATCTGGGTTGGTGACAATCTGGGTTGGTGTCGGTCGGGGGTTGGTGACAATCTGGGTTGGTGTCGGTCGGGGGTTGGTGTCGGTCGGGGGTTGGTGACAATCGGGGTTGGTGTCGGTCGGGGGTTGGTGACAATCTGGGTTGGTGACAATCTGGGTTGGTGTCGGTCGGGGGTTGGTGTCGGTCGGGGGTTGGTGACAATCGGGGTTGGTGTCGGTCGGGGGTTGGTGACAATCTGGGTTGGTGGCGGTCGGGGGTTGGTGACAATCTGGGATGGTGTCGGTCGGGGGTTGGTGACAATCTGGGTTGGTGTCGGTCGGGGGTTGGTGACAATCTGGGTTGGTGTCGGTCGGGGGTTGGTGACAATCTGGGTTGGTGTCGGTCGGGGGTTGGTGTCGGTCGGGGGTTGGTGACAATCTGGGTTGGTGTCGGTCGGGGGTTGGTGACAATCTGGGTTGGTGTCGGTCGGGGGTTGGTGATAATCTGGGTTGGTGTCGGTCGGGGGTTGGTGACAATCTGGGATGGTGTCGGTCGGGGTTGGTGACAATCTGGGTTGGTGTCGGTCGGGGTTGGTGACAATCTGGGTTGGTGACAATCTGGGTTGGTGTCGGTCGGGGGTTGGTGACAATCTGGGATGGTGTCGGTCGGGGGTTGGTGACAATCTGGGTTGGTGTCGGTCGGGGGTTGGTGACAATCTGGGTTGGTGTCGGTCGGGGGTTGGTGACAATCTGGGTTGGTGTCGGTCGGGGGTTGGTGACAATCTGGGTTGGTGTCGGTCGGGGGTTGGTGACAATCTGGGTTGGTGTCGGTCGGGGGTTGGTGACAATCTGGGTTGGTGTCGGTCGGGGGTTGGTGACAATCTGGGTTGGTGTCGGTCGGGGGTTGGTGACAATCTGGGTTGGTGTCGGTCGGGGGTTGGTGACAATCTGGGATGGTGTCGGTCGGGGGTTGGTGACAATCTGGGTTGGTGACAATCTGGGTTGGTGTCGGTCGGGGGTTGGTGACAATCTGGGTTGGTGTCGGTCGGGGGTTGGTGTCGGTCGGGGGTTGGTGACAATCTGGGTTGGTGTCGGTCGGGGGTTGGTGACAATCTGGGTTGGTGGCGGTCGGGGGTTGGTGACAATCTGGGATGGTGTCGGTCGGGGGTTGGTGACAATCTGGGTTGGTGACAATCTGGGTTGGTGGCAATCTGGGTTGGTGTCGGTCGGGGGTTGGTGTCGGTCGGGGGTTGGTGACAATCTGGGTTGGTGTCGGTCGGGGGTTGGTGACAATCTGGGTTGGTGTCGGTCGGGGGTTGGTGACAATCTGGGTTGGTGGCGGTCGGGGGTTGGTGACAATCTGGGATGGTGTCGGTCGGGGGTTGGTGACAATCTGGGTTGGTGACAATCTGGGTTGGTGACAATCTGGGTTGGTGTCGGTCGGGGGATGGTGTCGGTCGGGGGTTGGTGACAATCGGGGTTGGTGTCGGTCGGGGGTTGGTGACAATCTGGGTTGGTGACAATCTGGGTTGGTGTCGGTCGGGGGTTGGTGTCGGTCGGGGGTTGGTGACAATCTGGGTTGGTGTCGGTCGGGGGTTGGTGACAATCTGGGTTGGTGGCGGTCGGGGGTTGGTGACAATCTGGGTTGGTGTCGGTCGGGGGTTGGTGACAATCTGGGTTGGTGTCGGTCGGGGGTTGGTGACAATCTGGGTTGGTGTCGGTCGGGGGTTGGTGACAATCGGGGTTGGTGTCGGTCGGGGGGTTGGTGACAATCTGGGTTGGTGACAATCTGGGTTGGTGTCGGTCGGGGGTTGGTGACAATCTGGGTTGGTGTCGGTCGGGGGTTGGTGACAATCGGGGTTGGTGACAATCTGGGTTGGTGTCGGTCGGGGGTTGGTGACAATCTGGGTTGGTGTCGGTCGGGGGTTGGTGACAATCTGGGTTGGTGTCGGTCGGGGGTTGGTGACAATCTGGGTTGGTGACAATCTGGGTTGGTGTCGGTCGGGGGTTGGTGACAATCTGGGTTGGTGTCGGTCGGGGGTTGGTGACAATCTGGGTTGGTGACAATCTGGGTTGGTGTCGGTCGGGGGTTGGTGACAATCTGGGTTGGTGACAATCTGGGTTGGTGTCGGTCGGGGGTTGGTGACAATCTGGGTTGGTGTCGGTCGGGGGTTGGTGACAATCTGGGTTGGTGTCGGTCGGGGGTTGGTGACAATCGGGGTTGGTGACAATCTGGGTTGGTGTCGGTCGGGGGTTGGTGACAATCTGGGTTGGTGACAATCTGGGTTGGTGTCGGTCGGGGGTTGGTGACAATCTGGGTTGGTGTCGGTCGGGGGTTGGTGACAATCTGGGTTGGTGTTGGTCGGGGGTTGGTGACAATCGGGGTTGGTGTCGGTCGGGGGTTGGTGACAATCTGGGTTGGTGTCGGTCGGGGGTTGGTGACAATCGGGGTTGGTGACAATCTGGGTTGGTGACAGTCTGGGTTGGTGACAATCTGGGTTGGTGTCGGTCGGGGGTTGGTGACAATCTGGGTTGGTGACAGTCTGGGTTGGTGACAATCTGGGTTGGTGTCGGTCGGGGGTTGGTGACAATCTGGGTTGGTGTCGGTCGGGGGTTGGTGACAATCTGGGTTGGTGTCGGTCGGGGGTTGGTGACAATCTGGGATGGTGTCGGTCGGGGGTTGGTGACAATCTAGGTTGGTGTCGGTCGGGGGTTGGTGACAATCTGGGTTGGTGACAATCTGGGTTGGTGACAATCTGGGTTGGTCTCGGTCGGGGGTTGGTGACAATCTGGGTTGGTGACAATCTGGGTTGGTGACAATCTGGGATGGTGTCGGTCGGGGGTTGGTGACAATCTGGGTTGGTGACAATCTGGGTTGGTGTCGGTCGGGGGTTGGTGACAATCGGGGTTGGTGTCGGTCGGGGGTTGGTGACAATCTGGGTTGGTGTCGGTCGGGAGTTGGTGACAATCTGGGTTGGTGTCGGTCGGGGGTTGGTGACAATCTGGGTTGGTGTCGGTCGGGGGTTGGTGACAATCTGGGTTGGTGTCGGTCGGGGGTCGGTGACAATCTGGGTTGGTGTCGGTCGGGGGTTGGTGACAATCGGGGTTGGTGTCGGTCGGGGGTTGGTGACAATCTGGGTTGATGTCGGTCGGGGGGTTGGTGACAATCTGGGTTGGTGACAATCTGGGTTGGTGTCGGTCGGGGGTTGGTGACAATCGGGGTTGGTGTCGGTCGGGGGTTGGTGACAATCTGGGTTGGTGTCGGTCGGGGGTTGGTGACAATCTGGGTTGGTGTCGGTCGGGGGTTGGTGTCGGTCGGGGGTTGGTGACAATCTGGGTTGGTGTCGGTCGGGGGTTGGTGACAATCTGGGTTGGTGTCGGTCGGGGGTTGGTGACAATCTGGGTTGGTGTCGGTCGGGGGTTGGTGACAATCTGGGTTGGTGACAATCTGGGTTGGTGTCGGTCGGGGGTTGGTGACAATCTGGGTTGGTGACAATCGGGGTTGGTGACAATCTGGGTTGGTGTCGGTCGGGGGTTGGTGTCAATCTGGGTTGGTGTCGGTCGGGGGTTGGTGACAATCTGGGTTGGTGTCGGTCGGGGGTTGGTGACAATCTGGGTTGGTGACAATCTGGGTTGGTGTCGGTCGGGGGTTGGTGACAATCTGGGTTGGTGTCGGTCGGGGGTTGGTGACAATCTGGGTTGGTGTCGGTCGGGGGTTGGTGACAATCTGGGTTGGTGTCGGTCGGGGGTTGGTGACAATCTGGGTTGGTGTCGGTCGGGGGTTGGTGACAATCTGGGTTGGTGTCGGTCGGGGGTTGGTGACAATCTGGGTTGGTGTCGGTCGGGGGTTGGTGACAATCTGGGTTGGTGTCGGTCGGGGGTTGGTGACAATCTGGGTTGGTGTCGGTCGGGGGTTGGTGACAATCTGGGTTGGTGTCGGTCGGGGGTTGGTGACAATCTGGGTTGGTGTCGGTCGGGGGTTGGTGACAATCTGGGTTGGTGTCGGTCGGGGGTTGGTGACAATCGGGGTTGGTGACAATCTGGGTTGGTGTCGGTCGGGGGTTGGTGACAATCTGGGTTGGTGACGGTCGGGGGTTGGTGACAATCTGGGTTGGTGACAATCTGGGTTGGTGTCGGTCGGGGGTTGGTGACAATGTGGGTTGGTGTCGGTCGGGGGTTGGTGACAATCTGGGTTGGTGACAATCGGGGTTGGTGACAATCTGGGTTGGTGTCGGTCGGGGGTTGGTGACAATCGGGGTTGGTGACAATCTGGGTTGGTGTCGGTCGGGGGTTGGTGACAATCTGGGTTGGTGTCGGTCGGGGGTTGGTGACAATCTGGGTTGGTGACAATCTGGGTTGGTGTCGGTCGGGGGTTGGTGACAATCTGGGTTGGTGTCGGTCGGGGGTTGGTGACAATCTGGGATGGTGTCGGTCGGGGGTTGGTGACAATCTAGGTTGGTGTCGGTCGGGGGTTGGTGACAATCTGGGTTGGTGACAATCGGGGTTGGTGACAATCTGGGTTGGTGTCGGTCGGGGGTTGGTGACAATCTGGGTTGGTGACAATCGGGGTTGGTGACAATCTGGGTTGGTGACAGTCTGGGTTGGTGACAATCTGGGTTGGTGTCGGTCGGGGGTTGGTGACAATCTGGGTTGGTGACAATCTGGGTTGGTGTCGGTCGGGGGTTGGTGACAATCTGGGTTGGTGTCGGTCGGGGGTTGGTGACAATCTGGGTTGGTGTCGGTCGGGGGTTGGTGACAATCTGGGTTGGTGGCGGTCGGGGGTTGGTGACAATCTGGGTTGGTGTCGGTCGGGGGTTGGTGACAATCTGGGTTGGTGTTGGTCGGGGGTTGGTGACAATCTGGGTTGGTGTCGGTCGGGGGTTGGTGACAATCTGGGTTGGTGTCGGTCGGGGGTTGGTGTCGGTCGGGGGTTGGTGACAATCTGGGTTGGTGTCGGTCGGGGGTTGGTGTCGGTCGGGGGTTGGTGTCGGTCGGGGGTTGGTGTCGGTCGGGGGTTGGTGTCGGTCGGGGGTTGGTGACAATCTGGGTTGGTGTCGGTCGGGGGTTGGTGACAATCTGGGTTGGTGTCGGTCGGGGGTTGGTGACAATCTGGGTTGGTGTCGGTCGGGGGTTGGTGACAATCTGGGTTGGTGTCGGTCGGGGGTTGGTGACAATCTGGGTTGGTGTCGGTCGGGGGTTGGTGACAATCTGGGTTGGTGTCGGTCGGGGGTTGGTGACAATCTGGGTTGGTGTCGGTCGGGGGTTGGTGACAATCTGGGTTGGTGTCGGTCGGGGGTTGGTGACAATCTGGGTTGGTGTCGGTCGGGGGTTGGTGACAATCTGGGTTGGTGTCGGTCGGGGGTTGGTGACAATCCGGGTTGGTGTCGGTCGGGGGTTGGTGTCGGTCGGGGGTTGGTGTCGGTCGGGGGTTGGTGACAATCTGGGATGGTGTCGGTCGGGGGTTGGTGACAATCTGGGTTGGTGTCGGTCGGGGGTTGGGGACAATCTGGGTTGGTGTCGGTCGGGGGTTGGTGTCGGTCGGGGGTTGGGGACAATCTGGGTTGGTGTCGGTCGGGGGATGGTGTCGGTCGGGGGTTGGTGACAATCCGGGTTGGTGTCGGTCGGGGGTTGGTGTCGGTCGGGGGTTGGTGACAATCTGGGTTGGTGTCGGTCGGGAGTTGGTGACAATCTGGGTTGGTGTCGGTCGGGGGTTGGTGACAATCTGGGTTGGTGACAATCTGGGTTGGTGTCGGTCGGGGGTTGGTGACAATCTGGGTTGGTGTCGGTCGGGGGTTGGTGACAATCTGGGTTGGTGTCGGTCGGGGGTTGGTGACAATCCGGGTTGGTGTCGGTCGGGGGTTGGTGACAATCTGGGTTGGTGTCGGTCGGGGGTTGGTGACAATCTGGGTTGGTGTCGGTCGGGGGTTGGTGACAATCTGGGTTGGTGTCGGTCGGGGGTTGGTGACAATCTGGGTTGGTGACAATCTGGGTTGGTGTCGGTCGGGGGTTGGTGACAATCTGGGTTGGTGTCGGTCGGGGGTTGGTGACAATCTGGGTTGGTGTCGGTCGGGGGTTGGTGACAATCTGGGTTGGTGTCGGTCGGGGGTTGGTGTCGGTCGGGGGTTGGTGACAATCTGGGTTGGTGTCAGTCGGGGGTTGGTGACAATCTGGGTTGGTGTCGGTCGGGGGTTGGTGACAATCTGGGTTGGTGTCGGTCGGGGGTTGGTGACAATCTGGGTTGGTGTCGGTCGGGGGTTGGGGACAATCTGGGTTGGTGTCGGTCGGGGGTTGGTGACAATCTGGGTTGGTGTCGGTCGGGGGTTGGTGACAATCTGGGTTGGTGTCGGTCGGGGGTTGGTGACAATCTGGGTTGGTGTCGGTCGGGGGTTGGTGACAATCTGGGTTGGTGTCGGTCGGGGGTTGGTGTCGGTCGGGGGTTGGTGACAATCCGGGTTGGTGTCGGTCGGGGGTTGGTGACAATCTGGGTTGGTGTCGGTCGGGGGTTGGTGTCGGTCGGGGGTTGGTGACAATCTGGGTTGGTGTCGGTCGGGGGTTGGTGTCGGTCGGGGGTTGGTGACAATCTGGGATGGTGTCGGTCGGGGGTTGGTGACAATCGGGGTTGGTGTCGGTCGGGGGTTGGTGACAATCTGGGTTGGTGTCGGTCGGGGGTTGGTGACAATCTGGGTTGGTGTCGGTCGGGGGTTGGTGACAATCTGGGATGGTGTCGGTCGGGGGTTGGTGACAATCTGGGTTGGTGTCGGTCGGGGGTTGGTGACAATCTGGGTTGGTGTCGGTCGGGGGTTGGTGACAATCTGGGTTGGTGTCGGTCGGGAGTTGGTGACAATCTGGGTTGGTGTCGGTCGGGGGTTGGTGACAATCTGGGTTGGTGTCGGTCGGGGGTTGGTGACAATCTGGGTTGGTGTCGGTCGGGGGTTGGTGACAATCTGGGTTGGTGTTGGTCGGGGGTTGGTGACAATCTGGGTTGGTGTCGGTCGGGAGTTGGTGACAATCTGGGTTGGTGTCGGTCGGGGGTTGGTGACAATCTGGGTTGGTGTCGGTCGGGGGTTGGTGACAATCTGGGTTGGTGTCGGTCGGGGGTTGGTGACAATCTGGGTTGGTGTCGGTCGGGAGTTGGTGACAATCGGGGTTGGTGTCGGTCGGGGGTTGGTGACAATCTGGGTTGGTGTCGGTCGGGGGTTGGTGACAATCTGGGTTGGTGTCGGTCGGGGGTTGGTGACAATCTGGGTTGGTGTCGGTCGGGAGTTGGTGACAATCTGGGATGGTGTCGGTCGGGGGCTGGTGTCGGTCGGGGGCTGGTGTCGGTCGGGGGTTGGTGTCGGTCGGGGGTTGGTGTCGGTCGGGGGTTGGTGACAATCTGGGTTGGTGACAATCTGGGTTGGTGTCGGTCGGGGGTTGGTGTCGGTCGGGGGTTGGTGACAATCGGGGTTGGTGTCGGTCGGGGGTTGGTGACAATCTGGGTTGGTGTCGGTCGGGGGTTGGTGACAATCTGGGATGGTGTCGGTCGGGGGTTGGTGACAATCTGGGTTGGTGTCGGTCGGGGGTTGGTGACAATCTGGGTTGGTGACAATCTGGGTTGGTGTCGGTCGGGGGTTGGTGTCGGTCGGGGGTTGGTGACAATCGGGGTTGGTGTCGGTCGGGGGTTGGTGACAATCTGGGTTGGTGTCGGTCGGGGGTTGGTGACAATCTGGGATGGTGTCGGTCGGGGGTTGGTGACAATCTGGGTTGGTGTCGGTCGGGGGTTGGTGACAATCTGGGTTGGTGTCGGTCGGGGGTTGGTGACAATCGGGGTTGGTGTCGGTCGGGGGTTGGTGACAATCTGGGTTGGTGTCGGTCGGGGGTTGGTGACAATCTGGGTTGGTGTCGGTCGGGGGTTGGTGACAATCTGGGTTGGTGTCGGTCGGGGGTTGGTGACAATCTGGGTTGGTGTCGGTCGGGGGTTGGTGACAATCTGGGTTGGTGACAATCTGGGTTGGTGTCGGTCGGGAGTTGGTGACAATCTGGGTTGGTGTCGGTCGGGGGTTGGTGACAATCTGGGTTGGTGTCGGTCGGGGGTTGGTGACAATCTGGGTTGGTGTCGGTCGGGGGTTGGTGACAATCTGGGTTGGTGGCGGTCGGGGGTTGGTGACAATCTGGGTTGGTGTCGGTCGGGGGTTGGTGACAATCTGGGTTGGTGTCGGTCGGGGGTTGGTGACAATCTGGGTTGGTGACAATCTGGGTTGGTGTCGGTCGGGGGTTGGTGACAATCTGGGTTGGTGTCGGTCGGGGGTTGGTGACAATCTGGGTTGGTGACAATCGGGGTTGGTGTCGGTCGGGGGTTGGTGACAATCTGGGATGGTGTCGGTCGGGGGTTGGTGACAATCTGGGTTGGTGTCGGTCGGGGGTTGGTGACAATCTGGGTTGGTGTCG
This sequence comes from Rana muscosa, assembly GCA_029206835.1. NCBI lineage: Eukaryota > Metazoa > Chordata > Amphibia > Anura > Ranidae > Rana > Rana muscosa. The sequence continues at coordinate 771,830 of JARGYO010000448.1, read as the reverse complement.
GTCGGGGGTTGGTGATAATCTGGGTTGGTGTCGGTCGGGGGTTGGTGACAATCTGGGTTGGTGACAATCTGGGTTGGTGTCGGTCGGGGGTTGGTGACAATCTGGGTTGGTGTCGGTCGGGGGTTGGTGACAATCTGGGTTGGTGTCGGTCGGGGGTTGGTGACAATCTGGGTTGGTGTCGGTCGGGAGTTGGTGACAATCTGGGTTGGTGACAATCTGGGTTGGTGTCGGTCGGGGGTTGGTGTCGGTCGGGGGTTGGTGTCGGTCGGGGGTTGGTGACAATCGGGGTTGGTGTCGGTCGGGGGTTGGTGACAATCTGGGTTGGTGTCGGTCGGGGGTTGGTGACAATCTGGGATGGTGTCGGTCGGGGGTTGGTGACAATCTGGGTTGGTGTCGGTCGGGGGTTGGTGACAATCTGGGTTGGTGGCGGTCGGGGGTTGGTGACAATCTGGGTTGGTGTCGGTCGGGGGTTGGTGACAATCTGGGTTGGTATCGGTCGGGGGTTGGTGACAATCTGGGTTGGTGTCGGTCGGGGGTTGGTGACAATCTGGGTTGGTGACAATCGGGGTTGGTGTCGGTCGGGGGTTGGTGACAATCTGGGTTGGTGTCGGTCGGGGGTTGGTGACAATCTGGGTTGGTGTCGGTCGGGGGTTGGTGACAATCTGGGTTGGTGTCGGTCGGGGGTTGGTGACAATCTGGGTTGGTGACAATCTGGGTTGGTGTCGGTCGGGGGTTGGTGACAATCTGGGTTGGTGTCGGTCGGGGGTTGGTGACAATCGGGGTTGGTGTCGGTCGGGGGTTGGTGACAATCTGGGTTGGTGTCGGTCGGGAGTTGGTGACAATCTGGGTTGGTGTCGGTCGGGAGTTGGTGACAATCTGGGTTGGTGTCGGTCGGGAGTTGGTGACAATCTGGGTTGGTGTCGGTCGGGGGTTGGTGACAATCTGGGTTGGTGTCGGTCGGGGGTTGGTGACAATCTGGGTTGGTGTCGGTCGGGGGTTGGTGACAATCTGGGTTGGTGTCGGTCGGGGGTTGGTGACAATCTGGGTTGGTGACAATCGGGGTTGATGTCGGTCGGGGGTTGGTGACAATCTGGGTTGGTGTCGGTCGGGGGTTGGTGACAATCTGGTTGGTGTCGGTCGGGGGTTGGTGATAATCTGGGTTGGTGTCGGTCGGGGGTTGGTGACAATCTGGTTGGTGTCGGTCGGGGGTTGGTGACAATCTGGGTTGGTGTCGGTCGGGGGTTGGTGACAATCTGGGTTGGTGACAATCGGGGTTGGTGTCGGTCGGGGGTTGGTGACAATCTGGGTTGGTGTCGGTCGGGGGTTGGTGACAATCTGGGTTGGTGACAATCTGGGTTGGTGTCGGTCGGGGGTTGGTGACAATCGGGGTTGGTGTCGGTCGGGGGTTGGTGACAATCTGGGTTGGTGTCGGTCGGGGGTTGGTGACAATCTGGGTTGGTGTCGGTCGGGAGTTGGTGACAATCTGGGTTGGTGTCGGTCGGGGGTTGGTGACAATCTGGGTTGGTGTCGGTCGGGGGTTGGTGACAATCTGGGTTGGTGTCGGTCGGGGGTTGGTGACAATCTGGGTTGGTGTCGGTCGGGGGTTGGTGACAATCTGGGTTGGTGTCGGTCGGGGGTTGGTGACAATCTGGGTTGGTGACAATCTGGGTTGGTGTCGGTCGGGGGTTGGTGACAATCTGGGTTGGTGTCGGTCGGGAGTTGGTGACAATCTGGGTTGGTGTCGGTCGGGGGTTGGTGACAATCTGGGTTGGTGTCGGTCGGGAGTTGGTGACAATCTGGGTTGGTGTCGGTCGGGGGTTGGTGACAATCTGGGTTGGTGTCGGTCGGGGGTTGGTGACAGTCTGGGTTGGTGTCGGTCGGGGGTTGGTGACAATCTGGGTTGGTGTCGGTCGGGGGTTGGTGTCGGTCGGGGGTTGGTGACAATCTGGGTTGGTGTCGGTCGGGGGTTGGTGACAATCTGGGTTGGTGTCGGTCGGGGGTTGGTGACAATCTGGGTTGGTGACAATCTGGGTTGGTGTCGGTCGGGGGTTGGTGACAATCGGGGTTGGTGTCGGTCGGGGGTTGGTGACAATCTGGGTTGGTGTCGGTCGGGGGTTGGTGACAATCGGGGTTGGTGACAATCTGGGTTGGTGACAATCTGGGTTGGTGTCGGTCGGGGGTTGGTGACAATCTGGGTTGGTGTCGGTCGGGGGTTGGTGACAATCTGGGTTGGTGTCGGTCGGGGGTTGGTGACAATCGGGGTTGGTGACAATCTGGGTTGGTGACAATCTGGGTTGGTGTCGGTCGGGGGTTGGTGACAATCTGGGTTGGTGTCGGTCGGGGGTTGGTGACAATCTGGGTTGGTGTCGGTCGGGGGTTGGTGACAATCTGGGTTGGTGTCGGTCGGGGGTTGGTGACAATCTGGGTTGGTGTCGGTCGGGGGTTGGTGACAATCTGGGTTGGTGTCGGTCGGGGGTTGGTGACAATCGGGGTTGGTGACAATCTGGGTTGGTGACAATCTGGGTTGGTGTCGGTCGGGGGTTGGTGACAATCTGGGTTGGTGACAATCTGGGTTGGTGTCGGTCGGGGGTTGGTGACAATCTGGGTTGGTGTCGGTCGGGGGTTGGTGACAATCTGGGTTGGTGTCGGTCGGGGGTTGGTGACAATCTGGGTTGGTGACAATCGGGGTTGGTGACAATCTGGGTTGGTGTCGGTCGGGGGTTGGTGACAATCTGGGTTGGTGTCGGTCGGGGGTTGGTGACAATCTGGGTTGGTGTCGGTCGGGGGTTGGTGACAATCTGGGTTGGTGTCGGTCGGGGGTTGGTGACAATCTGGGATGGTGTCGGTCGGGGGTTGGTGACAATCTGGGATGGTGTCGGTCGGGGGTCGGTGACAATCTGGGTTGGTGTCGGTCGAGGGTTGGTGACAATCTGGGTTGGTGTCGGTCGGGGGTTGGTGACAATCTGGGATGGTGTCGGTCGGGGGTTGGTGACAATCTGGGATGGTGTCGGTCGGGGGTTGGTGACAATCTGGGTTGGTGTCGGTCGGGGGTTGGTGACAATCTGGGATGGTGTCGGTCGGGGGTTGGTGACAATCTGGGATGGTGTCGGTCGGGGGTTGGTGACAATCTGGGATGGTGTCGGTCGGGGGTTGGTGACAATCTGGGTTGGTGTCGGTCGGGGGTTGGTGACAATCTGGGTTGGTGTCGGTCGGGGGTTGGTGACAATCTGGGTTGGTGTCGGTCGGGGGTTGGTGACAATCTGGGATGGTGTCGGTCGGGGGTTGGTGACAATCTGGGATGGTGTCGGTCGGGAGTTGGTGACAATCTGGGTTGGTGTCGGTCGGGGGTTGGTGACAATCTGGGTTGGTGTCGGTCGGGGGTTGGTGACAATCTGGGATGGTGTCGGTCGGGGGTTGGTGACAATCTGGGTTGGTGTCGGTCGGGGGTTGGTGACAATCTGGGTTGGTGACAATCTGGGTTGGTGTCGGTCGGGGGTTGGTGACAATCTGGGTTGGTGTCGGTCGGGGGTTGGTGACAATCTGGGTTGGTGTCGGTCGGGGGTTGGGGACAATCTGGGTTGGTGTCGGTCGGGGGTTGGTGACAATCTGGGTTGGTGTCGGTCGGGGGTTGGTGACAATCTGGGTTGGTGTCGGTCGGGGGTTGGTGACAATCTGGGTTGGTGTCGGTCGGGGGTTGGTGACAATCTGGGATGGTGTCGGTCGGGGGTTGGTGACAATCTAGGTTGGTGTCGGTCGGGGGTTGGTGACAATCTGGGTTGGTGTCGGTCGGGGGTTGGTGACAATCTGGGTTGGTGACAATCTGGGTTGGTGACAATCTGGGTTGGTCTCGGTCGGGGGTTGGTGACAATCTGGGTTGGTGACAATCTGGGTTGGTGTCGGTCGGGGGTTGGTGTCGGTCGGGGGTTGGTGACAATCTGGGTTGGTGTCGGTCGGGGGTTGGGGACAATCTGGGTTGGTGTCGGTCGGGGGTTGGTGACAATCTGGGTTGGTGTTGGTCGGGGGTTGGTGACAGTCTGGGATGGTGTCGGTCGGGGGTTGGTGACAATCTGGGTTGGTGTCGGTCGGGGGTTGGTGACAATCTGGGTTGGTGTCGGTCGGGGGTTGGTGACAATCTGGGTTGGTGTCGGTCGGGGGTTGGTGACAATCGGGGTTGGTGTCGGTCGGGGGTTGGTGACAATCTGGGTTGGTGTCGGTCGGGGGTTGGTGACAATCTGGGTTGGTGTCGGTCGGGGGTTGGTGACAATCTGGGTTGGTGTCGGTCGGGGGTTGGTGACAATCTGGGTTGGTGTCGGTCGGGGGTTGGTGACAATCTGGGTTGGTGTCGGTCGGGGGTTGGTGACAATCTGGGTTGGTGTCGGTCGGGGGTTGGTGACAATCTGGGTTGGTGTCGGTCGGGGGTTGGTGACAATCTGGGTTGGTGTGGGTCGGGGGTTGGTGACAATCTGGGTTGGTGTCGGTCGGGGGTTGGTGACAGTCTGGGTTGGTGTCGGTCGGGGGTTGGTGACAATCTGGGTTGGTGTCGGTCGGGGGTTGGTGACAATCTGGGTTGGTGTCGGTCGGGGGTTGGTGACAATCTGGGTTGGTGTCGGTCGGGGGTTGGTGACAATCTGGGTTGGTGTCGGTCGGGGGTTGGTGACAATCTGGGTTGGTGTCGGTCGGGGGTTGGTGACAATCTGGGTTGGTGTCAGTCGGGGGTTGGGGACAATCTGGGTTGGTGTCGGTCGGGGGTTGGTGACAATCTGGGTTGGTGTCGGTCGGGGGTTGGTGACAATCGGGGTTGATGTCGGTCGGGAGTTGGTGACAATCTGGGTTGGTGTCGGTCGGGGGTTGGTGTCGGTCGGGGGTTGGTGACAATCTGGGTTGGTGTCGGTCGGGGGTTGGTGACAATCTGGGTTGGTGACAATCGGGGTTGGTGTCGGTCGGGGGTTGGTGACAATCTGGGTTGGTGTTGGTCGGGGGTTGGTGACAATCTGGGTTGGTGTCGGTCGGGGGTTGGTGACAATCTGGGTTGGTATCGGTCGGGGGTTGGTGACAATCGGGGTTGATGTCGGTCGGGAGTTGGTGACAATCTGGGTTGGTGTCGGTCGGGGGTTGGTGACAATCTGGGTTGGTGTCGGTCGGGGGTTGGTGACAATCTGGGTTGGTGTCGGTCGGGGGTTGGTGACAATCTGGGTTGGTGTCGGTCGGGGGTTGGTGACAATCTGGGATGGTGTCGGTCGGGGGTTGGTGACAATCTGGGTTGGTGACAATCTGGGTTGGTGTCGGTCGGGGGTTGGTGTCGGTCGGGGGTTGGTGACAATCGGGGTTGGTGTCGGTCGGGGGTTGGTGACAATCTGGGTTGGTGTCGGTCGGGGGTTGGTGTCGGTCGGGGGTTGGTGACAATCTGGGTTGGTGGCGGTCGGGGGTTGGTGACAATCTGGGTTGGTGTCGGTCGGGGGTTGGTGACAATCTGGGTTGGTGTCGGTCGGGGGTTGGGGACAATCTGGGTTGGTGTCGGTCGGGGGTTGGTGACAATCTGGGTTGGTGTCGGTCGGGGGTTGGTGACAATCTGGGTTGGTGTCGGTCGGGGGTTGGTGACAATCTGGGTTGGTGGCGGTCGGGGGTTGGTGACAATCTGGGTTGGTGTCGGTCGGGGGTTGGTGACAATCTGGGTTGGTGTCGGTCGGGGGTTGGTGACAATCTAGGTTGGTGTCGGTCGGGGGTTGGTGACAATCTGGGATGGTGTCGGTCGGGGGTTGGTGACAATCTAGGTTGGTGTCGGTCGGGGGTTGGTGACAATCTGGGTTGGTGTCGGTCGGGGGTTGGTGACAATCTGGGTTGGTGACAATCTGGGTTGGTGACAATCTGGGTTGGTCTCGGTCGGGGGTTGGTGACAATCTGGGTTGGTGACAATCTGGGTTGGTGACAATCTGGGTTGGTGTCGGTCGGGGGTTGGTGTCGGTCGGGGGTTGGTGACAATCTGGGTTGGTGTCGGTCGGGGGTTGGGGACAATCTGGGTTGGTGTCGGTCGGGGGTTGGTGACAATCTGGGTTGGTGTTGGTCGGGGGTTGGTGACAGTCTGGGATGGTGTCGGTCGGGGGTTGGTGACAATCTGGGTTGGTGTCGGTCGGGGGTTGGTGACAATCTGGGTTGGTGTCGGTCGGGGGTTGGTGACAATCTGGGTTGGTGTCGGTCGGGGGTTGGTGACAATCGGGGTTGGTGTCGGTCGGGGGTTGGTGACAATCTGGGTTGGTGTCGGTCGGGGGTTGGTGACAATCTGGGTTGGTGTCGGTCGGGGGTTGGTGACAATCTGGGTTGGTGTCGGTCGGGGGTTGGTGACAATCTGGGTTGGTGTCGGTCGGGGGTTGGTGACAATCTGGGTTGGTGTCGGTCGGGGGTTGGTGACAATCTGGGTTGGTGTCGGTCGGGGGTTGGTGACAATCTGGGTTGGTGTCGGTCGGGGGTTGGTGACAATCTGGGTTGGTGTGGGTCGGGGGTTGGTGACAATCTGGGTTGGTGTCGGTCGGGGGTTGGTGACAGTCTGGGTTGGTGTCGGTCGGGGGTTGGTGACAATCTGGGTTGGTGTCGGTCGGGGGTTGGTGACAATCTGGGTTGGTGTCGGTCGGGGGTTGGTGACAATCTGGGTTGGTGTCGGTCGGGGGTTGGTGACAATCTGGGTTGGTGTCGGTCGGGGGTTGGTGACAATCTGGGTTGGTGTCGGTCGGGGGTTGGTGACAATCTGGGTTGGTGTCAGTCGGGGGTTGGGGACAATCTGGGTTGGTGTCGGTCGGGGGTTGGTGACAATCTGGGTTGGTGTCGGTCGGGGGTTGGTGACAATCTGGGTTGGTGTCGGTCGGGGGTTGGTGACAATCGGGGTTGATGTCGGTCGGGAGTTGGTGACAATCTGGGTTGGTGTCGGTCGGGGGTTGGTGTCGGTCGGGGGTTGGTGACAATCTGGGTTGGTGACAATCTGGGTTGGTTTCGGTCGGGGGTTGGTATCGGTCGGGGGTTGGTGACAATCGGGGTTGATGTCGGTCGGGAGTTGGTGACAATCTGGGTTGGTGTCGGTCGGGGGTTGGTGACAATCTGGGTTGGTGTCGGTCGGGGGTTGGTGACAATCTGGGTTGGTGTCGGTCGGGGGTTGGTGACAATCTGGGTTGGTGTCGGTCGGGGGTTGGTGACAATCTGGGATGGTGTCGGTCGGGGGTTGGTGACAATCTGGGTTGGTGACAATCTGGGTTGGTGTCGGTCGGGGGTTGGTGTCGGTCGGGGGTTGGTGACAATCGGGGTTGGTGTCGGTCGGGGGTTGGTGACAATCTGGGTTGGTGTCGGTCGGGGGTTGGTGTCGGTCGGGGGTTGGTGACAATCTGGGTTGGTGTCGGTCGGGGGTTGGTGACAATCTGGGTTGGTGTCGGTCGGGGGTTGGTGACAATCTGGGTTGGTGTCGGTCGGGGGTTGGGGACAATCTGGGTTGGTGTCGGTCGGGGGTTGGTGACAATCTGGGTTGGTGTCGGTCGGGGGTTGGTGACAATCTGGGTTGGTGTCGGTCGGGGGTTGGTGACAATCTGGGTTGGTGGCGGTCGGGGGTTGGTGACAATCTGGGTTGGTGTCGGTCGGGGGTTGGTGACAATCTGGGTTGGTGTCGGTCGGGGGTTGGTGACAATCTAGGTTGGTGTCGGTCGGGGGTTGGTGACAATCTGGGATGGTGTCGGTCGGGGGTTGGTGACAATCTAGGTTGGTGTCGGTCGGGGGTTGGTGACAATCTGGGTTGGTGTCGGTCGGGGGTTGGTGACAATCTGGGTTGGTGACAATCTGGGTTGGTGACAATCTGGGTTGGTCTCGGTCGGGGGTTGGTGACAATCTGGGTTGGTGACAATCTGGGTTGGTGACAATCTGGGTTGGTGTCGGTCGGGGGTTGGTGTCGGTCGGGGGTTGGTGACAATCTGGGTTGGTGTCGGTCGGGGGTTGGGGACAATCTGGGTTGGTGTCGGTCGGGGGTTGGTGACAATCTGGGTTGGTGTTGGTCGGGGGTTGGTGACAGTCTGGGATGGTGTCGGTCGGGGGTTGGTGACAATCTGGGTTGGTGTCGGTCGGGGGTTGGTGACAATCTGGGTTGGTGTCGGTCGGGGGTTGGTGACAATCTGGGTTGGTGTCGGTCGGGGGTTGGTGACAATCGGGGTTGGTGTCGGTCGGGGGTTGGTGACAATCTGGGTTGGTGTCGGTCGGGGGTTGGTGACAATCTGGGTTGGTGTCGGTCGGGGGTTGGTGACAATCTGGGTTGGTGTCGGTCGGGGGTTGGTGACAATCTGGGTTGGTGTCGGTCGGGGGTTGGTGACAATCTGGGTTGGTGTCGGTCGGGGGTTGGTGACAATCTGGGATGGTGTCGGTCGGGGGTTGGTGACAATCTGGGTTGGTGTCGGTCGGGGGTTGGTGACAATCTGGGTTGGTGTCGGTCGGGGGTTGGTGACAATCTGGGTTGGTGTCGGTCGGGGGTTGGTGACAGTCTGGGTTGGTGTCGGTCGGGGGTTGGTGACAATCTGGGTTGGTGTCGGTCGGGGGTTGGTGACAATCTGGGTTGGTGTCGGTCGGGGGTTGGTGACAATCTGGGTTGGTGTCGGTCGGGGGTTGGTGACAATCTGGGTTGGTGTCGGTCGGGGGTTGGTGACAATCTGGGTTGGTGTCGGTCGGGGGTTGGTGACAATCTGGGTTGGTGTCAGTCGGGGGTTGGGGACAATCTGGGTTGGTGTCGGTCGGGGGTTGGTGACAATCTGGGTTGGTGTCGGTCGGGGGTTGGTGACAATCGGGGTTGATGTCGGTCGGGAGTTGGTGACAATCTGGGTTGGTGTCGGTCGGGGGTTGGTGTCGGTCGGGGGTTGGTGACAATCTGGGTTGGTGACAATCTGGGTTGGTTTCGGTCGGGGGTTGGTATCGGTCGGGGGTTGGTGACAATCGGGGTTGATGTCGGTCGGGAGTTGGTGACAATCTGGGTTGGTGTCGGTCGGGGGTTGGTGACAATCTGGGTTGGTGTCGGTCGGGGGTTGGTGACAATCTGGGTTGGTGTCGGTCGGGGGTTGGTGACAATCTGGGTTGGTGTCGGTCGGGGGTTGGTGACAATCTGGGATGGTGTCGGTCGGGGGTTGGTGACAATCTGGGTTGGTGTCGGTCGGGGGTTGGTGACAATCTGGGTTGGTGTCGGTCGGGGGTTGGTGTCGGTCGGGGGTTGGTGACAATCTGGGTTGGTGTCGGTCGGGGGTTGGTGACAATCTGGGTTGGTGTCGGTCGGGGGTTGGTGACAATCTGGGTTGGTGTCGGTCGGGGGTTGGGGACAATCTGGGTTGGTGTCGGTCGGGGGTTGGTGACAATCTGGGTTGGTGTCGGTCGGGGGTTGGTGACAATCTGGGTTGGTGTCGGTCGGGGGTTGGTGACAATCTGGGTTGGTGGCGGTCGGGGGTTGGTGACAATCTGGGTTGGTGTCGGTCGGGGGTTGGTGACAATCTGGGTTGGTGTCGGTCGGGGGTTGGTGACAATCTAGGTTGGTGTCGGTCGGGGGTTGGTGACAATCTGGGATGGTGTCGGTCGGGGGTTGGTGACAATCTAGGTTGGTGTCGGTCGGGGGTTGGTGACAATCTGGGTTGGTGTCGGTCGGGGGTTGGTGACAATCTGGGTTGGTGACAATCTGGGTTGGTGACAATCTGGGTTGGTCTCGGTCGGGGGTTGGTGACAATCTGGGTTGGTGACAATCTGGGTTGGTGACAATCTGGGATGGTGTCGGTCGGGGGTTGGTGACAATCTGGGTTGGTGTCGGTCGGGGGTTGGTGACAATCGGGGTTGGTGTCGGTCGGGGGTTGGTGACAATCTGGGTTGGTGTCGGTCGGGAGTTGGTGACAATCTGGGTTGGTGTCGGTCGGGGGTTGGTGACAATCTGGGTTGGTGTCGGTCGGGGGTTGGTGACAATCTGGGTTGGTGTCGGTCGGGGGTCGGTGACAATCTGGGTTGGTGTCGGTCGGGGGTTGGTGTTGGTCGGGGGTCGGTGACAATCTGGGTTGGTGTCGGTCGGGGGTTGGTGACAATCTGGGTTGGTGTCGGTCGGGGGTTGGTGACAATGTGGGTTGGTGTCGGTCGGGGGTTGGTGACAATCTGGGTTGGTGACAATCGGGGTTGGTGACAATCTGGGTTGGTGTCGGTCGGGGGTTGGTGACAATCGGGGTTGGTGACAATCTGGGTTGGTGTCGGTCGGGGGTTGGTGACAATCTGGGTTGGTGTCGGTCGGGGGTTGGTGACAATCTGGGTTGGTGACAATCTGGGTTGGTGACAGTCTGGGTTGGTGACAGTCTGGGTTGGTGACAATCTGGGTTGGTGTCGGTCGGGGGTTGGTGACAATCTGGGTTGGTGACAATCTGGGTTGGTGTCGGTCGGGGGTTGGTGACAATCTGGGTTGGTGTCGGTCGGGGGTTGGTGACAATCTGGGTTGGTGTCGGTCGGGGGTTGGTGACAATCTGGGTTGGTGACAATCTGGGTTGGTGTCGGTCGGGGGTTGGTGACAATCTGGGTTGGTGTCGGTCGGGGGTTGGTGACAATCTGGGTTGGTGTCGGTCGGGGGTTGGTGACAATCTGGGTTGGTGGCGGTCGGGGGTTGGTGACAATCTGGGTTGGTGTCGGTCGGGGGTTGGTGACAATCTGGGTTGGTGACAATCTGGGTTGGTGTCGGACGGGGGTTGGTGACAATCTGGGTTGGTGACAATCTGGGATGGTGTCGGTCGGGGGTTGGTGACAATCTGGGTTGGTGTCGGTCGGGGGTTGGTGACAATCTGGGTTGGTGACAATCTGGGTTGGTGTTGGTCGGGGGTTGGTGACAATCTGGGTTGGTGTCGGTCGGGGGTTGGTGTCGGTCGGGGGTTGGTGTCGGTCGGGGGTTGGTGACAATCCGGGTTGGTGTCGGTCGGGGGTTGGTGACAATCTGGGATGGTGTCGGTCGGGGGTTGGTGACAATCTGGGTTGGTGTCGGTCGGGGGTTGGTGACAATCTGGGTTGGTGTCGGTCGGGGGTTGGTGACAATCTGGGTTGGTGTCGGTCGGGGGTTGGTGACAATCTGGGTTGGTGTCGGTCGGGGGTTGGTGACAATCTGGGTTGGTGTCGGTCGGGGGTTGGTGACAATCTGGGTTGGTGTCGGTCGGGGGTTGGTGTCGGTCGGGGGTTGGTGACAATCTGGGTTGGTGTCGGTCGGGGGTTGGTGTCGGTCGGGGGTTGGTGTCGGTCGGGGGTTGGTGTCGGTCGGGGGTTGGTGACAATCTGGGTTGGTGTCGGTCGGGGGTTGGTGACAATCTGGGTTGGTGTCGGTCGGGGGTTGGTGACAATCTGGGTTGGTGTCGGTCGGGGGTTGGTGATAATCTGGGTTGGTGACAATCTGGGTTGGTGTCGGTCGGGGGTTGGTGACAATCTGGGTTGGTGTCGGTCGGGGGTTGGTGACAATCTGGGTTGGTGTCGGTCGGGGGTTGGTGACAATCTGGGTTGGTGTCGGTCGGGGGTTGGTGACAATCTGGGTTGGTGTCGGTCGGGGGTTGGTGTCGGTCGGGGGTTGGTGACAGTCTGGGATGGTGTCGGTCGGGGGTTGGTGACAATCTGGGTTGGTGTCGGTCGGGGGTTGGTGACAATCTGGGTTGGTGTCGGTCGGGGGTTGGTGACAATCTGGGTTGGTGTCGGTCGGGGGTTGGTGACAATCTGGGTTGGTGTCGGTCGGGGGTCGGTGACAATCTGGGTTGGTGTCGGTCGGGGGTCGGTGACAATCTGGGTTGGTGTCGGTCGGGGGTTGGTGACAATCTGGGTTGGTGACAATCTGGGTTGGTGACAATCTGGGATGGTGTCGGTCGGGGGTTGGTGACAATCTGGGTTGGTGTCGGTCGGGGGTTGGTGACAATCTGGGTTGGTGTCGGTCGGGGGTTGGTGACAATCTGGGTTGGTGTCGGTCGGGGGTTGGTGACAATCTGGGTTGGTGTCGGTCGGGGGTTGGTGACAATCTGGGTTGGTGTCGGTCGGGGGTTGGTGACAATCTGGGTTGGTGTCGGTCGGGGGTTGGTGACAATCTGGGTTGGTGTCGGTCGGGGGTTGGTGACAATCTGGGTTGGTGTCGGTCGGGGGTTGGTGACAATCTGGGTTGGTGTCGGTCGGGGGTTGGTGACAATCTGGGTTGGTGTCGGTCGGGGGTTGGTGACAATCTGGGTTGGTGTCGGTCGGGGGTTGGTGACAATCCGGGTTGGTGTCGGTCGGGGGTTGGTGTCGGTCGGGGGTTGGTGTCGGTCGGGGGTTGGTGACAATCTGGGATGGTGTCGGTCGGGGGTTGGTGACAATCTGGGTTGGTGTCGGTCGGGGGTTGGGGACAATCTGGGTTGGTGTCGGTCGGGGGTTGGTGTCGGTCGGGGGTTGGGGACAATCTGGGTTGGTGTCGGTCGGGGGATGGTGACAATCTGGGTTGGTGTCGGTCGGGGGTTGGTGACAATCCGGGTTGGTGTCGGTCGGGGGTTGGTGACAATCTGGGTTGGTGTCGGTCGGGAGTTGGTGACAATCTGGGTTGGTGTCGGTCGGGGGTTGGTGACAATCTGGGTTGGTGTCGGTCGGGGGTTGGTGACAATCTGGGTTGGTGTCGGTCGGGGGTTGGTGACAATCTGGGTTGGTGTCGGTCGGGGGTTGGTGACAATCCGGGTTGGTGTCGGTCGGGGGTTGGTGACAATCTGGGTTGGTGTCGGTCGGGGGTTGGTGACAATCTGGGTTGGTGTCGGTCGGGGGTTGGTGACAATCTGGGTTGGTGTCGGTCGGGGGTTGGTGACAATCTGGGTTGGTGACAATCTGGGTTGGTGTCGGTCGGGGGTTGGTGACAATCTGGGTTGGTGTCAGTCGGGGGTTGGTGACAATCTGGGTTGGTGTCGGTCGGGGGTTGGTGACAATCTGGGTTGGTGTCGGTCGGGGGTTGGTGTCGGTCGGGGGTTGGTGACAATCTGGGTTGGTGTCAGTCGGGGGTTGGTGACAATCTGGGTTGGTGTCGGTCGGGGGTTGGTGACAATCTGGGTTGGTGTCGGTCGGGGGTTGGTGACAATCTGGGTTGGTGTCGGTCGGGGGTTGGGGACAATCTGGGTTGGTGTCGGTCGGGGGTTGGTGACAATCTGGGTTGGTGTCGGTCGGGGGTTGGTGACAATCTGGGTTGGTGTCGGTCGGGGGTTGGTGACAATCTGGGTTGGTGTCGGTCGGGGGTTGGTGACAATCTGGGTTGGTGTCGGTCGGGGGTTGGTGTCGGTCGGGGGTTGGTGACAATCCGGGTTGGTGTCGGTCGGGGGTTGGTGACAATCTGGGTTGGTGTCGGTCGGGGGTTGGTGTCGGTCGGGGGTTGGTGACAATCTGGGTTGGTGTCGGTCGGGGGTTGGTGACAATCTGGGTTGGTGTCGGTCGGGGGTTGGTGACAATCTGGGATGGTGTCGGTCGGGGGTTGGTGACAATCTGGGTTGGTGTCGGTCGGGGGTTGGTGACAATCTGGGTTGGGGACAATCTGGGTTGGTGTCGGTCGGGGGTTGGTGACAATCTGGGTTGGTGTCGGTCGGGGGTTGGTGACAATCTGGGTTGGTGTCGGTCGGGGGTTGGTGACAATCTGGGTTGGTGACAATCTGGGTTGGTGTCGGTCGGGGGTTGGTGACAATCTGGGTTGGTGTCGGTCGGGGGTTGGTGACAATCTGGGTTGGTGTCGGTCGGGGGTTGGTGACAATCTGGGTTGGTGTCGGTCGGGAGTTGGTGACAATCTGGGTTGGTGACAATCTGGGTTGGTGTCGGTCGGGGGTTGGTGTCGGTCGGGGGTTGGTGACAATCTGGGATGGTGTCGGTCGGGGGTTGGTGACAATCTGGGTTGGTGTCGGTCGGGGGTTGGTGACAATCTGGGTTGGTGTCGGTCGGGGGTTGGTGACAATCTGGGTTGGTGTCGGTCGGGGGTTGGTGACAATCTGGGTTGGTGTCGGTCGGGGGTTGGTGACAATCGGGGTTGGTGTCGGTCGGGGGTTGGTGACAATCTGGGTTGGTGTCGGTCGGGAGTTGGTGACAATCGGGGTTGGTGTCGGTCGGGGGTTGGTGACAATCGGGGTTGGTGTCGGTCGGGGGTTGGTGACAATCTGGGTTGGTGTCGGTCGGGGGTTGGTGACAATCTGGGTTGGTGTCGGTCGGGGGTTGGTGACAATCTGGGATGGTGTCGGTCGGGGGTTGGTGACAATCTGGGTTGGTGTCGGTCGGGGGTTGGTGACAATCTGGGTTGGTGGCGGTCGGGGGTTGGTGACAATCTGGGTTGGTGTCGGTCGGGGGTTGGTGACAATCTGGGTTGGTGTCGGTCGGGGGTTGGTGACAATCTGGGTTGGTGTCGGTCGGGGGTTGGTGACAATCTGGGTTGGTGACAATCGGGGTTGGTGTCGGTCGGGGGTTGGTGACAATCTGGGTTGGTGTCGGTCGGGGGTTGGTGACAATCTGGGTTGGTGTCGGTCGGGGGTTGGTGACAATCTGGGTTGGTGTCGGTCGGGGGTTGGTGACAATCGGGGTTGGTGACAATCTGGGTTGGTGACAATCTGGGTTGGTGTCGGTCGGGGGTTGGTGACAATCTGGGTTGGTGACAATCTGGGTTGGTGTCGGTCGGGGGTTGGTGACAATCTGGGTTGGTGTCGGTCGGGGGTTGGTGACAATCTGGGTTGGTGTCGGTCGGGGGTTGGTGACAATCTGGGTTGGTGACAATCGGGGTTGGTGACAATCTGGGTTGGTGTCGGTCGGGGGTTGGTGACAATCTGGGTTGGTGACAATCTGGGTTGGTGTCGGTCGGGGGTTGGTGACAATCTGGGTTGGTGTCGGTCGGGAGTTGGTGACAATCTGGGTTGGTGTCGGTCGGGGGTTGGTGACAATCTGGGTTGGTGTCGGTCGGGAGTTGGTGACAATCTGGGTTGGTGTCGGTCGGGGGTTGGTGACAATCTGGGTTGGTGTCGGTCGGGGGTTGGTGACAATCTGGGTTGGTGTCGGTCGGGGGTTGGTGACAATCTGGGTTGGTGACAATCTGGGTTGGTGTCGGTCGGGGGTTGGTGACAATCGGGGTTGGTGTCGGTCGGGGGTTGGTGACAATCTGGGTTGGTGTCGGTCGGGGGTTGGTGACAATCGGGGTTGGTGACAATCTGGGTTGGTGACAATCTGGGTTGGTGTCGGTCGGGGGTTGGTGACAATCTGGGTTGGTGTCGGTCGGGGGTTGGTGACAATCTGGGTTGGTGTCGGTCGGGGGTTGGTGACAATCGGGGTTGGTGACAATCTGGGTTGGTGACAATCTGGGTTGGTGTCGGTCGGGGGTTGGTGACAATCTGGGTTGGTGTCGGTCGGGGGTTGGTGACAATCTGGGTTGGTGTCGGTCGGGGGTTGGTGACAATCTGGGTTGGTGTCGGTCGGGGGTTGGTGACAATCGGGGTTGGTGACAATCTGGGTTGGTGACAATCTGGGTTGGTGTCGGTCGGGGGTTGGTGACAATCTGGGTTGGTGACAATCTGGGTTGGTGTCGGTCGGGGGTTGGTGACAATCTGGGTTGGTGTCGGTCGGGGGTTGGTGACAATCTGGGTTGGTGTCGGTCGGGGGTTGGTGACAATCTGGGTTGGTGACAATCGGGGTTGGTGACAATCTGGGTTGGTGTCGGTCGGGGGTTGGTGACAATCTGGGTTGGTGTCGGTCGGGGGTTGGTGACAATCTGGGTTGGTGTCGGTCGGGGGTTGGTGACAATCTGGGTTGGTGTCGGTCGGGGGTCGGTGACAATCTGGGTTGGTGTCGGTCGGGGGTTGGTGACAATCTGGGATGGTGTCGGTCGGGGGTTGGTGACAATCTGGGATGGTGTCGGTCGGGGGTTGGTGACAATCTGGGATGGTGTCGGTCGGGGGTCGGTGACAATCTGGGTTGGTGTCGGTCGGGGGTCGGTGACAATCTGGGTTGGTGTCGGTCGGGGGTTGGTGACAATCTGGGTTGGTGACAATCTGGGTTGGTGACAATCTGGGTTGGTGTCGGTCGGGGGTTGGTGACAATCTGGGTTGGTGTCGGTCGGGGGTTGGTGACAATCGGGGTTGGTGTCGGTCGGGGGTTGGTGACAATCTGGGATGGTGTCGGTCGGGGGTTGGTGACAATCTGGGATGGTGTCGGTCGGGGGTTGGTGACAATCTGGGTTGGTGTCGGTCGGGGGTTGGTGACAATCTGGGTTGGTGTCGGTCGGGGGTTGGTGACAATCTGGGTTGGTGTCGGTCGGGGGTTGGTGACAATCTGGGATGGTGTCGGTCGGGGGTTGGTGACAATCTGGGTTGGTGTCGGTCGGGGGTTGGTGACAATCTGGGTTGGTGTCGGTCGGGGGTTGGTGACAATCTGGGATGGTGTCGGTCGGGGGTTGGTGACAATCTGGGTTGGTGTCGGTCGGGGGTTGGTGACAATCTGGGTTGGTGACAATCTGGGTTGGTGTCGGTCGGGGGTTGGTGACAATCTGGGATGGTGTCGGTCGGGGGTTGGTGACAATCTGGGTTGGTGTCGGTCGGGGGTTGGTGACAATCTGGGTTGGTGTCGGTCGGGGGTTGGTGACAATCTGGGATGGTGTCGGTCGGGGGTTGGTGACAATCTGGGTTGGTGTCGGTCGGGGGTTGGTGACAATCTGGGATGGTGTCGGTCGGGGGTTGGTGACAATCTGGGTTGGTGTCGGTCGGGGGTTGGTGACAATCTGGGTTGGTGTCGGTCGGGGGTTGGTGACAATCTGGGTTGGTGACAATCTGGGATGGTGTCGGTCGGGGGTTGGTGACAATCTGGGTTGGTGTCGGTCGGGGGTTGGTGACAATCTGGGTTGGTGTCGGTCGGGGGTTGGTGACAATCTGGGTTGGTGTCGGTCGGGGGTTGGTGACAATCTGGGTTGGTGACAATCTGGGTTGGTGTCGGTCGGGGGTTGGTGTCGGTCGGGGGTTGGTGACAATCTGGGTTGGTGTCGGTCGGGGGTTGGTGACAATCTGGGTTGGTGTCGGTCGGGGGTTGGTGACAATCTGGGTTGGTGTCGGTCGGGGGTTGGTGACAATCGGGGTTGGTGTCGGTCGGGGGTTGGTGACAATCTGGGTTGGTGTCGGTCGGGGGTTGGTGACAATCTGGGTTGGTGTCGGTCGGGGGTTGGTGACAATCTGGGTTGGTGACAATCTGGGATGGTGTCGGTCGGGGGTTGGTGACAGTCTGGGATGGTGTCGGTCGGGGGTTGGTGACAATCTGGGTTGGTGTCGGTCGGGGGTTGGTGACAATCTGGGTTGGTGTCGGTCGGGGGTTGGTGACAATCTGGGTTGGTGTCGGTCGGGGGTTGGTGACAATCGGGGTTGGTGTCGGTCGGGGGTTGGTGACAATCTGGGTTGGTGTCGGTCGGGGGTTGGTGACAATCTGGGTTGGTGTCGGTCGGGGGTTGGTGACAATCTGGGTTGGTGTCGGTCGGGGGTTGGTGACAATCTGGGTTGGTGTCGGTCGGGGGTTGGTGACAATCTGGGTTGGTGTCGGTCGGGGGTTGGTGACAATCTGGGTTGGTGTCGGTCGGGGGTTGGTGACAATCTGGGTTGGTGTCGGTCGGGGGTTGGTGACAATCTGGGTTGGTGTCGGTCGGGGGTTGGTGACAATCTGGGTTGGTGTCGGTCGGGGGTTGGTGACAATCTGGGTTGGTCACAATCTGGGTTGGTGACAATCTGGGTTGGTGTCGGTCGGGGGTTGGTGACAATCGGGGTTGGTGTCGGTCGGGGGTTGGTGACAATCTGGGTTGGTGTCGGTCGGGAGTTGGTGACAATCTGGGTTGGTGTCGGTCGGGGGTTGGTGACAATCTGGGTTG
Source organism: Rana muscosa (assembly GCA_029206835.1). NCBI lineage: Eukaryota > Metazoa > Chordata > Amphibia > Anura > Ranidae > Rana > Rana muscosa. Next base: position 753,961 of record JARGYO010000448.1, on the reverse strand, counting down.
GTGTCGGTCGGGGGTTGGTGACAATCTTGGTTGGTGTCGGTCGGGGGTCGGTGACAATCTGGGTTGGTGTCGGTCGGGGGTTGGTGACAATCTGGGTTGGTCTCGGTCGGGGGTTGGTGACAATCTGGGTTGGTGTCGGTCGGGGGTTGGTGACAATCGGGGTTGGTGTCGGTCGGGGGTTGGTGACAATCTGGGTTGGTGTCGGTCGGGGGTTGGTGACAATCTGGGTTGGTGTCGGTCGGGGGTTGGTGTCGGTCGGGGGTTGGTGACAATCTGGGTTGGTATCGGTCGGGGGTTGGTGTCGGTCGGGGGTTGGTGTCGGTCGGGGGTTTGTTTCGGTCGGGGGTTGGTGTCGGTCGGGGGTTGGTGACAATCTGGGTTGGTGTCGGTCGGGGGTTGGTGACAATCTGGGTTGGTGTCGGTCGGGGGTTGGTGTCGGTCGGGGGTTGGTGACAATCTGGGTTGGTGTCGGTCGGGGGTTGGTGACAATCTGGGTTGGTGTCGGTCGGGGGTTGGTGTCGGTCGGGGGTTGGTGACAATCTGGGTTGGTGTCGGTCGGGGGTTGGTGACAATCTGGGTTGGTGTCGGTCGGGGGTTGGTGACAATCGGGGTTGGTGACAATCTGGGTTGGTGTCGGTCGGGGGTTGGTGTCAATCTGGGATGGTGTCGGTCGGGGGTTGGTGACAATCTGGGTTGGTGTCGGTCGGGGGTTGGTGACAATCTGGGTTGGTGTCGGTCGGGGGTTGGTGACAATCTGGGTTGGTGACAATCTGGGTTGGTGTCGGTCGGGGGTTGGTGACAATCTGGGTTGGTGTCGGTCGGGGGTTGGTGACAATCTGGGTTGGTGACAATCTGGGTTGGTGTCGGTCGGGGGTTGGTGACAATCTGGGTTGGTGTCGGTCGGGGGTTGGTGACAATCTGGGTTGGTGTCGGTCGGGGGTTGGTGACAATCGGGGTTGGTGACAATCTGGGTTGGTGTCGGTCGGGGGTTGGTGACAATCTGGGTTGGTGACGGTCGGGGGTTGGTGACAATCTGGGTTGGTGACAATCTGGGTTGGTGTCGGTCGGGGGTTGGTGACAATGTGGGTTGGTGTCGGTCGGGGGTTGGTGACAATCTGGGTTGGTGACAATCTGGGTTGGTGTCGGTCGGGGGTTGGTGACAATCTGGGTTGGTGTCGGTCGGGGGTTGGTGACAATCGGGGTTGGTGACAATCTGGGTTGGTGTCGGTCGGGGGTTGGTGACAATCTGGGTTGGTGTCGGTCGGGGGTTGGTGACAATCTGGGTTGGTGTCGGTCGGGGGTTGGTGACAATCTGGGTTGGTGACAGTCTGGGTTGGTGTCGGTCGGGGGTTGGTGACAATCTGGGTTGGTGTCGGTCGGGGGTTGGTGACAATCTGGGATGGTGTCGGTCGGGGGTTGGTGACAATCTAGGTTGGTGTCGGTCGGGGGTTGGTGACAATCTGGGTTGGTGACAATCTGGGTTGGTGACAATCTGGGTTGGTGTCGGTCGGGGGTTGGTGACAATCTGGGTTGGTGACAATCTGGGTTGGTGACAATCGGGGTTGGTGTCGGTCGGGGGTTGGTGACAATCTGGGTTGGTGTCGGTCGGGGGTTGGTGACAATCTGGGTTGGTGACAATCTGGGTTGGTGTCGGTCGGGGGTTGGTGACAATCTGGGTTGGTGTCGGTCGGGGGTTGGTGACAATCTGGGTTGGTGTCGGTCGGGGGTTGGTGACAATCTGGGTTGGTGGCGGTCGGGGGTTGGTGACAATCTGGGTTGGTGTCGGTCGGGGGTTGGTGACAATCTGGGTTGGTGACAATCTGGGTTGGTCTCGGTCGGGGGTTGGTGACAATCTGGGTTGGTGACAATCTGGGTTGGTGTCGGTCGGGGGTTGGTGACAATCTGGGTTGGTGTCGGTCGGGGGTTGGTGACAATCTGGGTTGGTGTCGGTCGGGGGTTGGTGACAATCTGGGTTGGTGACAATCTGGGTTGGTGACAATCTGGGTTGGTGTCGGTCGGGGGTTGGTGACAATCTGGGTTGGTGTCGGTCGGGGTTGGTGACAATCTGGGTTGGTGTCGGTCGGGGGTTGGTGACAATCTGGGTTGGTGTCGGTCGGGGGTTGGTGACAATCTGGGTTGGTTTCGGTCGGGGGTTGGTATCGGTCGGGGGTTGGTGACAATCTGGGTTGGTGTCGGTCGGGGGTTGGTGACAATCTGGGTTGGTGTTGGTCGGGGGTTGGTGACAATCTGGGTTGGTGTCGGTCGGGGGTTGGTGACAATCTGGGTTGGTGTCGGTCGGGGGTTGGTGACAATCTGGGTTGGTGTCGGTCGGGGGTTGGTGACAATCTGTGTTGGTGACAATCTGGGTTGGTGACAATCTGGGTTGGTGTCGGTCGGGGGTTGGTGACAATCTGGGATGGTGTCGGTTGGGGGTTGGTGACAATCTGGGTTGGTGTCGGTCGGGGGTTGGTGACAATCTGGGTTGGTGTCGGTCGGGAGTTGGTGACAATCTGGGTTGGTGTCGGTCGGGGGTTGGTGACAATCTGGGTTGGTGTCGGTCGGGGGTTGGTGACAATCTGGGTTGGTGTCGGTCGGGGGTCGGTGACAATCTGGGTTGGTGACAATCTGGGTTGGTGTCGGTCGGGGGTTGGTGACAATCTGGGTTGGTGTCGGTCGGGGGTTGGTGACAATCTGGGTTGGTGTCGGTCGGGAGTTGGTGACAATCTGGGTTGGTGTCGGTCGGGGGTTGGTGACAATCTGGGTTGGTGTCGGTCGGGGGTTGGTGACAATCTGGGTTGGTGTCGGTCGGGGGTTGGTGACAATCTGGGTTGGTGTCGGTCGGGGGTTGGTGACAATCTGGGTTGGTGTCGGTCGGGGGTTGGTGACAATCTGGGTTGGTTTCGGTCGGGGGTTGGTGTCGGTCGGGGGTTGGTGACAATCTGGGTTGGTGTCGGTCGGGGGTTGGTGACAATCTGGGTTGGTGTCGGTCGGGGGTTGGTGACAATCTGGGTTGGTGTCGGTCGGGGGTTGGTGACAATCTGGGTTGGTGACAATCTGGGTTGGTGTCGGTCGGGGGTTGGTGACAATCTGGGTTGGTGTCGGTCGGGGGTTGGTGACAATCTGGGTTGGTGTCGGTCGGGGGTTGGTGACAATCTGGGTTGGTGTCGGTTGGGGGTTGGTGACAATCTGGGTTGGTGTCGGTCGGGGGTTGGTGACAATCTGGGTTGGTGTTGGTCGGGGGTTGGTGACAATCTGGGTTGGTGTCGGTCGGGGGTTGGTGACAATCTGGGTTGGTGTCGGTCGGGGGTTGGTGACAATCTGGGTTGGTGTCGGTTGGGGGTTGGTGACAATCTGGGTTGGTGTTGGTCGGGGGTTGGTGACAATCTGGGTTGGTGTCGGTCGGGGGTTGGTGTCGGTCGGGGGTTGGTGACAATCTGGGTTGGTGACAATCTGGGTTGGTGTCGGTCGGGGGTTGGTGACAATCTGGGTTGGTGTCGGTCGGGGGTTGGTGACAATCTGGGTTGGTGTCGGTCGGGGGTTGGTGACAATCTGGGTTGGTGTCGGTCGGGGGTTGGTGACAATCTGGGTTGGTGTCGGTTGGGGGTTGGTGACAATCTGGGTTGGTGTTGGTCGGGGGTTGGTGACAATCTGGGATGGTGTCGGTCGGGGGTTGGTGACAATCTGGGTTGGTGTCGGTCGGGGGTTGGTGACAATCTGGGTTGGTGTCGGTCGGGGGTTGGTGACAATCTGGGTTGGTGTCGGTCGGGGGTTGGTGACAATCTGGGTTGGTGTCGGTCGGGGGTTGGTGTCGGTCGGGGGTTGGTGACAATCTGGGTTGGTGTCGGTCGGGGGTTGGTGACAATCTGGGTTGGTGTCGGTCGGGGGTTGGTGACAATCTGGGTTGGTGTCGGTCGGGGGTTGGTGACAATCTGGGTTGGTGTTGGTCGGGGGTTGGTGACAATCTGGGTTGGTGTCGGTCGGGGGTTGGTGACAATCTGGGTTGGTGTCGGTCGGGGGTTGGTGACAATCTGGGTTGGTGTCGGTCGGGGGTTGGTGACAATCTGGGTTGGTGTTGGTCGGGGGTTGGTGACAATCTGGGTTGGTGTCGGTCGGGGGTTGGTGTCGGTCGGGGGTTGGTGACAATCTGGGTTGGTGTCGGTCGGGGGTTGGTGTCGGTCGGGGGTTGGTGACAATCTGGGTTGGTGTCGGTCGGGGGTTGGTGACAATCTGGGTTGGTGTCGGTCGGGGGTTGGTGACAATCTGGGTTGGTGTCGGTCGGGGGTTGGTGACAATCTGGGTTGGTGTCGGTCGGGGGTTGGTGACAATCTGGGTTGGTGTCGGTCGGGGGTTGGTGACAGTCTGGGATGGTGTCGGTCGGGGGTTGGTGACAATCTGGGTTGGTGTCGGTCGGGGGTTGGTGACAATCTGGGTTGGTGTCGGTCGGGGGTTGGTGTCGGTCGGGGGTTGGTGACAATCTGGGTTGGTGTCGGTCGGGGGTTGGTGACAATCTGGGATGGTGTCGGTCGGGGGTTGGTGACAATCTGGGTTGGTGTCGGTCGGGGGTTGGTGACAATCTGGGTTGGTGTCGGTCGGGGGTTGGTGACAATCTGGGTTGGTGTCGGTCGGGGGTTGGTGACAATCTGGGATGGTGTCGGTCGGGGGTTGGTGACAATCTGGGTTGGTGTCGGTCGGGGGTTGGTGACAATCTGGGTTGGTGTTGGTCGGGGGTTGGTGACAATCGGGGTTGGTGTCGGTCGGGGGTTGGTGACAATCTGGGTTGGTGTCGGTCGGGGGTTGGTGACAATCTGGGTTGGTGACAATCTGGGTTGGTGTCGGTCGGGGGTTGGTGACAATCTGGGTTGGTGTCGGTCGGGGGTTGGTGTCGGTCGGGGGTTGGTGACAATCGGGGTTGGTGACAATCTGGGTTGGTGACAATCTGGGTTGGTGTCGGTCGGGGGTTGGTGACAATCTGGGTTGGTGTCGGTCGGGGGTTGGTGTCGGTCGGGGGTTGGTGACAATCTGGGTTGGTGACAATCTGGGTTGGTGTCGGTCGGGGGTTGGTGACAATCTGAGTTGGTGTCGGTCGGGGGTTGGTGTCGGTCGGGGGTTGGTGACAATCTGGGTTGGTGTCGGTCGGGGGTTGGTGACAATCTGGGTTGGTGTCGGTCGGGGGTTGGTGGCGGTCGGGGGTTGGTGACAATCTGGGTTGGTGTCGGTCGGGGGTTGGTGACAATCTGGGTTGGTGTCGGTCGGGGGTTGGTGACAATCTGGGTTGGTGTCGGTCGGGGGTTGGTGACAATCTGGGTTGGTGTCGGTCGGGGGTTGGTGACAATCTGGGTTGGTGTCGGTCGGGGGTTGGTGACAATCTGGGTTGGTGTCGGTCGGGGGTTGGTGACAATCTGGGTTGGTGTCGGTCGGGGGTTGGTGACAATCTGGGTTGGTGTCGGTCGGGGGTTGGGGACAATCTGGGTTGGTGTCGGTCGGGGGTTGGTGACAATCTGGGTTGGTGACAATCTGGGTTGGTGTCGGTCGGGGGTTGGTGATAATCTGGGTTGGTGTCGGTCGGGGGTTGGTGACAATCTGGGTTGGTGACAATCTGGGTTGGTGTCGGTCGGGGGTTGGTGACAATCTGGGTTGGTGTCGGTCGGGGGTTGGTGACAATCTGGGTTGGTGACAATCTGGGTTGGTGTCGGTCGGGGGTTGGTGACAATCTGGGTTGGTGTCGGTCGGGGGTTGGTGACAATCTGGGTTGGTGTCGGTCGGGGGTTGGTGACAATCGGGGTTGGTGACAATCTGGGTTGGTGTCGGTCGGGGGTCGGTGACAATCTGGGTTGGTGTCGGTCGGGGGTTGGTGACAATCTGGGTTGGTGACAATCTGGGTTGGTGTCGGTCGGGGGTTGGTGACAATCTGGGTTGGTGTCGGTCGGGGGTCGGTGACAATCTGGGTTGGTGACAATCTGGGTTGGTGTCGGTCGGGGGTTGGTGACAATCTGGGTTGGTGTCGGTCGGGGGTTGGTGACAATCTGGGTTGGTGACAATCTGGGTTGGTGTCGGTCGGGGGTTGGTGACAATCTGGGTTGGTGTCGGTCGGGGGTTGGTGACAATCTGGGTTGGTGACAATCGGGGTTGGTGACAATCTGGGTTGGTGTCGGTCGGGGATTGGGGACAATCTGGGTTGGTGTCGGTCGGGGATTGGGGACAATCTGGGTTGGTGACAATCTGGGTTGGTGTCGGTCGGGGGTTGGTGACAATCTGGGTTGGTGTCGGTCGGGGGTTGGTGACAATCTGGGTTGGTGACAATCGGGGTTGGTGTCGGTCGGGGATTGGGGACAATCTGGGTTGGTGTCGGTCGGGGGTTGGTGACAATCTGGGTTGGTGACAATCTGGGTTGGTGTCGGTCGGGGGTTGGTGACAATCTGGGTTGGTGTCGGTCGGGGGTTGGTGACAATCTGGGTTGGTGTCGGTCGGGGGTTGGGGACAATCTGGGTTGGTGTCGGTCGGGGGTTGGTGACAATCTGGGTTGGTGTCGGTCGGGGATTGGGGACAATCTGGGTTGGTGTCGGTCGGGGGTTGGTGACAATCTGGGTTGGTGTCGGTCGGGGGTTGGGGACAATCTGGGTTGGTGTCGGTCGGGGGTTGGTGACAATCTGGGATGGTGTCGGTCGGGGGTTGGTGACAGTCTGGGATGGTGTCGGTCGGGGGTTGGTGACAATCTGGGTTGGTGACAATCTGGGTTGGTGTCGGTCGGGGGTTGGTGTCGGTCGGGGGTTGGTGACAATCTGGGTTGGTGTCGGTCGGGGGTTGGGGACAATCTGGGTTGGTGTCAGTCGGGGGTTGGTGACAATCTGGGTTGGTGACAATCGGGGTTGGTGTCGGTCGGGGGTTGGTGACAATCTGGGTTGGTGTCGGTCGGGGGTTGGGGACAATCTGGGTTGGTGTCGGTCGGGGGTTGGTGTCGGTCGGGGATTGGGGACAATCTGGGTTGGTGTCGGTCGGGGGTTGGGGACAATCTGGGTTGGTGTCGGTCGGGGGTTGGTGACAATCTGGGTTGGTGACAATCGGGGTTGGTGTCGGTCGGGGGTTGGGGACAATCTGGGTTGGTGTCGGTCGGGGGTTGGTGTCGGTCGGGGGTTGGTGACAATCTGGGTTGGTGTCGGTCGGGGGTTGGTGACAATCTGGGATGGTGTCGGTCGGGGGTTGGTGACAATCGGGGTTGGTGTCGGTCGGGGGTTGGTGACAATCTGGGATGGTGTCGGTCGGGGGTTGGTGTCGGTCGGGGGTTGGTGACAATCTGGGTTGGTTTCGGTCGGGGGTTGGTGACAGTCTGGGTTGGTGTCGGTCGGGGGTTGGTGACAATCTGGGTTGGTGTCGGTCGGGGGTTGGTGACAATCGGGGTTGGTGTCGGTCGGGGGTTGGTGACAATCTGGGTTGGTGTCGGTCGGGGGTTGGTGACAATCTGGGTTGGTGTCGGTCGGGGGTTGGTGACAATCGGGGTTGGTGTCGGTCGGGGGTTGGTGACAATCTGGGTTGGTGTCGGTCGGGGGTTGGTGACAATCTGGGTTGGTGTCGGTCGGGGGTTGGTGACAATCTGGGTTGGTGTCGGTCGGGGGTTGGTGACAATCTGGGTTGGTGTCGGTCGGGGGTTGGGGACAATCTGGGTTGGTGTCGGTCGGGGGTTGGTGACAATCTGGGTTGGTGTCGGTCGGGGGTTGGTGACAATCGGGGTTGGTGTCGGTCGGGGGTTGGTGACAATCTGGGTTGGTGTCGGTCGGGGGTTGGTGACAATCTGGGTTGGTGTCGGTCGGGGGTTGGTGACAATCTGGGTTGGTGTCGGTCGGGGGTTGGTGACAATCTGGGTTGGTGTCGGTCGGGGGTTGGTGACAATCTGGGTTGGTGGCGGTCGGGGGTTGGTGACAATCTGGGTTGGTGTCGGTCGGGGGTTGGTGACAATCTGGGTTGGTGTCGGTCGGGGGTTGGTGACAATCTGGGTTGGTGTCGGTCGGGAGTTGGTGACAATCGGGGTTGGTGTCGGTCGGGGGTTGGTGACAATCTGGGTTGGTGTCGGTCGGGAGTTGGTGACAATCGGGGTTGGTGTCGGTCGGGGGTTGGTGACAATCTGGGTTGGTGTCGGTCGGGGGTTGGTGTCGGTCGGGGGTTGGTGACAATCTGGGTTGGTGTCGGTCGGGGGTTGGTGACAATCTGGGATGGTGTCGGTCGGGGGTTGGGGACAATCTGGGTTGGTGTCGGTCGGGGGTTGGTGACAATCTGGGTTGGTTTCGGTCGGGGGTTGGTGACAATCTGGGTTGGTGTCGGTCGGGGGTTGGTGTCGGTCGGGGGTTGGTGATAATCTGGGTTGGTGTCGGTCGGGGGTTGGTGACAATCTGGGTTGGTGACAATCTGGGTTGGTGTCGGTCGGGGGTTGGTGACAATCTGGGTTGGTGTCGGTCGGGGGTTGGTGACAATCTGGGTTGGTGACAATCTGGGTTGGTGTCGGTCGGGGGTTGGTGACAATCTGGGTTGGTGTCGGTCGGGGGTTGGTGACAATCTGGGTTGGTGTCGGTCGGGGGTTGGTGACAATCTGGGTTGGTGTCGGTCGGGGGTTGGTGACAATCTGGGTTGGTGTCGGTCGGGGGTTGGTGACAATCTGGGTTGGTGTCGGTCGGGGGTTGGTGACAATCTGGGTTGATGTCGGTCGGGGGTTGGTGACAATCTGGGTTGGTGTTGGTCGGGGGTTGGTGACAATCTGGGTTGGTGTCGGTCGGGGGTTGGTGACAATCTGGGTTGGTGTCGGTCGGGGGTTGGTGTCGGTCGGGGGTTGGTGTTGGTCGGGGGTTGGTGACAATCTGGGTTGGTGTCGGTCGGGGGTTGGTGACAATCTGGGTTGGTGTCGGTCGGGGGTTGGTGACAATCTGGGTTGGTGTCGGTCGGGGGTTGGTGAAAATCTGGGTTGGTGGCGGTCGGGGGTTGGTGACAATCTGGGTTGGTGTCGGTCGGGGGTTGGTGACAATCTGGGTCGGTGACAATCTGGGTTGGTGACAATCTGGGTTGGTGTCGGTCGGGGGTTGGTGACAATCTGGGTTGGTGACAATCTGGGTTGGTGTCGGTCGGGGGTTGGTGACAATCTGGGTTGGTGTCGGTCGGGGGTTGGTGACAATCGGGGTTGGTGACAATCTGGGTTGGTGTCGGTCGGGTATTGGGGACAATCTGGGTTGGTGTCGGTCGGGGATTGGGGACAATCTGGGTTGGTGACAATCTGGGTTGGTGTCGGTCGGGGGTTGGTGACAATCTGGGTTGGTGTCGGTCGGGGGTTGGTGACAATCTGGGTTGGTGACAATCTGGGTTGGTGTCGGTCGGGGGTTGGTGACAATCTGGGTTGGTGACAATCTGGGTTGGTGTCGGTCGGGGGTTGGTGTCGGTCGGGGGTTGGTGACAATCTGGGTTGGTGTCGGTCGGGGGTTGGGGACAATCTGGGTTGGTGTCGGTCGGGGGTTGGTGACAATCTGGGTTGGTGACAATCTGGGTTGGTGTCGGTCGGGGGTTGGTGACAATCTGGGTTGGTGTCGGTCGGGGGTTGGTGACAATCGGGGTTGGTGACAATCTGGGTTGGTGTCGGTCGGGGATTGGGGACAATCTGGGTTGGTGTCGGTCGGGGATTGGGGACAATCTGGGTTGGTGACAATCTGGGTTGGTGTCGGTCGGGGGTTGGTGACAATCTGGGTTGGTGTCGGTCGGGGGTTGGTGACAATCTGGGTTGGTGACAATCTGGGTTGGTGTCGGTCGGGGGTTGGTGACAATCTGGGTTGGTGACAATCTGGGTTGGTGTCGGTCGGGGGTTGGTGTCGGTCGGGGGTTGGTGACAATCTGGGTTGGTGTCGGTCGGGGGTTGGGGACAATCTGGGTTGGTGTCGGTCGGGGGTTGGTGACAATCTGGGTTGGTGACAATCTGGGTTGGTGTCGGTCGGGGGTTGGTGTCGGTCGGGGGTTGGTGACAATCGGGGTTGGTGACAATCTGGGTTGGTGACAATCTGGGTTGGTGTCGGTCGGGGGTTGGTGACAATCTGGGTTGGTGTCGGTCGGGGGTTGGTGTCGGTCGGGGGTTGGTGACAATCTGGGTTGGTGACAATCTGGGTTGGTGTCGGTCGGGGGTTGGTGTCGGTCGGGGGTTGGTGACAATCTGGGTTGGTGTCGGTCGGGGGTTGGTGACAATCTGGGTTGGCGTCGGTCGGGGGTTGGTGGCGGTCGGGGGTTGGTGACAATCTGGGTTGGTGTCGGTCGGGGGTTGGTGACAATCTGGGTTGGTGTCGGTCGGGGGTTGGTGACAATCTGGGTTGGTGTCGGTCGGGGGTTGGTGACAATCTGGGTTGGTGTCGGTCGGGGGTTGGTGACAATCTGGGTTGGTGTCGGTCGGGGGTTGGTGTTGGTCGGGGGTTGGTGACAATCTGGGTTGGTGTCGGTCGGGGGTTGGGGACAATCTGGGTTGGTGTCGGTCGGGGGTTGGTGACAATCTGGGTTGGTGTCGGTCGGGGGTTGGTGACAATCTGGGTTGGTGTCGGTCGGGGGTTGGGGACAATCTGGGTTGGTGTCGGTCGGGGGTTGGTGACAATCTGGGTTGGTGACAATCTGGGTTGGTGTCGGTCGGGGGTTGGTGACAATCTGGGTTGGTGTCGGTCGGGGGTTGGTGACAATCTGGGTTGGTGTCGGTCGGGGGTTGGTGACAATCTGGGTTGGTGTCGGTCGGGGGTTGGTGACAATCGGGGTTGGTGACAATCTGGGTTGGTGTCGGTCGGGGGTCGGTGACAATCTGGGTTGGTGTCGGTCGGGGGTTGGTGACAATCTGGGTTGGTGACAATCTGGGTTGGTGTCGGTCGGGGGTTGGTGACAATCTGGGTTGGTGTCGGTCGGGGGTCGGTGACAATCTGGGTTGGTGACAATCTGGGTTGGTGTCGGTCGGGGGTTGGTGACAATCTGGGTTGGTGTCGGTCGGGGGTTGGTGACAATCGGGGTTGGTGACAATCTGGGTTGGTGTCGGTCGGGGATTGGGGACAATCTGGGTTGGTGTCGGTCGGGGATTGGGGACAATCTGGGTTGGTGACAATCTGGGTTGGTGTCGGTCGGGGGTTGGTGACAATCTGGGTTGGTGTCGGTCGGGGGTTGGTGACAATCTGGGTTGGTGACAATCGGGGTTGGTGTCGGTCGGGGATTGGGGACAATCTGGGTTGGTGTCGGTCGGGGGTTGGTGACAATCTGGGTTGGTGACAATCTGGGTTGGTGTCGGTCGGGGGTTGGTGACAATCTGGGTTGGTGTCGGTCGGGGGTTGGTGACAATCTGGGTTGGTGTCGGTCGGGGGTTGGTGTCGGTCGGGGGTTGGGGACAATCTGGGTTGGTGTCGGTCGGGGGTTGGTGACAATCTGGGTTGGTGACAATCGGGGTTGGTGTCGGTCGGGGATTGGGGACAATCTGGGTTGGTGTCGGTCGGGGGTTGGTGACAATCTGGGTTGGTGTCGGTCGGGGGTTGGTGACAATCTGGGTTGGTGTCGGTCGGGGGTTGGGGACAATCTGGGTTGGTGTCGGTCGGGGGTTGGTGACAATCTGGGATGGTGTCGGTCGGGGGTTGGGGACAATCTGGGTTGGTGTCGGTCGGGGGTTGGGGACAATCTGGGTTGGTGTCGGTCGGGGGTTGGTGACAATCTGGGATGGTGTCGGTCGGGGGTTGGTGACAGTCTGGGATGGTGTCGGTCGGGGGTTGGTGACAATCTGGGTTGGTGACAATCTGGGTTGGTGTCGGTCGGGGGTTGGTGTCGGTCGGGGGTTGGTGACAATCTGGGTTGGTGTCGGTCGGGGGTTGGGGACAATCTGGGTTGGTGTCAGTCGGGGGTTGGTGACAATCTGGGTTGGTGACAATCGGGGTTGGTGTCGGTCGGGGATTGGGGACAATCTGGGTTGGTGTCGGTCGGGGGTTGGGGACAATCTGGGTTGGTGTCGGTCGGGGGTTGGTGACAATCTGGGTTGGTGACAATCGGGGTTGGTGTCGGTCGGGGGTTGGGGACAATCTGGGTTGGTGTCGGTCGGGGGTTGGTGTCGGTCGGGGGTTGGTGACAATCTGGGTTGGTGTCGGTCGGGGGTTGGTGACAATCTGGGATGGTGTCGGTCGGGGGTTGGTGACAATCTGGGTTGGTGTCGGTCGGGGGTTGGTGACAATCTGGGTTGGTGTCGGTCGGGGGTTGGTGACAGTCTGGGATGGTGTCGGTCGGGGGTTGGTGACAATCTGGGTTGGTGTCGGTCGGGGGTTGGTGACAATCGGGGTTGGTGTCGGTCGGGGGTTGGTGACAATCTGGGTTGGTGTCGGTCGGGGGTTGGTGTCGGTCGGGGGTTGGTGTCGGTCGGGGGTTGGTGACAATCTGGGTTGGTGTCGGTCGGGGGTTGGTGACAATCTGGGTTGGTGTCGGTCGGGGGTTGGTGACAATCTGGGTTGGTGTCGGTCGGGGGTTGGTGACAATCTGGGTTGGTGTCGGTCGGGGGTTGGGGACAATCTGGGTTGGTGTCGGTCGGGGGTTGGTGACAATCTGGGTTGGTGTCGGTCGGGGGTTGGTGACAATCGGGGTTGGTGTCGGTCGGGGGTTGGTGACAATCTGGGTTGGTGTCGGTCGGGGGTTGGTGACAATCTGGGTTGGTGTCGGTCGGGGGTTGGTGACAATCTGGGTTGGTGTCGGTCGGGGGTTGGTGACAATCTGGGTTGGTGTCGGTCGGGGGTTGGTGACAATCTGGGTTGGTGGCGGTCGGGGGTTGGTGACAATCTGGGTTGGTGTCGGTCGGGGGTTGGTGACAATCTGGGTTGGTGTCGGTCGGGGGTTGGTGACAATCTGGGTTGGTGTCGGTCGGGAGTTGGTGACAATCTGGGTTGGTGTCGGTCGGGGGTTGGTGACAATCTGGGTTGGTGTCGGTCGGGGGTTGGTGACAATCTGGGTTGGTGTCGGTCGGGGGTTGGTGACAATCTGGGTTGGTGTCGGTCGGGGGTTGGTGACAATCTGGGTTGGTGTCGGTCGGGGGTTGGTGTCGGTCGGGGGTTGGTGATAATCTTGGTTGGTGTCGGTCGGGGGTTGGTGACAATCTGGGTTGGTGACAATCTGGGTTGGTGTCGGTCGGGGGTTGGTGACAATCTGGGTTGGTGTCGGTCGGGGGTTGGTGACAATCTGGGTTGGTGACAATCTGGGTTGGTGTCCGTCGGGGGTTGGTGACAATCTGGGTTGGTGTCGGTCGGGGGTTGGTGACAATCTGGGTTGGTGTCGGTCGGGGGTTGGTGACAATCTGGGTTGGTGTCGGTCGGGGGTTGGTGACAATCTGGGTTGGTGTCGGTCGGGGGTTGGTGACAATCTGGGTTGATGTCGGTCGGGGGTTGGTGACAATCTGGGTTGGTGTTGGTCGGGGGTTGGTGACAATCTGGGTTGGTGTCGGTCGGGGGTTGGTGTCGGTCGGGGGTTGGTGACAATCTGGGTTGGTGTCGGTCGGGGGTTGGTGTCGGTCGGGGGTTGGTGTTGGTCGGGGGTTGGTGACAATCTGGGTTGGTGTCGGTCGGGGGTTGGTGACAATCTGGGTTGGTGTCGGTCGGGGGTTGGTGACAATCTGGGTTGGTGTCGGTCGGGGGTTGGTGAAAATCTGGGTTGGTGGCGGTCGGGGGTTGGTGACAATCTGGGTTGGTGTCGGTCGGGGGTTGGTGACAATCTGGGTTGGTGACAATCTGGGTTGGTGTCGGTCGGGGGTTGGTGATAATCTGGGTTGGTGTCGGTCGGGGGTTGGTGACAATCGGGGTTGGTGACAATCTGGGTTGGTGTCGGTCGGGGGTCGGTGACAATCTGGGTTGGTGACAATCTGGGTTGGTGTCGGTCGGGGGTTGGTGACAATCTGGGTTGGTGACAATCTGGGTTGGTGTCGGTCGGGGGTTGGTGACAATCTGGGTTGGTGTCGGTCGGGGGTTGGTGACAATCGGGGTTGGTGTCGGTCGGGGATTGGGGACAATCTGGGTTGGTGACAATCTGGGTTGGTGTCGGTCGGGGGTTGGTGACAATCTGGGTTGGTGTCGGTCGGGGGTTGGTGACAATCTGGGTTGGTGACAATCTGGGTTGGTGTCGGTCGGGGGTTGGTGACAATCTGGGTTGGTGACAATCTGGGTTGGTGTCGGTCGGGGGTTGGTGTCGGTCGGGGGTTGGTGACAATCTGGGTTGGTGTCGGTCGGGGGTTGGGGACAATCTGGGTTGGTGTCGGTCGGGGGTTGGTGACAATCTGGGTTGGTGACAATCTGGGTTGGTGTCGGTCGGGGGTTGGTGACAATCTGGGTTGGTGTCGGTCGGGGGTTGGTGACAATCGGGGTTGGTGACAATCTGGGTTGGTGTCGGTCGGGGATTGGGGACAATCTGGGTTGGTGTCGGTCGGGGATTGGGGACAATCTGGGTTGGTGACAATCTGGGTTGGTGTCGGTCGGGGGTTGGTGACAATCTGGGTTGGTGTCGGTCGGGGGTTGGTGACAATCTGGGTTGGTGACAATCTGGGTTGGTGTCGGTCGGGGGTTGGTGACAATCTGGGTTGGTGACAATCTGGGTTGGTGTCGGTCGGGGGTTGGTGTCGGTCGGGGGTTGGTGACAATCTGGGTTGGTGTCGGTCGGGGGTTGGGGACAATCTGGGTTGGTGTCGGTCGGGGGTTGGTGACAATCTGGGTTGGTGACAATCTGGGTTGGTGTCGGTCGGGGGTTGGTGACAATCTGGGTTGGTGTCGGTCGGGGGTTGGTGACAATCTGGGTTGGTGTCGGTCGGGGGTTGGGGACAATCTGGGTTGGTGTCGGTCGGGGGTTGGTGACAATCTGGGTTGGTGTCGGTCGGGGGTTGGTGACAATCTGGGTTGGTGTCGGTCGGGGGTTGGGGACAATCTGGGTTGGTGTCGGTCGGGGGTTGGTGACAATCTGGGATGGTGTCGGTCGGGGGTTGGTGACAGTCTGGGATGGTGTCGGTCGGGGGTTGGTGACAATCTGGGTTGGTGTCGGTCGGGGGTTGGTGACAATCTGGGATGGTGTCGGTCGGGGGTTGGTGACAATCTGGGTTGGTGTCGGTCGGGGGTTGGTGACAATCTGGGTTGGTGTCGGTCGGGGGTTGGTGACAATCTGGGTTGGTGTCGGTCGGGGGTTGGTGACAATCTGGGTTGGTGTCGGTCGGGGGTTGGGGACAATCTGGGTTGGTGTCGGTCGGGGGTTGGTGACAATCTGGGTTGGTGTCGGTCGGGGGTTGGTGACAATCTGGGTTGGTGTCGGTCGGGGGTTGGTGACAATCTGGGTTGGTGTCGGTCGGGGGTTGGTGTCGGTCGGGGGTTGGTGACAATCTGGGTTGGTGACAATCTGGGTTGGTGTCGGTCGGGGGTTGGTGACAATCTGGGTTGGTGTCGGTCGGGGGTTGGTGACAATCTGGGTTGGTGTCGGTCGGGAGTTGGTGACAATCTGGGTTGGTGTCGGTCGGGGGTTGGTGACAATCTGGGTTGGTGACAATCTGGGATGGTGTCGGTCGGGAGTTGGTGACAATCTGGGTTGGTGTCGGTCGGGGGTTGGTGACAATCTGGGTTGGTGTCGGTCGGGGGTTGGTGACAATCGGGGTTGGTGTCGGTCGGGGGTTGGTGACAATCTGGGTTGGTGACAATCTGGGTTGGTGTCGGTCGGGGGTTGGTGACAATCTGGGTTGGTGTCGGTCGGGGGTTGGTGACAATCTGGGTTGGTGTCGGTCGGGGGTTGGGGACAATCTGGGTTGGTGTCGGTCGGGGGTTGGTGACAATCTGGGTTGGTGTCGGTCGGGGGTTGGGGACAATCTGGGTTGGTGTCGGTCGGGGGTTGGTGTCGGTCGGGGGTTGGTGACAATCTGGGTTGGTGACAATCTGGGATGGTGTCGGTCGGGAGTTGGTGACAATCTGGGTTGGTGTCGGTCGGGGGTTGGTGACAATCTGGGTTGGTGTCGGTCGGGGGTTGGGGACAATCTGGGTTGGTGTCGGTCGGGGGTTGGTGACAATCTGGGTTGGTGACAATCTGGGTTGGTGTCGGTCGGGGGTTGGTGACAATCTGGGTTGGTGTCGGTCGGGGGTTGGTGACAATCTGGGTTGGTGTCGGTCGGGGGTTGGTGACAATCTGGGTTGGTGTCGGTCGGGGGTTGGGGACAATCTGGGTTGGTGTCGGTCGGGGGTTGGTGACAATCTGGGTTGGTGTCGGTCGGGGGTTGGTGACAATCTGGGTTGGTGTCGGTCGGGGGTTGGGGACAATCTGGGTTGGTGTCGGTCGGGGGTTGGTGACAATCTGGGATGGTGTCGGTCGGGGGTTGGTGACAGTCTGGGATGGTGTCGGTCGGGAGTTGGTGACAATCTGGGTTGGTGTCGGTCGGGGGTTGGTGACAATCTGGGTTGGTGTCGGTCGGGGGTTGGTGACAATCTGGGTTGGTGTCGGTCGGGGGTTGGTGACAATCTGGGTTGGTGTCGGTCGGGGGTTGGTGACAATCTGGGTTGGTGTCGGTCGGGGGTTGGTGACAATCTGGGTTGGTGTCGGTCGGGGGTTGGTGACAATCTGGGTTGGTGTCGGTCGGGGGTTGGGGACAATCTGGGTTGGTGTCGGTCGGGGGTTGGTGACAATCTGGGTTGGTGTCGGTCGGGGGTTGGTGACAATCTGGGTTGGTGTCGGTCGGGGGTTGGTGACAATCGGGGTTGGTGACAATCTGGGTTGGTGTCGGTCGGGAGTTGGTGACAATCTGGGTTGGTGTCGGTCGGGGGTTGGTGACAATCTGGGTTGGTGACAATCTGGGATGGTGTCGGTCGGGAGTTGGTGACAATCTGGGTTGGTGTCGGTCGGGGGTTGGTGACAATCTGGGTTGGTGTCGGTCGGGGGTTGGGGACAATCTGGGTTGGTGTCGGTCGGGGGTTGGTGACAATCTGGGTTGGTGACAATCTGGGTTGGTGTCGGTCGGGGGTTGGTGACAATCTGGGTTGGTGTCGGTCGGGGGTTGGTGACAATCTGGGTTGGTGTCGGTCGGGGGTTGGTGACAATCTGGGTTGGTGTCGGTCGGGGGTTGGTGACAATCTGGGTTGGTGTCGGTCGGGGGTTGGGGACAATCTGGGTTGGTGTCGGTCGGGGGTTGGTGTCGGTCGGGGGTTGGTGACAATCTGGGTTGGTGTCGGTCGGGGGTTGGTGACAATCTGGGTTGGTGTCGGTCGGGGGTTGGTGACAATCTGGGTTGGTGTCGGTCGGGGGTTGGTGACAATCTGGGTTGGTGTCGGTCGGGGGTTGGTGACAATCGGGGTTGGTGTCGGTCGGGGGTTGGTGACAATCTGGGTTGGTGTCGGTCGGGGGTTGGTGACAATCGGGGTTGGTGTCGGTCGGGGGTTGGTGACAATCTGGGTTGGTGTCGGTCGGGGGTTGGTGACAATCTGGGTTGGTGTCGGTCGGGGGTTGGTGACAATCGGGGTTGGTGTCGGTCGGGGGTTGGTGACAATCTGGGTTGGTGTCGGTCGGGGGTTGGTGACAATCTGGGTTGGTGTCGGTCGGGGGTTGGTGACAATCTGGGTTGGTGTCAGTCGGGGGTTGGTGACAATCTGGGTTGGTGTCGGTCGGGGGTTGGTGACAATCTGGGTTGGTGTCAGTCGGGGGTTGGTGACAATCTGGGTTGGTGTCGGTCGGGGGTTGGTGACAATCTGGGTTGGTGTCGGTCGGGGGTTGGTGACAATCTGGGTTGGTGTCGGTCGGGGGTTGGTGACAATCGGGGTTGGTGTCGGTCGGGGGTTGGTGACAATCTGGGTTGGTGTCGGTCGGGGGTTGGTGACAATCTGGGTTGGTGTCGGTCGGGGGTTGGTGACAATCTGGGTTGGTGTCGGTCGGGAGTTGGTGACAATCGGGGTTGGTGTCGGTCGGGGGTTGGTGACAATCTGGGTTGGTGTCGGTCGGGGGTTGGTGACAATCTGGGTTGGTGTCGGTCGGGGGTTGGTGACAATCTGGGTTGGTGTCGGTCGGGGGTTGGTGACAATCTGGGTTGGTGTCGGTCGGGGGTTGGGGACAATCTGGGTTGGTGTCGGTCGGGGGTTGGTGACAATCTGGGTTGGTGTCGGTCGGGGGTTGGTGACAATCTGGGTTGGTGTCGGTCGGGGGTTGGTGACAATCGGGGTTGGTGACAATCTGGGTTGGTGTCGGTCGGGAGTTGGTGACAATCTGGGTTGGTGTCGGTCGGGGGTTGGTGACAATCTGGGTTGGTGACAATCTGGGATGGTGTCGGTCGGGAGTTGGTGACAATCTGGGTTGGTGTCGGTCGGGGGTTGGTGACAATCTGGGTTGGTGTCGGTCGGGGGTTGGTGACAATCGGGGTTGGTGTCGGTCGGGGGTTGGTGACAATCTGGGTTGGTGTCGGTCGGGGGTTGGTGACAATCTGGGTTGGTGTCGGTCGGGGGTTGGTGACAATCTGGGTTGGTGTCGGTCGGGGGTTGGTGACAATCTGGGTTGGTGTCGGTCGGGGGTTGGTGACAATCTGGGTTGGTGTCGGTCGGGGGTTGGGGACAATCTGGGTTGGTGTCGGTCGGGGGTTGGTGTCGGTCGGGGGTTGGTGACAATCTGGGTTGGTGTCGGTCGGGGGTTGGTGACAATCTGGGTTGGTGTCGGTCGGGGGTTGGTGACAATCTGGGTTGGTGTCGGTCGGGGGTTGGTGACAATCTGGGTTGGTGTCGGTCGGGGGTTGGTGACAATCTGGGTTGGTGTCAGTCGGGGGTTGGTGACAATCTGGGTTGGTGTCGGTCGGGGGTTGGTGACAATCTGGGTTGGTGTCAGTCGGGGGTTGGTGACAATCTGGGTTGGTGTCGGTCGGGGGTTGGTGACAATCTGGGTTGGTGTCGGTCGGGGGTTGGTGACAATCTGGGTTGGTGTCGGTCGGGGGTTGGTGACAATCGGGGTTGGTGTCGGTCGGGGGTTGGTGACAATCTGGGTTGGTGTCGGTCGGGGGTTGGTGACAATCGGGGTTGGTGTCGGTCGGGGGTTGGTGACAATCTGGGTTGGTGTCGGTCGGGGGTTGGTGACAATCTGGGTTGGTGTCGGTCGGGGGTTGGTGACAATCGGGGTTGGTGTCGGTCGGGGGTTGGTGACAATCTGGGTTGGTGTCGGTCGGGGGTTGGTGACAATCTGGGTTGGTGTCGGTCGGGGGTTGGTGACAATCTGGGTTGGTGTCGGTCGGGAGTTGGTGACAATCGGGGTTGGTGTCGGTCGGGGGTTGGTGACAATCTGGGTTGGTGTCGGTCGGGGGTTGGTGACAGTCTGGGTTGGTGACAATCTGGGTTGGTGACAATCTGGGTTGGTGTCGGTCGGGGGTTGGTGACAATCTGGGTTGGTGTCGGTCGGGGGTTGGTGTCGGTCGGGGGTTGGTGACAATCTGGGTTGGTGTCGGTCGGGGGTTGGTGACAATCTGGGTTGGTGTCGGTCGGGGGTTGGTGACAATCTGGGTTGGTGTCGGTCGGGGGTTGGTGACAATCTGGGTTGGTGTCGGTCGGGAGTTGGTGACAATCTGGGTTGGTGTCGGTCGGGGGTTGGTGACAATCGGGGTTGGTGTCGGTCGGGGGTTGGTGACAATCTGGGTTGGTGTCGGTCGGGGGTTGGTGACAATCTGGGTTGGTGTCGGTCGGGGGTTGGTGACAATCGGGGTTGGTGTCGGTCGGGGGTTGGTGACAATCTGGGTTGGTGTCGGTCGGGGGTTGGTGTCGGTCGGGGGTTGGTGACAATCTGGGTTGGTTTCGGTCGGGGGTTGGTGTCGGTCGGGGGTTGGTGACAATCTGGGTTGGTTTCGGTCGGGGGTTGGTGACAATCTGGGTTGGTGTCGGTCGGGGGTTGGTGACAATCTGGGTTGGTGTCGGTCGGGGGTTGGTGACAATCTGGGTTGGTGACAATCTGGGTTGGTGTCGGTCGGGGGTTGGTGACAATCTGGGTTGGTGACAATCTGGGTTGGTGTCGGTCGGGGGTTGGTGACAATCTGGGTTGGTGACAATCTGGGTTGGTGTCGGTCGGGGGTTGGTGACAATCTGGGTTGGTGACAATCTGGGTTGGTGTCGGTCGGGGGTTGGTGACAATCTGGGTTGGTGTCGGTCGGGGGTTGGTGACAATCTGGGTTGGTGTCGGTCGGGGGTTGGTGACAATCTGGGTTGGTGTCGGTCGGGGGTTGGTGACAATCTGGGTTGGTGTCGGTCGGGGGTTGGTGACAATCTGGGTTGGTGTCGGTCGGGGGTTGGTGACAATCTGGGTTGGTGTCGGTCGGGGGTTGGTGACAATCTGGGTTGGTGTCGGTCGGGGGTTGGTGACAATCTGGGTTGGTGTCGGTCGGGGGTTGGTGACAATCTGGGTTGGTGTCGGTCGGGGGTTGGTGATAATCTGGGTTGGTGTCGGTCGGGGGTTGGTGACAATCTGGGTTGCTGACAATCTGGGTTGGTGTCGGTCGGGGGTTGGTGACAATCTGGGTTGGTGTCGGTCGGGGGTTGGTGACAATCTGGGTTGGTGACAATCTGGGTTGGTGTCGGTCGGGGGTTGGTGACAATCTGGGTTGGTGTCGGTCGGGGGTTGGTGATAATCTGGGTTGGTGTCGGTCGGGGGTTGGTGATAATCTGGGTTGGTGTCGGTCGGGGGTTGGTGACAATCTGGGTTGGTGTCGGTCGGGGGTTGGTGACAATCTGGGTTGGTGTCGGTCGGGGGTTGGTGACAATCTGGGTTGGTGTCGGTCGGGGGTTGGTGATAATCTGGGTTGGTGTCGGTCGGGGGTTGGTGACAATCTGGGTTGGTGACAATCTGGGTTGGTGTCGGTCGGGGGTTGGTGACAATCTGGGTTGGTGTCGGTCGGGGGTTGGTGACAATCTGGGTTGGTGTCGGTCGGGGGTTGGTGACAATCTGGGTTGGTGTCGGTCGGGGGTTGTCGTCGGTCGGGGGTTGGTGATAATCTGGGTTGGTGTCGGTCGGGGGTTGGTGACAATCTGGGTTGGTGACAATCTGGGTTGGTGTCGGTCGGGGGTTGTTGACAATCTGGGTTGGTGTCGGTCGGGGGTTGGTGACAATCTGGGTTGGTGACAATCTGGGTTGGTGTCGGTCGGGGGTTGGTGACAATCTGGGTTGGTGTCGGTCGGGGGTTGGTGACAATCTGGGTTGGTGTCGGTCGGGGGTTGGTGACAATCTGGGTTGGTGTCGGTCGGGGGTTGGTGACAATCTGGGTTGGTGTCGGTCAGGGGTTGGTGACAATCTGGGTTGGTGTCGGTCGGGGGTTGGTGACAATCTGGGTTGGTGTCGGTCGGGGGTTGGTGACAATCTGGGTTGGTGTCGGTCGGGGGTTGGTGACAATCTGGGTTGGTGTTGGTCGGGGGTTGGTGACAATCTGGGTTGGTGTCGGTCGGGGGTTGGTGACAATCTGGGTTGGTGTCGGTCGGGGGTTGGTGTCGGTCGGGGGTTGGTGTTGGTCGGGGGTTGGTGACAATCTGGGTTGGTGTCGGTCGGGGGTTGGTGACAATCTGGGTTGGTGTCGGTCGGGGGTTGGTGACAATCTGGGTTGGTGTCGGTCGGGGGTTGGTGACAATCTGGGTTGGTGTCGGTCGGGGGTTGGTGACAATCTGGGTTGGTGTCGGTCGGGGGTTGGTGACAATCTGGGTTGGTGTCGGTCGGGGGTTGGTGACAATCTGGGTTGGTGTCGGTCGGGGGTTGGTGATAATCTGGGTTGGTGACAATCTGGGTTGGTGTCGGTCGGGGGTTGGTGACAATCTGGGTTGGTGTCGGTCGGGGGTTGGTGACAATCTGGGTTGGTGACAATCTGGGTTGGTGTCGGTCGGGGGTTGGTGATAATCTGGGTTGGTGTCGGTCGGGGGTTGGTGACAATCTGGGTTGGTGACAATCTGGGTTGGTGTCGGTCGGGGGTTGGTGACAATCTGGGTTGGTGTCGGTCGGGGGTTGGTGACAATCTGGGTTGGTGACAATCTGGGTTGGTGTCGGTCGGGGGTTGGTGACAATCTGGGTTGGTGTCGGTCGGGGGTTGGTGACAATCTGGGTTGGTGTCGGTCGGGGGTTGGTGACAATCGGGGTTGGTGACAATCTGGGTTGGTGTCGGTCGGGGGTTGGGGACAATCTGGGTTGGTGTCGGTCGGGGGTTGGTGACAATCTGGGATGGTGTCGGTCGGGGGTTGGTGACAATCTGGGTTGGTGTTGGTCGGGGGTTGGTGACAATCTGGGTTGGTGTCGGTCGGGGGTTGGTGACAATCTGGGTTGGTGTCGGTCGGGGGTCGGTGACAATCTGGGTTGGTGTCGGTCGGGGGTTGGTGACAATCTGGGTTGGTGTCGGTCGGGGGTTGGTGACAATCTGGGTTGGTGTCGGTCGGGGGTTGGTGACAATCTGGGTTGGTGACAATCTGGGTTGGTGTCGGTCGGGGGTTGGTGACAATCTGGGTTGGTGTCGGTCGGGGGTTGGTGACAATCGGGGTTGGTGACAATCTGGGTTGGTGTCGGTCGGGGGTTGGTGACAATCTGGGTTGGTGACAATCTGGGTTGGTGTCGGTCGGGGGTTGGTGACAATCAGGGTTGGTGTCGGTCGGGGATTGGGGACAATCTGGGTTGGTGTCGGTCGGGGGTTGGTGACAATCTGGGTTGGTGTCGGTCGGGGGTTGGTGACAATCTGGGTTGGTGACAATCTGGGTTGGTGTCGGTCGGGGGTTGGTGATAATCTGGGTTGGTGTCGGTCGGGGGTTGGTGACAATCTGGGTTGGTGACAATCTGGGTTGGTGTCGGTCGGGGGTTGGTGTCGGTCGGGGGTTGGTGACAATCTGGGTTGGTGTCGGTCGGGGGTTGGGGACAATCTGGGTTGGTGTCGGTCGGGGGTTGGTGACAATCTGGGTTGGTGACAATCGGGGTTGGTGTCGGTCGGGGATTGGGGACAATCTGGGTTGGTGTCGGTCGGGGGTTGGTGACAATCTGGGTTGGTGACAATCTGGGTTGGTGTCGGTCGGGGGTTGGTGACAATCTGGGTTGGTGTCGGTCGGGGGTTGGTGACAATCTGGGTTGGTGACAATCTGGGTTGGTGTCGGTCGGGGGTTGGTGTCGGTCGGGGGTTGGTGACAATCTGGGTTGGTGTCGGTCGGGGGTTGGTGACAATCTGGGTTGGTGTCGGTCGGGGGTTGGTGACAATCTGGGTTGGTGTCGGTCGGGGGTTGGTGACAATCTGGGTTGGTGTCGGTCGGGGGTTGGTGACAATCTGGGATGGTGTCGGTCGGGGGTTGGTGACAATCTGGGTTGGTGTCGGTCGGGGGTTGGTGACAATCTGGGTTGGTGTCGGTCGGGGGTTGGTGACAATCTGGGTTGGTGTCGGTCGGGGGTTGGTGACAATCTGGGATGGTGTCGGTCGGGAGTTGGTGACAATCTGGGTTGGTGTCGGTCGGGGGTTGGTGACAATCTGGGTTGGTGTCGGTCGGGGGTTGGTGACAATCTGGGATGGTGTCGGTCGGGGGTTGGTGACAATCTGGGTTGGTGTCGGTCGGGGGTTGGTGACAATCTGGGATGGTGTCGGTCGGGGGTTGGTGACAATCTGGGTTGGTGTCGGTCGGGGGTTGGTGACAATCTGGGATGGTGTCGGTCGGGGGTTGGTGACAATCTGGGTTGGTGTCGGTCGGGGGTTGGTGACAATCTGGGTTGGTGTCGGTCGGGGGTTGGTGACAATCTGGGATGGTGTCGGTCGGGGGTTGGTGACAATCTGGGTTGGTGTCGGTCGGGGGTTGGTGACAATCTGGGATGGTGTCGGTCGGGGGTTGGTGACAATCTGGGTTGGTGTCGGTCGGGGGTTGGTGTTGGTCGGGGGTTGGTGACAATCGGGGTTGGTGTCGGTCGGGGGTTGGTGACAATCTGGGTTGGTGACAATCTGGGTTGGTGTCGGTCGGGGGTTGGTGACAATCTGGGTTGGTGACAATCTGGGTTGGTGTCGGTCGGGGGTTGGTGACAATCTGGGTTGGTGTCGGTCGGGGGTTGGTGACAATCTGGGTTGGTGTCGGTCGGGGGTTGGTGACAATCGGGGTTGGTGACAATCTGGGTTGGTGACAATCTGGGTTGGTGTCGGTCGGGGGTTGGTGACAATCTGGGTTGGTGTCGGTCGGGGGTTGGTGTCGGTCGGGGGTTGGTGACAATCTGGGTTGGTGTCGGTCGGGGGTTGGTGTCGGTCGGGGGTTGGTGACAATCTGGGTTGGTGACAATCTGGGTTGGTGTCGGTCGGGGGTTGGTGACAATCTGGGTTGGTGTCGGTCGGGGGTTGGTGTCGGTCGGGGGTTGGTGACAATCTGGGTTGGTGTCGGTCGGGGGTTGGTGTCGGTCGGGGGTTGGTGTTGGTCGGGGGTTGGTGACAATCTGGGTTGGTGTCGGTCGGGGGTTGGTGACAATCTGGGTTGGTGTCGGTCGGGGGTTGGTGACAATCTGGGTTGGTGACAATCTGGGTTGGTGTCGGTCGGGGGTTGGTGACAATCTGGGTTGGTGACAATCTGGGTTGGTGTCGGTCGGGGGTTGGTGACAATCTGGGTTGGTGTCGGTCGGGGGTCGGTGACAATCTGGGTTGGTGACAATCTGGGTTGGTGTCGGTCGGGGGTTGGTGATAATCTGGGTTGGTGTCGGTCGGGGGTTGGTGACAATCTGGGTTGGTGACAATCTGGGTTGGTGTCGGTCGGGGGTTGGTGACAATCTGGGTTGGTGTCGGTCGGGGGTTGGTGACAATCTGGGTTGGTGACAATCTGGGTTGGTGTCGGTCGGGGGTTGGTGACAATCTGGGTTGGTGTCGGTCGGGGGTTGGTGACAATCTGGGTTGGTGTCGGTCGGGGGTTGGTGACAATCGGGGTTGGTGACAATCTGGGTTGGTGTCGGTCGGGGGTCGGTGACAATCTGGGTTGGTGTCGGTCGGGGGTCGGTGACAATCTGGGTTGGTGACAATCTGGGTTGGTGTCGGTCGGGGGTTGGTGACAATCTGGGTTGGTGACAATCTGGGTTGGTGTCGGTCGGGGGTTGGTGACAATCTGGGTTGGTGTCGGTCGGGGATTGGGGACAATCTGGGTTGGTGTCGGTCGGGGATTGGGGACAATCTGGGTTGGTGACAATCTGGGTTGGTGTCGGTCGGGGGTTGGTGACAATCTGGGTTGGTGTCGGTCGGGGGTTGGTGACAATCTGGGTTGGTGTCGGTCGGGGGTTGGTGACAATCTGGGTTGGTGACAATCTGGGTTGGTGTCGGTCGGGGGTTGGTGACAATCTGGGTTGGTGTCGGTCGGGGGTTGGTGACAATCTGGGTTGGTGTCGGTCGGGGTTTGGTGACAATCGGGGTTGGTGACAATCTGGGTTGGTGTCGGTCGGGGGTCGGTGACAATCTGGGTTGGTGTCGGTCGGGGGTCGGTGACAATCTGGGTTGGTGACAATCTGGGTTGGTGTCGGTCGGGGGTTGGTGACAATCTGGGTTGGTGACAATCTGGGTTGGTGTCGGTCGGGGATTGGGGACAATCTGGGTTGGTGACAATCTGGGTTGGTGTCGGTCGGGGGTTGGTGACAATCTGGGTTGGTGACCATCTGGGTTGGTGTCGGTCGGGGGTTGGTGACAATCTGGGTTGGTGACAATCTGGGTTGGTGTCGGTCGGGGGTTGGTGACAATCTGGGTTGGTGTCGGTCGGGGGTTGGTGACAATCTGGGTTGGTGTCGGTCGGGGGTTGGTGACAATCTGGGTTGGTGTCGGTCGGGGGTTGGTGACAATCTGGGATGGTGTCGGTCGGGGGTTGGTGACAATCTGGGTTGGTGTCGGTCGGGGGTTGGTGACAATCTGGGTTGGTGTCGGTCGGGGGTTGGTGACAATCTGGGTTGGTGTCGGTCGGGGGTTGGTGACAATCTGGGATGGTGTCGGTCGGGGGTTGGTGACAATCTGGGTTGGTGTCGGTCGGGGGTTGGTGACAATCTGGGTTGGTGTCGGTCGGGGGTTGGTGACAATCTGGGTTGGTGTCGGTCGGGGGTTGGTGACAATCTGGGATGGTGTCGGTCGGGGGTTGGTGTCGGTCGGGGGTTGGTGACAATCTGGGATGGTGTCGGTCGGGGGTTGGTGACAATCTGGGTTGGTGTCGGTCGGGGGTTGGTGACAATCTGGGTTGGTGTTGGTCGGGGTTTGGTGACAATCGGGGTTGGTGTCGGTCGGGGGTTGGTGACAATCTGGGTTGGTGACAATCTGGGTTGGTGTCGGTCGGGGGTTGGTGACAATCTGGGTTGGTGACAATCTGGGTTGGTGTCGGTCGGGGGTTGGTGACAATCTGGGTTGGTGTCGGTCGGGGGTTGGTGACAATCTGGGTTGGTGTCGGTCGGGGGTTGGTGACAATCGGGGTTGGTGACAATCTGGGTTGGTGACAATCTGGGTTGGTGTCGGTCGGGGGTTGGTGACAATCTGGGTTGGTGTCGGTCGGGGGTTGGTGTCGGTCGGGGGTTGGTGACAATCTGGGTTGGTGTCGGTCGGGGGTTGGTGTCGGTCCGGGGTTGGTGACAATCTGGGTTGGTGACAATCTGGGTTGGTGTCGGTCGGGGGTTGGTGACAATCTGGGTTGGTGTCGGTCGGGGGTTGGTGTCGGTCGGGGGTTGGTGACAATCTGGGTTGGTGTCGGTCGGGGGTTGGTGTCGGTCGGGGGTTGGTGTTGGTCGGGGGTTGGTGACAATCTGGGTTGGTGTCGGTCGGGGGTTGGTGACAATCTGGGTTGGTGTCGGTCGGGGGTTGGTGACAATCTGGGTTGGTGTCGGTCGGGGGTTGGTGACAATCTGGGTTGGTGGCGGTCGGGGGTTGGTGACAATCTGGGTTGGTGTCGGTCGGGGGTTGGTGACAATCTGGGTTGGTGACAATCTGGGTTGGTGTCGGTCGGGGGTTGGTGATAATCTGGGTTGGTGTCGGTCGGGGGTTGGTGACAATCTGGGTTGGTGACAATCTGGGTTGGTGTCGGTCGGGGGTTGGTGACAATCTGGGTTGGTGTCGGTCGGGGGTTGGTGACAATCTGGGTTGGTGACAATCTGGGTTGGTGTCGGTCGGGGGTTGGTGACAATCTGGGTTGGTGTCGGTCGGGGGTTGGTGACAATCTGGGTTGGTGTCGGTCGGGGGTTGGTGACAATCGGGGTTGGTGACAATCTGGGTTGGTGTCGGTCGGGGGTCGGTGACAATCTGGGTTGGTGTCGGTCGGAGGTCGGTGACAATCTGGGTTGGTGTCGGTCGGGGGTCGGTGACAATCTGGGTTGGTGTCGGTCGGGGGTCGGTGACAATCTGGGTTGGTGTCGGTCGGGGGTTGGTGACAATCTGGGTTGGTGTCGGTCGGGGGTTGGTGACAATCTGGGTTGGTGACAATCGGGGTTGGTGTCGGTCGGGGGTTGGTGACAATCTGGGTTGGTGTCGGTCGGGGGTTGGTGACAATCTGGGTTGGTGTCGGTCGGGGGTTGGTGACAATCTGGGTTGGTGTCGGTCGGGGGTTGGTGACAATCTGGGTTGGTGTCGGTCGGGGGTTTGTGACAATCTGGGTTGGTGACAATCGGGGTTGGTGTCGGTCGGGGGTTGGTGACAATCTGGGTTGGTGTCGGTCGGGGGTTGGTGACAATCTGGGTTGGTGACCATCTGGGTTGGTGTCGGTCGGGGGTTGGTGTCGGTCGGGGGTTGGTGACAATCTGGGTTGGTGTCGGTCGGGGGTTGGGGACAATCTGGGTTGGTGTCGGTCGGGGGTTGGTGACAATCTGGGTTGGTGACAATCGGGGTTGGTGTCGGTCGGGGATTGGGGACAATCTGGGTTGGTGTCGGTCGGGGGTTGGTGACAATCTGGGTTGGTGACAATCTGGGTTGGTGTCGGTCGGGGGTTGGTGACAATCTGGGTTGGTGTCGGTCGGGGGTTGGTGACAATCTGGGTTGGTGACAATCTGGGTTGGTGTCGGTCGGGGGTTGGTGTCGGTCGGGGGTTGGTGACAATCTGGGTTGGTGTCGGTCGGGGGTTGGGGACAATCTGGGTTGGTGTCGGTCGGGGGTTGGTGACAATCTGGGTTGGTGTCGGTCGGGGGTTGGTGACAGTCTGGGATGGTGTCGGTCGGGGGTTGGTGACAATCTGGGTTGGTGTCGGTCGGGGGTTGGTGACAATCTGGGTTGGTGTCGGTCGGGGGTTGGGGACAATCTGGGTTGGTGTCGGTCGGGGGTTGGTGACAATCTGGGATGGTGTCGGTCGGGGGTTGGTGACAGTCTGGGATGGTGTCGGTCGGGGGTTGGTGACAATCTGGGTTGGTGTCGGTCGGGGGTTGGTGACAATCTGGGTTGGTGTCGGTCGGGAGTTGGTGACAATCGGGGTTGGTGTCGGTCGGGGGTTGGTGACAATCTGGGTTGGTGTCGGTCGGGGGTTGGTGACAATCTGGGTTGGTGTCGGTCGGGGGTTGGTGACAATCTGGGTTGGTGTCGGTCGGGGGTTGGGGACAATCTGGGTTGGTGTCGGTCGGGGGTTGGTGACAATCTGGGTTGGTGTCGGTCGGGGGTTGGTGACAATCTGGGTTGGTGTCGGTCGGGAGTTGGTGACAATCTGGGTTGGTGTCGGTCGGGAGTTGGTGACAATCGGGGTTGGTGTCGGTCGGGGGTTGGTGACAATCTGGGTTGGTGTCGGTCGGGGGTTGGTGACAATCTGGGTTGGTGTCGGTCGGGGGTTGGTGACAATCTGGGTTGGTGTCGGTCGGGGGTTGGGGACAATCTGGGTTGGTGTCGGTCGGGGGTTGGTGACAATCTGGGTTGGTGTCGGTCGGGGGTTGGTGACAATCTGGGTTGGTGTCGGTCGGGGGTTGGTGACAATCTAGGTTGGTGTTGGTCGGGGGTTGGTGACAATCTGGGTTGGTGTCGGTCGGGGGTTGGTGACAATCTGGGTTGGTGTCGGTCGGGGGTTGGGGACAATCTGGGTTGGTGTCGGTCGGGGGTTGGTGTCGGTCGGGGGTTGGTGACAATCTGGGTTGGTGTCGGTCGGGGGTTGGTGACAATCTGGGTTGGTGTCGGTCGGGGGTTGGTGACAATCTGGGTTGGTGTTGGTGGGGGGTTGGGGACAATCTGGGTTGGTGTCGGTCGGGGGTTGGTGACAATCTGGGTTGGTGTCGGTCGGGGGTTGGTGACAATCTGGGTTGGTGTCGGTCGGGGGTTGGTGACAATCTGGGTTGGTGTCGGTCGGGGGTTGGGGACAATCTGGGTTGGTGTCGGTCGGGGGTTGGTGTCGGTCGGGGGTTGGTGACAATCTGGGTTGGTGTCGGTCGGGGGTTGGTGACAATCTGGGTTGGTGTCGGTCGGGGGTTGGTGACAATCTGGGTTGGTGTTGGTCGGGGGTTGGTGACAATCTGGGTTGGTGTCGGTCGGGGGTTGGGGACAATCTGGGTTGGTGTCGGTCGGGGGTTGGTGACAATCTGGGTTGGTGTCGGTCGGGGGTTGGTGACAATCTGGGTTGGTGTCGGTTGGGGACAATCTGGGTTGGTG
This sequence comes from Rana muscosa, assembly GCA_029206835.1. Taxonomy (NCBI): domain Eukaryota; kingdom Metazoa; phylum Chordata; class Amphibia; order Anura; family Ranidae; genus Rana; species Rana muscosa. The sequence goes on along the minus strand of JARGYO010000448.1, from coordinate 724,440 downwards.
TCGGTCGGGGGTTGGTGTCGGTCGGGGGTTGGTGACAATCTGGGTTGGTGTCGGTCGGGGGTTGGTGACAATCTGGGTTGGTGACAATCTGGGTTGGTGTCGGTCGGGGGTTGGTGACAATCTGGGTTGGTGACAATCTGGGTTGGTGTCGGTCGGGGGTTGGTGACAATCTGGGTTGGTGTCGGTCGGGGGTTGGGGACAATCTGGGTTGGTGTCGGTCGGGGGTTGGTGACAATCTGGGTTGGTGACAATCTGGGTTGGTGTCGGTCGGGGGTTGGTGACAATCTGGGTTGGTGTCGGTCGGGGGTTGGTGACAATCGGGGTTGGTGACAATCTGGGTTGGTGTCGGTCGGGGATTGGGGACAATCTGGGTTGGTGTCGGTCGGGGATTGGGGACAATCTGGGTTGGTGACAATCTGGGTTGGTGTCGGTCGGGGGTTGGTGACAATCTGGGTTGGTGTCGGTCGGGGGTTGGTGACAATCTGGGTTGGTGACAATCTGGGTTGGTGTCGGTCGGGGGTTGGTGACAATCTGGGTTGGTGACAATCTGGGTTGGTGTCGGTCGGGGGTTGGTGTCGGTCGGGGGTTGGTGACAATCTGGGTTGGTGTCGGTCGGGGGTTGGGGACAATCTGGGTTGGTGACAATCTGGGTTGGTGTCGGTCGGGGGTTGGTGACAATCTGGGTTGGTGTCGGTCGGGGGTTGGTGACAATCTGGGTTGGTGTCGGTCGGGGGTTGGTGACAATCTGGGTTGGTGTCGGTCGGGGGTTGGTGACAATCTGGGTTGGTGTCGGTCGGGGGTTGGGGACAATCTGGGTTGGTGTCGGTCGGGGGTTGGTGACAATCTGGGTTGGTGTCGGTCGGGGGTTGGTGACAATCTGGGTTGGTGTCGGTCGGGGGTTGGGGACAATCTGGGTTGGTGTCGGTCGGGGGTTGGTGACAATCTGGGTTGGTGTCGGTCGGGGGTTGGTGACAATCTGGGATGGTGTCGGTCGGGGGTTGGTGACAATCTGGGTTGGTGTCGGTCGGGGGTTGGTGACAATCTGGGTTGGTGTCGGTCGGGGGTTGGTGACAATCTGGGTTGGTGTCGGTCGGGGGTTGGTGACAATCTGGGTTGGTGTCGGTCGGGGGTTGGGGACAATCTGGGTTGGTGTCGGTCGGGGGTTGGTGACAATCTGGGTTGGTGTCGGTCGGGGGTTGGTGACAATCTGGGTTGGTGTCGGTCGGGGGTTGGTGACAATCGGGGTTGGTGACAATCTGGGTTGGTGTCGGTCGGGAGTTGGTGACAATCTGGGTTGGTGTCGGTCGGGGGTTGGTGACAATCTGGGTTGGTGACAATCTGGGATGGTGTCGGTCGGGAGTTGGTGACAATCTGGGTTGGTGTCGGTCGGGGGTTGGTGACAATCTGGGTTGGTGTCGGTCGGGGGTTGGTGACAATCTGGGTTGGTGTCGGTCGGGGGTTGGTGACAATCTGGGTTGGTGTCGGTCGGGGGTTGGTGACAATCGGGGTTGGTGTCGGTCGGGGGTTGGTGACAATCTGGGTTGGTGACAATCTGGGTTGGTGTCGGTCGGGGGTTGGTGACAATCTGGGTTGGTGTCGGTCGGGGGTTGGTGACAATCTGGGTTGGTGTCGGTCGGGGGTTGGTGACAATCTGGGTTGGTGACAATCTGGGATGGTGTCGGTCGGGAGTTGGTGACAATCTGGGTTGGTGTCGGTCGGGGGTTGGTGACAATCTGGGTTGGTGTCGGTCGGGGGTTGGGGACAATCTGGGTTGGTGTCGGTCGGGGGTTGGTGACAATCTGGGTTGGTGACAATCTGGGATGGTGTCGGTCGGGAGTTGGTGACAATCTGGGTTGGTGTCGGTCGGGGGTTGGTGACAATCTGGGTTGGTGTCGGTCGGGGGTTGGTGACAATCTGGGTTGGTGTCGGTCGGGGGTTGGTGACAATCTGGGTTGGTGTCGGTCGGGGGTTGGGGACAATCTGGGTTGGTGTCGGTCGGGGGTTGGTGACAATCTGGGTTGGTGTCGGTCGGGGGTTGGTGACAATCTGGGTTGGTGTCGGTCGGGGGTTGGGGACAATCTGGGTTGGTGTCGGTCGGGGGTTGGTGACAATCTGGGATGGTGTCGGTCGGGGGTTGGTGACAGTCTGGGATGGTGTCGGTCGGGGGTTGGTGACAATCTGGGTTGGTGTCGGTCGGGGGTTGGTGACAATCTGGGATGGTGTCGGTCGGGGGTTGGTGACAATCTGGGTTGGTGTCGGTCGGGGGTTGGTGACAATCTGGGTTGGTGTCGGTCGGGGGTTGGTGACAATCTGGGTTGGTGTCGGTCGGGGGTTGGTGACAATCTGGGTTGGTGTCGGTCGGGGGTTGGGGACAATCTGGGTTGGTGTCGGTCGGGGGTTGGTGACAATCTGGGTTGGTGTCGGTCGGGGGTTGGTGACAATCTGGGTTGGTGTCGGTCGGGGGTTGGTGACAATCGGGGTTGGTGACAATCTGGGTTGGTGTCGGTCGGGAGTTGGTGACAATCTGGGTTGGTGTCGGTCGGGGGTTGGTGACAATCTGGGTTGGTGTCGGTCGGGGGTTGGTGACAATCTGGGTTGGTGTCGGTCGGGGGTTGGTGACAATCTGGGTTGGTGTCGGTCGGGGGTTGGGGACAATCTGGGTTGGTGTCGGTCGGGGGTTGGTGTCGGTCGGGGGTTGGTGACAATCTGGGTTGGTGTCGGTCGGGGGTTGGTGACAATCTGGGTTGGTGTCGGTCGGGGGTTGGTGACAATCTGGGTTGGTGTCGGTCGGGGGTTGGTGACAATCTGGGTTGGTGTCGGTCGGGGGTTGGTGACAATCTGGGTTGGTGTCAGTCGGGGGTTGGTGACAATCTGGGTTGGTGTCGGTCGGGGGTTGGTGACAATCTGGGTTGGTGTCAGTCGGGGGTTGGTGACAATCTGGGTTGGTGTCGGTCGGGGGTTGGTGACAATCTGGGTTGGTGTCGGTCGGGGGTTGGTGACAATCTGGGTTGGTGTCGGTCGGGGGTTGGTGACAATCTGGGTTGGTGTCGGTCGGGGGTTGGTGACAATCTGGGTTGGTGTCGGTCGGGGGTTGGTGACAATCGGGGTTGGTGTCGGTCGGGGGTTGGTGACAATCTGGGTTGGTGTCGGTCGGGGGTTGGTGACAATCGGGGTTGGTGTCGGTCGGGGGTTGGTGACAATCTGGGTTGGTGTCGGTCGGGGGTTGGTGACAATCTGGGTTGGTGTCGGTCGGGGGTTGGTGACAATCGGGGTTGGTGTCGGTCGGGGGTTGGTGACAATCTGGGTTGGTGTCGGTCGGGGGTTGGTGACAATCTGGGTTGGTGTCGGTCGGGGGTTGGTGACAATCTGGGTTGGTGTCGGTCGGGGGTTGGTGACAATCGGGGTTGGTGTCGGTCGGGGGTTGGTGACAATCTGGGTTGGTGTCGGTCGGGGGTTGGTGACAATCTGGGTTGGTGTCGGTCGGGGGTTGGTGACAATCTGGGTTGGTGTCGGTCGGGGGTTGGTGACAATCTGGGTTGGTGTCGGTCGGGAGTTGGTGACAATCTGGGTTGGTGTCGGTCGGGGGTTGGTGACAATCTGGGTTGGTGTCGGTCGGGAGTTGGTGACAATCTGGGTTGGTGTCGGTCGGGGGTTGGTGACAATCGGGGTTGGTGTCGGTCGGGGGTTGGTGACAATCTGGGTTGGTGTCGGTCGGGGGTTGGTGACAATCTGGGTTGGTGTCGGTCGGGGGTTGGTGACAATCGGGGTTGGTGTCGGTCGGGGGTTGGTGACAATCTGGGTTGGTGTCGGTCGGGGGTTGGTGTCGGTCGGGGGTTGGTGACAATCTGGGTTGGTTTCGGTCGGGGGTTGGTGTCGGTCGGGGGTTGGTGACAATCTGGGTTGGTTTCGGTCGGGGGTTGGTGACAATCTGGGTTGGTGTCGGTCGGGGGTTGGTGACAATCTGGGTTGGTGTCGGTCGGGGGTTGGTGACAATCTGGGTTGGTGACAATCTGGGTTGGTGTCGGTCGGGGGTTGGTGACAATCTGGGTTGGTGACAATCTGGGTTGGTGTCGGTCGGGGGTTGGTGACAATCTGGGTTGGTGACAATCTGGGTTGGTGTCGGTCGGGGGTTGGTGACAATCTGGGTTGGTGACAATCTGGGTTGGTGTCGGTCGGGGGTTGGTGACAATCTGGGTTGGTGTCGGTCGGGGGTTGGTGACAATCTGGGTTGGTGTCGGTCGGGGGTTGGTGACAATCTGGGTTGGTGTCGGTCGGGGGTTGGTGACAATCTGGGTTGGTGTCGGTCGGGGGTTGGTGACAATCTGGGTTGGTGTCGGTCGGGGGTTGGTGACAATCTGGGTTGGTGTCAGTCGGGGGTTGGTGACAATCTGGGTTGGTGTCGGTCGGGGGTTGGTGACAATCTGGGTTGGTGTCGGTCGGGGGTTGGTGACAATCTGGGTTGGTGTCGGTCGGGGGTTGGTGACAATCTGGGTTGGTGTCGGTCGGGGGTTGGTGTTGGTCGGGGGTTGGTGACAATCTGGGTTGGTGTCGGTCGGGGGTTGGTGACAATCTGGGTTGGTGTCGGTCGGGGGTTGGTGACAATCTGGGTTGGTGTCGGTCGGGGGTTGGTGACAATCTGGGTTGGTGTCGGTCGGGGGTTGGTGACAATCTGGGTTGGTGTCGGTCGGGGGTTGGTGATAATCTGGGTTGGTGTCGGTCGGGGGTTGGTGACAATCTGGGTTGGTGACAATCTGGGTTGGTGTCGGTCGGGGGTTGGTGACAATCTGGGTTGGTGTCGGTCGGGGGTTGGTGACAATCTGGGTTGGTGACAATCTGGGTTGGTGTCGGTCGGGGGTTGGTGACAATCTGGGTTGGTGTCGGTCGGGGGTTGGTGATAATCTGGGTTGGTGTCGGTCGGGGGTTGGTGATAATCTGGGTTGGTGTCGGTCGGGGGTTGGTGACAATCTGGGTTGGTGTCGGTCGGGGGTTGGTGACAATCTGGGTTGGTGTCGGTCGGGGGTTGGTGACAATCTGGGTTGGTGTCGGTCGGGGGTTGGTGATAATCTGGGTTGGTGTCGGTCGGGGGTTGGTGACAATCTGGGTTGGTGACAATCTGGGTTGGTGTCGGTCGGGGGTTGGTGACAATCTGGGTTGGTGTCGGTCGGGGGTTGGTGACAATCTGGGTTGGTGTCGGTCGGGGGTTGGTGACAATCTGGGTTGGTGTCGGTCGGGGGTTGTCGTCGGTCGGGGGTTGGTGATAATCTGGGTTGGTGTCGGTCGGGGGTTGGTGACAATCTGGGTTGGTGACAATCTGGGTTGGTGTCGGTCGGGGGTTGTTGACAATCTGGGTTGGTGTCGGTCGGGGGTTGGTGACAATCTGGGTTGGTGACAATCTGGGTTGGTGTCGGTCGGGGGTTGGTGACAATCTGGGTTGGTGTCGGTCGGGGGTTGGTGACAATCTGGGTTGGTGTCGGTCGGGGGTTGGTGACAATCTGGGTTGGTGTCGGTCGGGGGTTGGTGACAATCTGGGTTGGTGTCGGTCGGGGGTTGGTGACAATCTGGGTTGGTGTCGGTCGGGGGTTGGTGACAATCTGGGTTGGTGTTGGTCGGGGGTTGGTGACAATCTGGGTTGGTGTCGGTCGGGGGTTGGTGACAATCTGGGTTGGTGTCGGTCGGGGGTTGGTGTCGGTCGGGGGTTGGTGTTGGTCGGGGGTTGGTGACAATCTGGGTTGGTGTCGGTCGGGGGTTGGTGACAATCTGGGTTGGTGTCGGTCGGGGGTTGGTGACAATCTGGGTTGGTGTCGGTCGGGAGTTGGTGACAATCTGGGTTGGTGTCGGTCGGGGGTTGGTGACAATCTGGGTTGGTGTCGGTCGGGGGTTGGTGACAATCTGGGTTGGTGTCGGTCGGGGGTTGGTGACAATCTGGGTTGGTGTCGGTCGGGGGTTGGTGTCGGTCGGGGGTTGGTGACAATCTGGGTTGGTGTCGGTCGGGGGTTGGTGACAATCTGGGTTGGTGTCGGTCGGGGGTTGGTGACAATCTGGGTTGGTGTCGGTCGGGGGTTGGTGATAATCTGGGTTGGTGACAATCTGGGTTGGTGTCGGTCGGGGGTTGGTGACAATCTGGGTTGGTGTTGGTCGGGGGTTGGTGACAATCTGGGTTGGTGACAATCTGGGTTGGTGTCGGTCGGGGGTTGGTGATAATCTGGGTTGGTGTCGGTCGGGGGTTGGTGACAATCTGGGTTGGTGACAATCTGGGTTGGTGTCGGTCGGGGGTTGGTGACAATCTGGGTTGGTGTCGGTCGGGGGTTGGTGACAATCTGGGTTGGTGACAATCTGGGTTGGTGTCGGTCGGGGGTTGGTGACAATCTGGGTTGGTGTCGGTCGGGGGTTGGTGACAATCTGGGTTGGTGTCGGTCGGGGGTTGGTGACAATCGGGGTTGGTGACAATCTGGGTTGGTGTCGGTCGGGGGTTGGGGACAATCTGGGTTGGTGTCGGTCGGGGGTCGGTGACAATCTGGGTTGGTGTCGGTCGGGGGTTGGTGACAATCTGGGTTGGTGTCGGTCGGGGGTTGGTGACAATCTGGGTTGGTGTCGGTCGGGGGTTGGTGACAATCTGGGTTGGTGACAATCTGGGTTGGTGTCGGTCGGGGGTTGGTGACAATCTGGGTTGGTGTCGGTCGGGGGTTGGTGACAATCTGGGTTGGTGTCGGTCGGGGGTTGGTGACAATCGGGGTTGGTGACAATCTGGGTTGGTGTCGGTCGGGGATTGGGGACAATCTGGGTTGGTGACAATCTGGGTTGGTGTCGGTCGGGGGTTGGTGACAATCGGGGTTGGTGTCGGTCGGGGATTGGGGACAATCTGGGTTGGTGTCGGTCGGGGGTTGGTGACAATCTGGGTTGGTGACAATCTGGGTTGGTGTCGGTCGGGGGTTGGTGACAATCTGGGTTGGTGACAATCTGGGTTGGTGTCGGTCGGGGGTTGGTGATAATCTGGGTTGGTGTCGGTCGGGGGTTGGTGACAATCTGGGTTGGTGACAATCTGGGTTGGTGTCGGTCGGGGGTTGGTGTCGGTCGGGGGTTGGTGACAATCTGGGTTGGTGTCGGTCGGGGGTTGGGGACAATCTGGGTTGGTGTCGGTCGGGGGTTGGTGACAATCTGGGTTGGTGACAATCGGGGTTGGTGTCGGTCGGGGATTGGGGACAATCTGGGTTGGTGTCGGTCGGGGGTTGGTGACAATCTGGGTTGGTGACAATCTGGGTTGGTGTCGGTCGGGGGTTGGTGACAATCTGGGTTGGTGTCGGTCGGGGGTTGGTGACAATCTGGGTTGGTGACAATCTGGGTTGGTGTCGGTCGGGGGTTGGTGTCGGTCGGGGGTTGGTGACAATCTGGGTTGGTGTCGGTCGGGGGTTGGTGACAATCTGGGTTGGTGTCGGTCGGGGGTTGGTGACAATCTGGGTTGGTGTCGGTCGGGGGTTGGTGACAATCTGGGTTGGTGTCGGTCGGGGGTTGGTGACAATCTGGGATGGTGTCGGTCGGGGGTTGGTGACAATCTGGGTTGGTGTCGGTCGGGGGTTGGTGACAATCTGGGTTGGTGTCGGTCGGGGGTTGGTGACAATCTGGGTTGGTGTCGGTCGGGGGTTGGTGACAATCTGGGATGGTGTCGGTCGGGAGTTGGTGACAATCTGGGTTGGTGTCGGTCGGGGGTTGGTGACAATCTGGGTTGGTGTCGGTCGGGGGTTGGTGACAATCTGGGTTGGTGTCGGTCGGGGGTTGGTGACAATCTGGGTTGGTGTCGGTCGGGGGTTGGTGACAATCTGGGTTGGTGTCGGTCGGGGGTTGGGGACAATCTGGGATGGTGTCGGTCGGGGGTTGGTGACAATCTGGGTTGGTGTCGGTCGGGGGTTGGTGACAATCTGGGATGGTGTCGGTCGGGGGTTGGTGACAATCTGGGTTGGTGTCGGTCGGGGGTTGGTGACAATCTGGGATGGTGTCGGTCGGGGGTTGGTGACAATCTGGGTTGGTGTCGGTCGGGGGTTGGTGACAATCTGGGTTGGTGTCGGTCGGGGGTTGGTGACAATCTGGGATGGTGTCGGTCGGGGGTTGGTGACAATCTGGGTTGGTGTCGGTCGGGGGTTGGTGACAATCTGGGTTGGTGTCGGTTGGGGGTTGGTGACAATCTGGGTTGGTGTCGGTCGGGGGTTGGTGACAATCTGGGTTGGTGTCGGTCGGGGGTTGGTGACAATCTGGGTTGGTGTTGGTCGGGGGTTGGTGACAATCGGGGTTGGTGTCGGTCGGGGGTTGGTGACAATCTGGGTTGGTGACAATCTGGGTTGGTGTCGGTCGGGGGTTGGTGACAATCTGGGTTGGTGACAATCTGGGTTGGTGTCGGTCGGGGGTTGGTGACAATCTGGGTTGGTGTCGGTCGGGGGTTGGTGACAATCTGGGTTGGTGACAATCTGGGTTGGTGTCGGTCGGGGGTTGGTGTCGGTCGGGGGTTGGTGACAATCTGGGTTGGTGTCGGTCGGGGGTTGGTGACAATCTGGGTTGGTGTCGGTCGGGGGTTGGTGACAATCTGGGTTGGTGTCGGTCGGGGGTTGGTGACAATCTGGGTTGGTGTCGGTCGGGGGTTGGTGACAATCTGGGATGGTGTCGGTCGGGGGTTGGTGACAATCTGGGTTGGTGTCGGTCGGGGGTTGGTGACAATCTGGGTTGGTGTCGGTCGGGGGTTGGTGACAATCTGGGTTGGTGTCGGTCGGGGGTTGGTGACAATCTGGGATGGTGTCGGTCGGGAGTTGGTGACAATCTGGGTTGGTGTCGGTCGGGGGTTGGTGACAATCTGGGTTGGTGTCGGTCGGGGGTTGGTGACAATCTGGGTTGGTGTCGGTCGGGGGTTGGTGACAATCTGGGTTGGTGTCGGTCGGGGGTTGGTGACAATCTGGGTTGGTGTCGGTCGGGGGTTGGGGACAATCTGGGATGGTGTCGGTCGGGGGTTGGTGACAATCTGGGTTGGTGTCGGTCGGGGGTTGGTGACAATCTGGGATGGTGTCGGTCGGGGGTTGGTGACAATCTGGGTTGGTGTCGGTCGGGGGTTGGTGACAATCTGGGATGGTGTCGGTCGGGGGTTGGTGACAATCTGGGTTGGTGTCGGTCGGGGGTTGGTGACAATCTGGGTTGGTGTCGGTCGGGGGTTGGTGACAATCTGGGATGGTGTCGGTCGGGGGTTGGTGACAATCTGGGTTGGTGTCGGTCGGGGGTTGGTGACAATCTGGGTTGGTGTCGGTTGGGGGTTGGTGACAATCTGGGTTGGTGTCGGTCGGGGGTTGGTGACAATCTGGGTTGGTGTCGGTCGGGGGTTGGTGACAATCTGGGTTGGTGTTGGTCGGGGGTTGGTGACAATCGGGGTTGGTGTCGGTCGGGGGTTGGTGACAATCTGGGTTGGTGACAATCTGGGTTGGTGTCGGTCGGGGGTTGGTGACAATCTGGGTTGGTGACAATCTGGGTTGGTGTCGGTCGGGGGTTGGTGACAATCTGGGTTGGTGTCGGTCGGGGGTTGGTGACAATCTGGGTTGGTGTCGGTCGGGGGTTGGTGACAATCGGGGTTGGTGACAATCTGGGTTGGTGACAATCTGGGTTGGTGTCGGTCGGGGGTTGGTGACAATCTGGGTTGGTGTCGGTCGGGGGTTGGTGTCGGTCGGGGGTTGGTGACAATCTGGGTTGGTGTCGGTCGGGGGTTGGTGTCGGTCGGGGGTTGGTGACAATCTGGGTTGGTGACAATCTGGGTTGGTGTCGGTCGGGGGTTGGTGACAATCTGGGTTGGTGTCGGTCGGGGGTTGGTGTCGGTCGGGGGTTGGTGACAATCTGGGTTGGTGTCGGTCGGGGGTTGGTGTCGGTCGGGGGTTGGTGTTGGTCGGGGGTTGGTGACAATCTGGGTTGGTGTCGGTCGGGGGTTGGTGACAATCTGGGTTGGTGTCGGTCGGGGGTTGGTGACAATCTGGGTTGGTGTCGGTCGGGGGTTGGTGACAATCTGGGTTGGTGGCGGTCGGGGGTTGGTGACAATCTGGGTTGGTGTCGGTCGGGGATTGGTGACAATCTGGGTTGGTGACAATCTGGGTTGGTGTCGGTCGGGGGTTGGTGACAATCTGGGTTGGTGTCGGTCGGGGGTTGGTGACAATCTGGGTTGGTGTCGGTCGGGGGTTGGTGACAATCGGGGTTGGTGACAATCTGGGTTGGTGTCGGTCGGGGGTCGGTGACAATCTGGGTTGGTGTCGGTCGGGGGTCGGTGACAATCTGGGTTGGTGACAATCTGGGTTGGTGTCGGTCGGGGGTTGGTGATAATCTGGGTTGGTGTCGGTCGGGGGTTGGTGACAATCTGGGTTGGTGTCGGTCGGGGGTTGGTGACAATCTGGGTTGGTGTCGGTCGGGGGTTGGTGACAATCTGGGTTGGTGTCGGTCGGGGGTTGGTGACAATCGGGGTTGGTGACAATCTGGGTTGGTGTCGGTCGGGGGTCGGTGACAATCTGGGTTGGTGTCGGTCGGGGGTCGGTGACAATCTGGGTTGGTGACAATCTGGGTTGGTGTCGGTCGGGGGTTGGTGACAATCTGGGTTGGTGACAATCTGGGTTGGTGTCGGTCGGGGGTTGGTGACAATCTGGGTTGGTGTCGGTCGGGGATTGGGGACAATCTGGGTTGGTGTCGGTCGGGGATTGGGGACAATCTGGGTTGGTGACAATCTGGGTTGGTGTCGGTCGGGGGTTGGTGACAATCTGGGTTGGTGTCGGTCGGGGGTTGGTGACAATCTGGGTTGGTGACAATCTGGGTTGGTGTCGGTCGGGGGTTGGTGACAATCTGGGTTGGTGTCGGTCGGGGGTTGGTGACAATCTGGGTTGGTGTCGGTCGGGGGTTGGTGACAATCGGGGTTGGTGACAATCTGGGTTGGTGTCGGTCGGGGGTCGGTGACAATCTGGGTTGGTGTCGGTCGGGGGTCGGTGACAATCTGGGTTGGTGACAATCTGGGTTGGTGTCGGTCGGGGGTTGGTGACAATCTGGGTTGGTGACAATCTGGGTTGGTGTCGGTCGGGGATTGGGGACAATCTGGGTTGGTGACAATCTGGGTTGGTGTCGGTCGGGGGTTGGTGACAATCTGGGTTGGTGACCATCTGGGTTGGTGTCGGTCGGGGGTTGGTGACAATCTGGGTTGGTGACAATCTGGGTTGGTGTCGGTCGGGGGTTGGTGACAATCTGGGTTGGTGTCGGTCGGGGGTTGGTGACAATCTGGGTTGGTGTCGGTCGGGGGTTGGTGACAATCTGGGTTGGTGTCGGTCGGGGGTTGGTGACAATCTGGGATGGTGTCGGTCGGGGGTTGGTGACAATCTGGGTTGGTGTCGGTCGGGGGTTGGTGACAATCTGGGTTGGTGTCGGTCGGGGGTTGGTGACAATCTGGGATGGTGTCGGTCGGGGGTTGGTGTCGGTCGGGGGTTGGTGACAATCTGGGATGGTGTCGGTCGGGGGTTGGTGACAATCTGGGTTGGTGTCGGTCGGGGGTTGGTGACAATCTGGGTTGGTGTTGGTCGGGGTTTGGTGACAATCGGGGTTGGTGTCGGTCGGGGGTTGGTGACAATCTGGGTTGGTGACAATCTGGGTTGGTGTCGGTCGGGGGTTGGTGACAATCTGGGTTGGTGACAATCTGGGTTGGTGTCGGTCGGGGGTTGGTGACAATCTGGGTTGGTGTCGGTCGGGGGTTGGTGACAATCTGGGTTGGTGTCGGTCGGGGGTTGGTGACAATCGGGGTTGGTGACAATCTGGGTTGGTGACAATCTGGGTTGGTGTCGGTCGGGGGTTGGTGACAATCTGGGTTGGTGTCGGTCGGGGGTTGGTGTCGGTCGGGGGTTGGTGACAATCTGGGTTGGTGTCGGTCGGGGGTTGGTGTCGGTCGGGGGTTGGTGACAATCTGGGTTGGTGACAATCTGGGTTGGTGTCGGTCGGGGGTTGGTGACAATCTGGGTTGGTGTCGGTCGGGGGTTGGTGTCGGTCGGGGGTTGGTGACAATCTGGGTTGGTGTCGGTCGGGGGTTGGTGTCGGTCGGGGGTTGGTGTTGGTCGGGGGTTGGTGACAATCTGGGTTGGTGTCGGTCGGGGGTTGGTGACAATCTGGGTTGGTGTCGGTCGGGGGTTGGTGACAATCTGGGTTGGTGTCGGTCGGGGGTTGGTGACAATCTGGGTTGGTGGCGGTCGGGGGTTGGTGACAATCTGGGTTGGTGTCGGTCGGGGGTTGGTGACAATCTGGGTTGGTGACAATCTGGGTTGGTGTCGGTCGGGGGTTGGTGATAATCTGGGTTGGTGTCGGTCGGGGGTTGGTGACAATCTGGGTTGGTGACAATCTGGGTTGGTGTCGGTCGGGGGTTGGTGACAATCTGGGTTGGTGTCGGTCGGGGGTTGGTGACAATCTGGGTTGGTGACAATCTGGGTTGGTGTCGGTCGGGGGTTGGTGACAATCTGGGTTGGTGTCGGTCGGGGGTTGGTGACAATCTGGGTTGGTGTCGGTCGGGGGTTGGTGACAATCGGGGTTGGTGACAATCTGGGTTGGTGTCGGTCGGGGGTCGGTGACAATCTGGGTTGGTGTCGGTCGGGGGTCGGTGACAATCTGGGTTGGTGACAATCTGGGTTGGTGTCGGTCGGGGGTTGGTGACAATCTGGGTTGGTGACAATCTGGGTTGGTGTCGGTCGGGGGTTGGTGACAATCTGGGTTGGTGTCGGTCGGGGATTGGGGACAATCTGGGTTGGTGTCGGTCGGGGATTGGGGACAATCTGGGTTGGTGACAATCTGGGTTGGTGTCGGTCGGGGGTTGGTGACAATCTGGGTTGGTGTCGGTCGGGGGTTGGTGACAATCTGGGTTGGTGTCGGTCGGCGGTTGGTGACAATCTGGGTTGGTGACAATCGGGGTTGGTGTCGGTCGGGGGTTGGTGACAATCTGGGTTGGTGTCGGTCGGGGGTTGGTGACAATCTGGGTTGGTGTCGGTCGGGGGTTGGTGACAATCTGGGTTGGTGTCGGTCGGGGGTTGGTGACAATCTGGGTTGGTGTCGGTCGGGGGTTTGTGACAATCTGGGTTGGTGACAATCGGGGTTGGTGTCGGTCGGGGGTTGGTGACAATCTGGGTTGGTGTCGGTCGGGGGTTGGTGACAATCTGGGTTGGTGACCATCTGGGTTGGTGTCGGTCGGGGGTTGGTGTCGGTCGGGGGTTGGTGACAATCTGGGTTGGTGTCGGTCGGGGGTTGGGGACAATCTGGGTTGGTGTCGGTCGGGGGTTGGTGACAATCTGGGTTGGTGACAATCGGGGTTGGTGTCGGTCGGGGATTGGGGACAATCTGGGTTGGTGTCGGTCGGGGGTTGGTGACAATCTGGGTTGGTGACAATCTGGGTTGGTGTCGGTCGGGGGTTGGTGACAATCTGGGTTGGTGTCGGTCGGGGGTTGGTGACAATCTGGGTTGGTGACAATCTGGGTTGGTGTCGGTCGGGGGTTGGTGTCGGTCGGGGGTTGGTGACAATCTGGGTTGGTGTCGGTCGGGGGTTGGGGACAATCTGGGTTGGTGTCGGTCGGGGGTTGGTGACAATCTGGGTTGGTGTCGGTCGGGGGTTGGTGACAGTCTGGGATGGTGTCGGTCGGGGGTTGGTGACAATCTGGGTTGGTGTCGGTCGGGGGTTGGTGACAATCTGGGTTGGTGTCGGTCGGGGGTTGGGGACAATCTGGGTTGGTGTCGGTCGGGGGTTGGTGACAATCTGGGATGGTGTCGGTCGGGGGTTGGTGACAGTCTGGGATGGTGTCGGTCGGGGGTTGGTGACAATCTGGGTTGGTGTCGGTCGGGGGTTGGTGACAATCTGGGTTGGTGTCGGTCGGGAGTTGGTGACAATCTGGGTTGGTGTCGGTCGGGGGTTGGTGACAATCTGGGTTGGTGTCGGTCGGGGGTTGGTGACAATCTGGGTTGGTGTCGGTCGGGGGTTGGTGACAATCTGGGTTGGTGTCGGTCGGGGGTTGGGGACAATCTGGGTTGGTGTCGGTCGGGGGTTGGTGACAATCTGGGTTGGTGTCGGTCGGGGGTTGGTGACAATCTGGGTTGGTGTCGGTCGGGGGTTGGTGACAATCTGGGTTGGTGTCGGTCGGGAGTTGGTGACAATCTGGGTTGGTGTCGGTCGGGAGTTGGTGACAATCGGGGTTGGTGTCGGTCGGGGGTTGGTGACAATCTGGGTTGGTGTCGGTCGGGGGTTGGTGACAATCTGGGTTGGTGTCGGTCGGGGGTTGGTGACAATCTGGGTTGGTGTCGGTCGGGGGTTGGGGACAATCTGGGTTGGTGTCGGTCGGGGGTTGGTGACAATCTGGGTTGGTGTCGGTCGGGGGTTGGTGACAATCTGGGTTGGTGTTGGTCGGGGGTTGGTGACAATCTGGGTTGGTGTTGGTCGGGGGTTGGTGACAATCTGGGTTGGTGTCGGTCGGGGGTTGGTGACAATCTGGGTTGGTGTCGGTCGGGGGTTGGGGACAATCTGGGTTGGTGTCGGTCGGGGGTTGGTGTCGGTCGGGGGTTGGTGACAATCTGGGTTGGTGTCGGTCGGGGGTTGGTGACAATCTGGGTTGGTGTCGGTCGGGGGTTGGTGACAATCTGGGTTGGTGTTGGTCGGGGGTTGGTGACAATCTGGGTTGGTGTCGGTCGGGGGTTGGGGACAATCTGGGTTGGTGTCGGTCGGGGGTTGGTGACAATCTGGGTTGGTGTCGGTCGGGGGTTGGTGACAATCTGGGTTGGTGTCGGTCGGGGGTTGGTGACAATCTGGGTTGGTGTCGGTCGGGGGTTGGGGACAATCTGGGTTGGTGTCGGTCGGGGGTTGGTGTCGGTCGGGGGTTGGTGACAATCTGGGTTGGTGTCGGTCGGGGGTTGGTGACAATCTGGGTTGGTGTCGGTCGGGGGTTGGTGACAATCTGGGTTGGTGTTGGTCGGGGGTTGGTGACAATCTGGGTTGGTGTCGGTCGGGGGTTGGGGACAATCTGGGTTGGTGTCGGTCGGGGGTTGGTGTCGGTCGGGGGTTGGTGACAATCTGGGTTGGTGTCGGTCGGGGGTTGGTGACAATCTGGGTTGGTGTCGGTCGGGGGTTGGTGACAATCTGGGTTGGTGTCGGTCGGGGGTTGGTGACAATCTGGGTTGGTGTCGGTCGGGGGTTGGGGACAATCTGGGTTGGTGTCGGTCGGGGGTTGGTGTCGGTCGGGGGTTGGTGACAATCGGGGTTGGTGTCGGTCGGGGGTTGGTGACAATCTGGGTTGGTGTCGGTCGGGGGTTGGTGACAATCTGGGTTGGTGTCGGTCGGGGGTTGGTGACAATCTGGGTTGGTGTCGGTCGGGGGTTGGTGACAATCTGGGTTGGTGTCGGTCGGGGGTTGGTGACAATCTGGGTTGGTGTCGGTCGGGGGTTGGTGACAATCTGGGATGGTGTCGGTCGGGGGTTGGTGACAATCTGGGTTGGTGTCGGTCGGGGGTTGGTGACAATCTGGGTTGGTGTCGGTCGGGGGTTGGTGACAATCTGGGTTGGTGTCGGTCGGGGGTTGGGGACAATCTGGGTTGGTGTCGGTCGGGGGTTGGTGTCGGTCGGGGGTTGGTGACAATCTGGGTTGGTGTCGGTCGGGGGTTGGTGACAATCTGGGTTGGTGTCGGTCGGGGGTTGGTGACAATCTGGGTTGGTGTCGGTCGGGGGTTGGTGACAATCTGGGTTGGTGTCGGTCGGGGGTTGGTGACAATCGGGGTTGGTGTCGGTCGGGGGTTGGTGACAATCTGGGTTGGTGTCGGTCGGGGGTTGGTGTCGGTCGGGGGTTGGTGACAATCGGGGTTGGTGTCGGTCGGGGGTTGGTGACAATCTGGGTTGGTGTCGGTCGGGGGTTGGTGACAATCTGGGTTGGTGTCGGTCGGGGGTTGGTGACAATCTGGGTTGGTGTCGGTCGGGGGTTGGTGACAATCTGGGTTGGTGTCGGTCGGGGGTTGGTGACAATCTGGGTTGGTGTCGGTCGGGGGTTGGTGACAATCTGGGTTGGTGTCGGTCGGGGGTTGGTGACAATCTGGGTTGGTGTCGGTCGGGGGTTGGTGACAATCTGGGTTGGTGTCGGTCGGGGGTTGGTGACAATCTGGGTTGGTGTCGGTCGGGGGTTGGTGACAATCTGGGTTGGTGTCGGTCGGGAGTTGGTGACAATCGGGGTTGGTGTCGGTCGGGGGTTGGTGACAATCGGGGTTGGTGACAATCTGGGTTGGTGTCGGTCGGGGGTTGGTGTCGGTCGGGGGTTGGTGACAATCTGGGTTGGTTTCGGTCGGGGGTTGGTGACAATCTGGGTTGGTGTCGGTCGGGGGTTGGTGTCGGTCGGGGGTTGGTGATAATCTGGGTTGGTGTCGGTCGGGGGTTGGTGACAATCTGGGTTGGTGACAATCTGGGTTGGTGTCGGTCGGGGGTTGGTGACAATCTGGGTTGGTGGCGGTCGGGGGTTGGTGACAATCTGGGTTGGTGACAATCTGGGTTGGTGTCGGTCGGGATTTGGTGACAATCTGGGTTGGTGTCGGTCGGGGGTTGGTGACAATCTGGATTGGTGTCGGTCGGGGGTTGGTGACAATCTGGGTTGGTGTCGGTCGGGGGTTGGTGACAATCTGGGTTGGTGTCGGTCGGGGGTTGGTGTCGGTCGGGGGTTGGTGACAATCTGGGTTGGTGTTGGTCGGGGGTTGGTGACAATCTGGGTTGGTGTCGGTCGGGGGTTGGTGACAATCTGGGTTGGTGTCGGTCGGGGGTTGGTGACAATCTGGGTTGGTGTCGGTCGGGGGTTGGTGACAATCTGGGTTGGTGGCGGTCGGGGGTTGGTGACAATCTGGGTTGGTGTCGGTCGGGGGTTGGTGACAATCTGGGTTGGTGACAATCTGGGTTGGTGTCGGTCGGGGGTTGGTGATAATCTGGGTTGGTGTCGGTCGGGGGTTGGTGACAATCTGGGTTGGTGACAATCTGGGTTGGTGTCGGTCGGGGGTTGGTGACAATCTGGGTTGGTGTCGGTCGGGGGTTGGTGACAATCTGGGTTGGTGACAATCTGGGTTGGTGTCGGTCGGGGGTTGGTGACAATCTGGGTTGGTGTCGGTCGGGGGTTGGTGACAATCTGGGTTGGTGTCGGTCGGGGGTTGGTGACAATCGGGGTTGGTGACAATCTGGGTTGGTGTCGGTCGGGGGTCGGTGACAATCTGGGTTGGTGTCGGTCGGGGGTTGGTGACAATCTGGGTTGGTGACAATCTGGGTTGGTGTCGGTCGGGGGTTGGTGACAATCTGGGTTGGTGACAATCTGGGTTGGTGTCGGTCGGGGGTTGGTGACAATCTGGGTTGGTGTCGGTCGGGGATTGGGGACAATCTGGGTTGGTGTCGGTCGGGGATTGGGGACAATCTGGGTTGGTGACAATCTGGGTTGGTGTCGGTCGGGGGTTGGTGACAATCTGGGTTGGTGTCGGTCGGGGGTTGGGGACAATCTGGGTTGGTGTCGGTCGGGGATTGGGGACAATCTGGGTTGGTGACAATCTGGGTTGGTGTCGGTCGGGGGGTTGGTGACAATCTGGGTTGGTGTCGGTCGGGGGTTGGTGACAATCTGGGTTGGTGTCGGTCAGGGGTTGGTGACAATCTGGGTTGGTGTCGGTCGGGGGTTGGTGACAATCGGGGTTGGTGACAATCTGGGTTGGTGTCGGTCGGGGATTGGGGACAATCTGGGTTGGTGTCGGTCGGGGATTGGGGACAATCTGGGTTGGTGACAATCTGGGTTGGTGTCGGTCGGGGGTTGGTGACAATCTGGGTTGGTGTCGGTCGGGGGTTGGTGACAATCTGGGTTGGTGACAATCTGGGTTGGTGTCGGTCGGGGGTTGGTGACAATCTGGGTTGGTGTCGGTCGGGGGTTGGTGACAATCTGGGTTGGTGACAATCTGGGTTGGTGACAATCTGGGTTGGTGTCGGTCGGGGGTTGGTGACAATCTGGGTTGGTGTCGGTCGGGGGTTGGGGACAATCTGGGTTGGTGTCGGTCGGGGGTTGGTGACAATCTGGGTTGGTGACAATCGGGGTTGGTGTCGGTCGGGGATTGGGGACAATCTGGGTTGGTGTCGGTCGGGGGTTGGTGACAATCTGGGTTGGTGACAATCTGGGTTGGTGTCGGTCGGGGGTTGGTGACAATCTGGGTTGGTGTCGGTCGGGGGTTGGTGACAATCTGGGTTGGTGACAATCTGGGTTGGTGTCGGTCGGGGGTTGGTGACAATCTGGGTTGGTGTCGGTCGGGGGTTGGGGACAATCTGGGTTGGTGTCGGTCGGGGGTTGGTGACAATCTGGGTTGGTGTCGGTCGGGGGTTGGTGACAGTCTGGGATGGTGTCGGTCGGGGGTTGGTGACAATCTGGGTTGGTGTCGGTCGGGGGTTGGTGACAATCTGGGTTGGTGTCGGTCGGGGGTTGGGGACAATCTGGGTTGGTGTCGGTCGGGGGTTGGTGACAATCTGGGATGGTGTCGGTCGGGGGTTGGTGACAGTCTGGGATGGTGTCGGTCGGGGGTTGGTGACAATCTGGGTTGGTGTCGGTCGGGGGTTGGTGACAATCTGGGATGGTGTCGGTCGGGGGTTGGTGACAATCTGGGTTGGTGTCGGTCGGGGGTTGGTGACAATCTGGGTTGGTGTCGGTCGGGGGTTGGTGACAATCTGGGTTGGTGTCAGTCGGGGGTTGGTGACAATCTGGGTTGGTGTCGGTCGGGGGTTGGTGACAATCTGGGTTGGTGTCGGTCGGGGGTTGGGGACAATCTGGGTTGGTGTCGGTCGGGGGTTGGTGACAATCTGGGTTGGTGTCGGTCGGGGGTTGGTGACAATCTGGGTTGGTGTCGGTCGGGGGTTGGTGACAATCTGGGTTGGTGTTGGTCGGGGGTTGGTGACAATCTGGGTTGGTGTCGGTCGGGGGTTGGTGACAATCTGGGTTGGTGTCGGTCGGGGGTTGGTGACAATCGGGGTTGGTGACAATCTGGGTTGGTGTCGGTCGGGGGTTGGTGACAATCTGGGTTGGTGTCGGTCGGGGGTTGGTGACAATCTGGGTTGGTGACAATCTGGGTTGGTGACAATCTGGGTTGGTGTCGGTCGGGGGTTGGTGACAATCTGGGTTGGTGTCGGTCGGGGGTTGGGGACAATCTGGGTTGGTGTCGGTCGGGGGTTGGTGACAATCTGGGTTGGTGACAATCGGGGTTGGTGTCGGTCGGGGATTGGGGACAATCTGGGTTGGTGTCGGTCGGGGGTTGGTGACAATCTGGGTTGGTGACAATCTGGGTTGGTGTCGGTCGGGGGTTGGTGACAATCTGGGTTGGTGTCGGTCGGGGGTTGGTGACAATCTGGGTTGGTGTCGGTCGGGGGTTGGTGACAATCTGGGTTGGTGTCAGTCGGGGGTTGGTGACAATCTGGGTTGGTGTCGGTCGGGGGTTGGTGACAATCTGGGTTGGTGTTGGTCGGGGGTTGGTGACAATCTGGGTTGGTGTCGGTCGGGGGTTGGTGACAATCTGGGTTGGTGTCGGTCGGGGGTTGGTGACAATCTGGGTTGGTGTCGGTCGGGGGTTGGTGTCGGTCGGGGGTTGGTGTCGGTCGGGGGTTGGTGACAATCTGGGTTGGTGTCGGTCGGGGGTTGGTGACAATCTGGGTTGGTGTCGGTCGGGGGTTGGTGTCGGTCGGGGGTTGGTGTCGGTCGGGGGTTGGTGACAATCTGGGTTGGTGTCGGTCGGGGGTTGGTGACAATCTGGGTTGGTTTCGGTCGGGGGCTGGTGTTGGTCGGGGGTTGGTGACAATCTGGGTTGGTTTCGGTCGGGGGTTGGTGACAATCTGGGTTGGTGTCGGTCGGGGGTTGGTGACAATCTGGGTTGGTGTCGGTCGGGGGTTGGTGTCGGTCGGGGGTTGGTGATAATCTGGGT
Source organism: Rana muscosa (assembly GCA_029206835.1). NCBI lineage: Eukaryota > Metazoa > Chordata > Amphibia > Anura > Ranidae > Rana > Rana muscosa. The sequence goes on along the minus strand of JARGYO010000448.1, from coordinate 704,476 downwards.
TGGTGTCGGTCGGGGGTTGGTGACAATCTGGGTTGGTGACAATCTGGGTTGGTGTCGGTCGGGGGTTGGTGACAATCTGGGTTGGTGTCGGTCGGGGGTTGGTGACAATCTGGGTTGGTGACAATCTGGGTTGGTGTCGGTCGGGGGTTGGTGACAATCTGGGATGGTGTCGGTCGGGGGTTGGTGACAATCTGGGTTGGTGTCGGTCGGGGGTTGGGGACAATCTGGGTTGGTGTCGGTCGGGGGTTGGTGACAATCTGGGATGGTGTCGGTCGGGGGTTGGTGACAATCTGGGATGGTGTCGGTCGGGGGTTGGTGACAGTCTGGGATGGTGTCGGTCGGGGGTTGGTGACAATCTGGGTTGGTGTCGGTCGGGGGTTGGTGACAATCTGGGTTGGTGTCGGTCGGGGGTTGGTGACAATCTGGGTTGGTGTCGGTCGGGGGTTGGTGACAATCTGGGTTGGTGTCGGTCGGGGGTTGGTGACAATCTGGGTTGGTGTCGGTCGGGGGTTGGTGACAATCTGGGTTGGTGTCGGTCGGGGGTTGGTGACAATCTGGGTTGGTGTCGGTCGGGGGTTGGTGACAATCTGGGTTGGTGTTGGTCGGGGGTTGGTGACAATCTGGGTTGGTGTCGGTCGGGGGTTGGTGACAATCTGGGTTGGTGTCGGTCGGGGGTTGGTGTCGGTCGGGGGTTGGTGACAATCTGGGTTGGTGTCGGTCGGGGGTTGGTGTCGGTCGGGGGTTGGTGTTGGTCGGGGGTTGGTGACAATCTGGGTTGGTGTCGGTCGGGGGTTGGTGACAATCTGGGTTGGTGTCGGTCGGGGGTTGGTGACAATCTGGGTTGGAGTCGGTCGGGGGTTGGTGATAATCTGGGTTGGTGACAATCTGGGTTGGTGTCGGTCGGGGGTTGGTGACAATCTGGGTTGGTGTCGGTCGGGAGTTGGTGACAATCTGGGTTGGTGTCGGTCGGGGGTTGGTGACAATCTGGGTTGGTGTCGGTCGGGGGTTGGTGACAATCTGGGTTGGTGGCGGTCGGGGGTTGGTGACAATCTGGGTTGGTGTCGGTCGGGGGTTGGTGACAATCTCGGTTGGTGACAATCTGGGTTGGTGTCGGTCGGGGGATGGTGATAATCTGGGTTGGTGTCGGTCGGGGGTTGGTGACAATCGGGGTTGGTGTCGGTCGGGGGTTGGTGACAATCTGGGTTGGTGTCGGTCGGGGGTTGGTGACAATCTGGGATGGTGTCGGTCGGGGGTTGGTGACAATCTGGGTTGGTGTCGGTCGGGGGTTGGTGACAATCTGGGTTGGTGTCGGTCGGGGGTTGGTGACAATCTGGGTTGGTGTCGGTCGGGGTTGGTGACAATCTGGGATGGTGTCGGTCGGGGGTTGGTGACAATCTGGGTTGGTGTCGGTCGGGGGTTGGTGACAATCTGGGTTGGTGTCGGTCGGGGGTTGGTGACAATCTGGGATGGTGTCGGTCGGGGGTTGGTGACAATCTGGGTTGGTGTCGGTCGGGGGTTGGTGACAATCGGGGTTGGTGTCGGTCGGGGGTTGGTGACAATCTGGGTTGGTGTTGGTCGGGGGGTTGGTGACAATCGGGGTTGGTGTCGGTCGGGGGTTGGTGACAATCTGGGTTGGTGTCGGTCGGGGATTGGGGACAATCGGGGTTGGTGTCGGTCGGGGGTTGGTGACAATCTGGGTTGGTGTCGGTCGGGGGTTGGTGACAATCTGGGTTGGTGTCGGTCGGGGGTTGGTGTCGTTCGGGGGTTGGTGACAATCTGGGTTGGTGTCGGTCGGGGGTTGGTGTCGGTCGGGGGTTGGTGACAATCTGGGTTGGTGACAATCTGGGTTGGTGTCGGTCGGGGGTTGGTGACAATCTGGGTTGGTGTCGGTCGGGGGTTGGTGTCGGTCGGGGGTTGGTGACAATCTGGGTTGGTGTCGGTCGGGGGTTGGTGTCGGTCGGGGGTTGGTGTTGGTCGGGGGTTGGTGACAATCTGGGTTGGTGTCGGTCGGGGGTTGGTGACAATCTGGGTTGGTGTCGGTCGGGGGTTGGTGACAATCTGGGTTGGTGTCGGTCGGGGGTTGGTGACAATCTGGGTTGGTGTCGGTCGGGGGTTGGTGACAATCTGGGTTGGTGTCGGTCGGGGGTTGGTGACAATCTGGGTTGGTGACAATCTGGGTTGGTGTCGGTCGGGGGTTGGTGATAATCTGGGTTGGTGTCGGTCGGGGGTTGGTGACAATCTGGGTTGGTGACAATCTGGGTTGGTGTCGGTCGGGGGTTGGTGACAATCTGGGTTGGTGTCGGTCGGGGGTTGGTGACAATCTGGGTTGGTGACAATCTGGGTTGGTGTCGGTCGGGGGTTGGTGACAATCTGGGTTGGTGTCGGTCGGGGGTTGGTGACAATCTGGGTTGGTGTCGGTCGGGGGTTGGTGACAATCGGGGTTGGTGACAATCTGGGTTGGTGTCGGTCGGGGGTCGGTGACAATCTGGGTTGGTGTCGGTCGGGGGTTGGTGACAATCTGGGTTGGTGTCGGTCGGGGGTTGGTGACAATCTGGGTTGGTGACAATCTGGGTTGGTGTCGGTCGGGGGTTGGTGACAATCTGGGTTGGTGTCGGTCGGGGGTTGGTGACAATCGGGGTTGGGGACAATCTGGGTTGGTGGCGGTCGGGGGTTGGTGACAATCTGGGTTGGTGTCGGTCGGGGATTGGGGACAATCTGGGTTGGTGACAATCTGGGTTGGTGTCGGTCGGGGGTTGGTGACAATCTGGGTTGGTGTCGGTCGGGGGTTGGTGACAATCTGGGTTGGTGACAATCGGGGTTGGTGTCGGTCGGGGATTGGGGACAATCTGGGTTGGTGTCGGTCGGGGGTTGGTGACAATCTGGGTTGGTGACAATATGGGTTGGTGTCGGTCGGGGGTTGGTGACAATCTGGGTTGGTGTCGGTCGGGGGTTGGTGACAATCTGGGTTGGTGTCGGTCGGGGGTTGGTGACAATCTGGGTTGGTGTCGGTCGGGGGTTGGTGTCGGTCGGGGGTTGGTGACAATCTGGGTTGGTGTCGGTCGGGGGTTGGGGACAATCTGGGTTGGTGTCGGTCGGGGGTTGGGGACAATCTGGGTTGGTGTTGGTCGGGGGTTGGTGACAATCTGGGTTGGTGTCGGTCGGGGGTTGGTGACAATCTGGGTTGGTGACAATCTGGGTTGGTGTCGGTCGGGGGTTGGTGTCGGTCGGGGGTTGGTGACAATCTGGGTTGGTGTCGGTCGGGGGTTGGGGACAATCTGGGTTGGTGTCGGTCGGGGGTTGGTGACAATCTGGGTTGGTGTCGGTCGGGGGTTGGTGACAATCTGGGTTGGTGTCGGTCGGGGGTTGGTGACAATCTGGGTTGGTGTCGGTTGGGGGTTGGTGACAATCTGGGTTGGTGTTGGTCGGGGGTTGGTGACAATCTGGGTTGGTGTCGGTCGGGGGTTGGTGACAATCTGGGTTGGTGTCGGTTGGGGGTTGGTGACAATCTGGGTTGGTGTTGGTCGGGGGTTGGTGACAATCTGGGTTGGTGTCGGTCGGGGGTTGGTGTCGGTCGGGGGTTGGTGACAATCTGGGTTGGTGTCGGTCAGGGGTTGGTGACAATCTGGGTTGGTGTCGGTCGGGGGTTGGTGACAATCTGGGTTGGTGTCGGTCGGGGGTTGGTGACAATCTGGGTTGGTGTCGGTCGGGGGTTGGTGACAATCTGGGTTGGTGTCGGTCGGGGGTTGGTGTCGGTCGGGGGTTGGTGACAATCTGGGTTGGTGTCGGTCGGGGGTTGGTGACAATCTGGGTTGGTGTCGGTCGGGGGTTGGTGACAATCTGGGTTGGTGTCGGTCGGGGGTTGGTGACAATCTGGGTTGGTGTCGGTCGGGGGTTGGTGACAATCTGGGTTGGTGTCGGTCGGGGGTTGGTGACAATCTGGGTTGGTGTCGGTCGGGGGTTGGTGACAATCTGGGTTGGTGTTGGTCGGGGGTTGGTGACAATCTGGGTTGGTGTCGGTCGGGGGTTGGTGACAATCTGGGTTGGTGTCGGTCGGGGGTTGGTGTCGGTCGGGGGTTGGTGACAATCTGGGTTGGTGTCGGTCGGGGGTTGGTGTCGGTCGGGGGTTGGTGTTGGTCGGGGGTTGGTGACAATCTGGGTTGGTGTCGGTCGGGGGTTGGTGACAATCTGGGTTGGTGTCGGTCGGGGGTTGGTGACAATCTGGGTTGGTGTCGGTCGGGGGTTGGTGACAATCTGGGTTGGTGGCGGTCGGGGGTTGGTGACAATCTGGGTTGGTGTCGGTCGGGGGTTGGTGACAATCTGGGTTGGTGACAATCTGGGTTGGTGTCGGTCGGGGGTTGGTGATAATCTGGGTTGGTGTCGGTCGGGGGTTGGTGACAATCTGGGTTGGTGTCGGTCGGGGGTTGGGGACAATCTGGGTTGGTGTCGGTCGGGGGTTGGTGACAATCTGGGTTGGTGTCGGTCGGGGGATGGTGTCGGTCGGGGGTTGGTGACAGTCTGGGATGGTGTCGGTCGGGGGTTGGTGACAATCTGGGTTGGTGTCGGTCGGGGGTTGGTGACAATCTGGGTTGGTGTCGGTCGGGGGTTGGTGACAATCTGGGTTGGTGTCGGTCGGGGGTTGGTGACAATCTGGGATGGTGTCGGTCGGGGGTTGGTGACAATCTGGGTTGGTGTCGGTCGGGGGTTGGTGACAATCTGGGTTGGTGTCGGTCGGGGGTTGGTGACAATCTGGGTTGGTGACAATCTGGGTTGGTGTCGGTCGGGGGTTGGTGACAATCTGGGTTGGTGACAATCTGGGTTGGTGTCGGTCGGGGGTTGGTGACAATCTGGGTTGGTGTCGGTCGGGGGTTGGTGTCGGTCGGGGGTTGGTGACAATCGGGGTTGGTGACAATCTGGGTTGGTGTCGGTCGGGGGTTGGTGACAATCTGGGTTGGTGTCGGTCGGGGGTTGGTGTCGGTCGGGGGTTGGTGACAATCTGGGTTGGTGACAATCTGGGTTGGTGTCGGTCGGGTGTTGGTGACAATCTGGGTTGGTGTCGGTCGGGGGTTGGTGTCGGTCGGGGGTTGGTGACAATCTGGGTTGGTGTCGGTCGGGGGTTGGTGTCGGTCGGGGGTTGGTGTTGGTCGGGGGTTGGTGACAATCTGGGTTGGTGTCGGTCGGGGGTTGGTGACAATCTGGGTTGGTGTCGGTCGGGGGTTGGTGACAATCTGGGTTGGTGTCGGTCGGGGGTTGGTGACAATCTGGGTTGGTGGCGGTCGGGGGTTGGTGACAATCTGGGTTGGTGTCGGTCGGGGGTTGGTGACAATCTGGGTTGGTGACAATCTGGGTTGGTGTCGGTCGGGGGTTGGTGATAATCTGGGTTGGTGTCGGTCGGGGGTTGGTGACAATCTGGGTTGGTGTCGGTCGGGGGTTGGGGACAATCTGGGTTGGTGTCGGTCGGGGGTTGGTGACAATCTGGGATGGTGTCGGTCGGGGGTTGGTGACAATCTGGGTTGGTGTCGGTCGGGGGTTGGTGACAATCTGGGTTGGTGTCGGTCGGGGGTTGGTGACAATCTGGGTTGGTGTCGGTCGGGGGTTGGTGACAATCTGGGATGGTGTCGGTCGGGGGTTGGTGACAATCTGGGTTGGTGTCGGTCGGGGGTTGGTGACAATCTGGGTTGGTGTCGGTCGGGGGTTGGTGTCGGTCGGGGGTTGGTGACAATCGGGGTTGGTGACAATCTGGGTTGGTGTCGGTCGGGGGTTGGTGACAATCTGGGTTGGTGTCGGTCGGGGGTTGGTGACAATCTGGGTTGGTGACAATCTGGGTTGGTGTCGGTCGGGTGTTGGTGACAATCTGGGTTGGTGTCGGTCGGGGGTTGGTGTCGGTCGGGGGTTGGTGACAATCTGGGTTGGTGTCGGTCGGGGGTTGGTGTCGGTCGGGGGTTGGTGTTGGTCGGGGGTTGGTGACAATCTGGGTTGGTGTCGGTCGGGGGTTGGTGACAATCTGGGTTGGTGTCGGTCGGGGGTTGGTGACAATCTGGGTTGGTGTCGGTCGGGGGTTGGTGACAATCTGGGTTGGTGGCGGTCGGGGGTTGGTGACAATCTGGGTTGGTGTCGGTCGGGGGTTGGTGACAATCTGGGTTGGTGACAATCTGGGTTGGTGTCGGTCGGGGGTTGGTGATAATCTGGGTTGGTGTCGGTCGGGGGTTGGTGACAATCTGGGTTGGTGTCGGTCGGGGGTTGGGGACAATCTGGGTTGGTGTCGGTCGGGGGTTGGTGACAATCTGGGATGGTGTCGGTCGGGGGTTGGTGACAGTCTGGGATGGTGTCGGTCGGGGGTTGGTGACAATCTGGGTTGGTGTCGGTCGGGGGTTGGTGACAATCTGGGTTGGTGTCGGTCGGGGGTTGGTGACAATCTGGGTTGGTGTCGGTCGGGGGTTGGTGACAATCTGGGATGGTGTCGGTCGGGGGTTGGTGACAATCTGGGTTGGTGTCGGTCGGGGGTTGGTGACAATCTGGGTTGGTGTCGGTCGGGGGTTGGTGACAATCTGGGTTGGTGACAATCTGGGTTGGTGTCGGTCGGGGGTTGGTGACAATCTGGGTTGGTGACAATCTGGGTTGGTGTCGGTCGGGGGTTGGTGACAATCTGGGTTGGTGTCGGTCGGGGGTTGGTGTCGGTCGGGGGTTGGTGACAATCGGGGTTGGTGACAATCTGGGTTGGTGTCGGTCGGGGGTTGGTGACAATCTGGGTTGGTGTCGGTCGGGGGTTGGTGTCGGTCGGGGGTTGGTGACAATCTGGGTTGGTGACAATCGGGGTTGGTGTCGGTCGGGGGTTGGTGACAATCTGGGTTGGTGTCGGTCGGGGGTTGGTGACAATCTGGGATGGTGTCGGTCGGGGGTTGGTGTCGGTCGGGGGTCGGTGACAATCTGGGTTGGTGTCGGTCGGGGGTTGGTGACAATCTGGGTTGGTGACAATCTGGGATGGTGTCGGTCGGGGGTTGGTGACAATCTGGGTTGGTGTCGGTCGGGGGTTGGTGACAATCTGGGATGGTGTCGGTCGGGGGTTGGTGTCAGTCGGGGGTCGGTGACAATCTGGGTTGGTGTCGGTCGGGGGTTGGTGACAATCTGGGTTGGTGACAATCTGGGTTGGTGACAATCTGGGATGGTGTCGGTCGGGGGTTGGTGACAATCTGGGTTGGTGACAATCTGGGTTGGTGACAATCTGGGTTGGTGTCGGTCGGGGGTTGGTGACAATCTGGGATGGTGTCGGTCGGGGGTTGGTGACAATCTGGGTTGGTGTCGGTCGGGGGTTGGTGACAATCTGGGTTGGTGTCGGTCGGGGGTTGGTGACAATCTGGGTTGGTGACAATCTGGGTTGGTGTCGGTCGGGGGTTGGTGACAATCTGGGTTGGTGACAATCTGGGTTGGTGTCGGTCGGGGGTTGGTGTCGGTCGGGGGTCGGTGACAATCTGGGTTGGTGTCGGTCGGGGGTTGGCGTCGGTCGGGGGTTGGTGTCGGTCGGGGGTTGGTGACAATCTGGGTTGGTGTCGGTCGGGGGTTGGTGACAATCTGGGTTGGTGTCGGTCGGGGGTTGGTGACAATCTGGGATGGTGTCGGTCGGGGGTTGGTGACAATCTGGGTTGCTGTCGGTCGGGGGTTGGTGACAATCTGGGTTGGTGACAGTCTGGGTTGGTGACAATCTGGGTTGGTGTCGGTCGGGGGTTGGTGTCGGTCGGGGGTTGGCGTCGGTCGGGGGTTGGTGTCGGTCGGGGGTTGGTGACAATCTGGGTTGGTGTCGGTCGGGGGTTGGTGACAATCTGGGATGGTGTCGGTCGGGGGTTGGTGACAATCTGGGTTGGTGTCGGTCGGGGGTTGGTGACAATCTGGGTTGGTGACGGTCGGGGGTTGGTGTCGGTCGGGGTTGGTGACAATCTGGGTTGGTGTCGGTCGGGGTTGGTGTCGGTCGGGGGTTGGTGACAATCTGGGTTGGTGTCGGTCGGGGGTTGGTGACAATCTGGGTTGGTGTCGGTCGGGGGTTGGTGACAATCTGGGTTGGTGACAATCTGGGTTGGTGTTGGTCGGGGGTTGGTGACAATCTGGGTTGGTGTCGGTCGGGGGTTGGTGTCGGTCGGGGGTTGGTGACAATCTGGGTTGGTGTCGGTTTCAGGGGTTGGTGACAATCTGGGATGGTGACGGTCGGGGGTTGGTGTCAGTCGGGGGTTGGTGACAATCTGGGTTGATGTCGGTTTCGGGGGTTGGTGACAATCTGGGTTGGTGTCGGTCGGGGGTTGGTGACAATCTGGGTTGGTGTCGGTCGGGGGTTGGTGTCGGTCGGGGGTTGGTGACAATCTGGGTTGGTGTCGGTCGGGGGTTGGTGACAATCTGGGTTGATGTCGGTTTCGGGGGTTGGTGACAATCTGGGTTGGTGTCGGTCGGGGGTTGGTGTCGGTCGGGGGTTGGTGACAATCTGGGTTGGTGTCGGTCGGGGGTTGGTGACAATCTGGGTTGGTGTCGGTCGGGGGTTGGTGACAATCTGGGTTGATGTCGGTTTCGGGGGTTGGTGACAATCTGGGTTGGTGTCGGTCGGGGGTTGGTGTCGGTCGGGGGTTGGTGACAATCTGGGTTGGTGTCGGTCGGGGGTTGGTGACAATCTGGGTTGGTGTCGGTCGGGGGTTGGTGACAATCTGGGTTGGTGTCGGTCGGGGGTTGGTGACAATCTGGGTTGGTGTCGGTCGGGGGTCGGTGACAATCTGGGTTGGTGTCGATCGGGGGTGGGTGACAATCTGGGATGGTGTCAGTCGGGGGTTGGTGACAATCTGGGTTGGTGACAATCTGGGTTGGTGTCGGTCGGGGGTTGGTGACAATCTGGGTTGGTGTCGGTCGGGGGTTGGTGACTATCTGGGTTGGTGTCGGTCGGGGGTTGGTGACAATCTGGGATGGTGTCAGTCGGGGGTTGGTGACAATCTGGGTTGGTGACAATCTGGGTTGGTGTCGGTCGGGGGTTGGTGACAATCTGGGTTGGTGTCGGTCGGGGGTTGGTGACAATCTGGGTTGGTGTCGGTCGGGGGTTGGTGACAATATGGGTTGGTGTCGGTCGGGGGTTGGTGACAATCTGGGTTGGTGTCGGTCGGGGGTTGGTGACAATCTGGGTTGGTGACAATCTGGGTTGGTGTCGGTCGGGGGTTGGTGACAATCTGGGTTGGTGTCGGTCGGGGGTTGGTGACAATCTGGGTTGGTGTCGGTCGGGGGTCGGTGACAATCTGGGTTGGTGTCGATCGGGGGTGGGTGACAATCTGGGATGGTGTCAGTCGGGGGTTGGTGACAATCTGGGTTGGTGACAATCTGGGTTGGTGTCGGTCGGGGGTTGGTGACAATCTGGGTTGGTGTCGGTCGGGGGTTGGTGACAATCTGGGTTGGTGTCGGTCGGGGGTTGGTGACAATCTGGGTTGGTGTCGGTCGGGGGTTGGTGACAATCTGGGATGGTGTCAGTCGGGGGTTGGTGACAATCTGGGTTGGTGACAATCTGGGTTGGTGTCGGTCGGGGGTTGGTGACAATCTAGGTTGGTGTCGGTCGGGGGTTGGTGACAATCTGGGTTGGTGTCGGTCGGGGGTTGGTGACAATATGGGTTGGTGTCGGTCGGGGGTTGGTGACAATCTGGGTTGGTGTCGGTCGGGGGTTGGTGACAATCTGGGTTGGTGACAATCTGGGTTGGTGTCGGTCGGGGGTCGGTGACAATCTGGGTTGGTGTCGGTCGGGGGTTGGTGTCGGTCGGGGGTTGGTGACAATCTGGGTTGGTGACGGTCGGGGGTTGGTGTCGGTCGGGGGTTGGTGACAATCTGGGTTGGTGTCGGTCGGGGGTTGGTGTCGGTCGGGGGTTGGTGACAATCTGGGTTGGTGTCGGTCGGGGGTTGGTGTCGGTCGGGGGTTGGTGACAATCTGGGTTGGTGTCGGTCGGGGGTTGGTGACAATCTGGGTTGGTGACAATCTGGGTTGGTGTCGGTCGGGGGTTGGTGACAATCTGGGTTGGTGTCGGTCGGGGGTTGGTGACAGTCTGGGTTGGTGTCGGTCGGGGGTTGGTGACAATCTGGGTTGGTGTCGGTCGGGGGTTGGTGACAATCTGGGTTGGTGACAATCTGGGTTGGTGTCGGTCGGGGGTTGGTGACAATCTGGGTTGGTGTCAGTCGGGGGTTGGTGACAATCTGGGTTGGTGACAATCTGGGTTGGTGTCGGTCGGGGGTTGGTGACAATCTGGGTTGGTGACAATCTGGGTTGGTGTCGGTCGGGGGTTGGTGACAATCTGGGTTGGTGACAATCTGGGTTGGTGTCGGTCGGGGGTTGGTGACAATCTGGGTTGGTGACAATCTGGGTTGGTGTCGGTCGGGGGTTGGTGACAATCTGGGATGGTGTCAGTCGGGGGTTGGTGACAATCTGGGTTGGTGACAATCTGGGTTGGTGTCAGTCGGGGGTTGGTGACAATCTGGGTTGGTGACAATCTGGGTTGGTGTCAGTCGGTGGTTGGTGACAATCTGGGTTGGTGTTGGTCGGGGGTTGGTGACAATCTGGGTTGGTGTCGGTCGGGGGTTGGTGACAGTCTGGGTTGGTGTCGGTCGGGGGTTGGTGACAATCTGGGTTGGTGTCGGTCGGGGGTTGGTGACAATCTGGGTTGGTGACAATCTGGGTTGGTGTCGGTCGGGGGTTGGTGACAATCTGGGTTGGTGACAATCTGGGTTGGTGTCGGTCGGGGGTTGGTGACAATCTGGGTTGGTGACAATCTGGGTTGGTGTCGGTCGGGGGTTGGTGACAATCTGGGATGGTGTCAGTCGGGGGTTGGTGACAATCTGGGTTGGTGACAATCTGGGTTGGTGTCAGTCGGGGGTTGGTGACAATCTGGGTTGGTGACAATCTGGGTTGGTGTCAGTCGGGGGTTGGTGACAATCTGGGTTGGTGACAATCTGGGTTGGTGACAATCTGGGTTGGTTTCGGTCGGGGGTTGGTGTCGGTCGGGGGTTGGTGACAGTCTGGGTTGGTGACAATCTGGGTTGGTGACAATCTGGGTTGGTGTCGGTCGGGGGTTGGTGACAATCTGGGTTGGTGTCGGTCGGGGGTTGGTGACAATCTGGGTTGGTGTCGGTCGGGGGTTGGTGACAATCTGGGTTGGTGTCGGTCGGGGGTTGGTGACAATCTGGGTTGGTGTCGGTCGGGGGTTGGTGTCGGTCGGGGGTTGGTTTCGGTCGGGGGTTGGTGTCGGTCGGGGGTTGGTATCGGTCGGGGGTTGGTGTCGGTCGGGGGTTGGTGTCGGTCGGGGGTTGGTATCGGTCGGGGGTTGGTGTCGGTCGGGGGTTGGTGTCGGTCGGGGGTTGGTTTCGGTCGGGGGTTGGTGTCGGTCGGGGGTTGGTGTCGGTCGGGGGTTGGTTTCGGTCGGGGGTTGGTTTCGGTCGGGGGTTGGTTTCGGTCGGGGGTTGGTGTCGGTCGGGGGTTGGTGTCGGTCGGGGGTTGGTTTCGGTCGGGGGTTGGTTTCGGTCGGGGGTTTGTTTCGGTCGGGGGTTGGTGTCGGTCGGGGGTTGGTGACGATCTGGGTTGGTGTCGGTCGGGGGTTGGTGTCGGTCGGGGGTTGGTTTCGGTCGGGGGTTGGTTTCGGTCGGGGGTTGGTGACAATCTGGGTTGGTGTCGGTCGGGGGTTGGTTTCGGTCGGGGGTTGGTGTCGGCCGGGGGTTGGTATCGGTCGGGGGTTGGTTTCGGTCGGGGGTTGGTGTCGGTCGGGGGTTGGTGTCGGTCGGGGGTTGGTATCGGTCGGGGGTTGGTGTCGGTCGGGGGTTGGTATCGGTCGGGGGTTGGTGTCGGTCGGGGGTTGGTGTCGGTCGGGGGTTTGTTTCGGTCGGGGGTTGGTGTCGGTCGGGGGTTGGTGTTGGTCTGGGGTTGGTTTCGGTCGGGGGTTGGTTTCGGTCGGGGGTTGGTGTCGGTCGGGGGTTGGTGTCGGTCGGGGGTTTGTTTCGGTCGGGGGTTGGTGTCGGTCGGGGGTTGGTGTCGGTCGGGGGTTGGTTTCGGTCGGGGGTTGGTATCGGTCGGGGGTTGGTGTCGGTCGGGGGTTGGTGTTGGTCGGGGGTTGGTTTCGGTCGGAGGTTGGTTTCGGTCGGGGGTTGGTGTCGGTCGGGGGTTGGTTTCGGTCGGGGGTTGGTGTCGGTCGGGGGTTGGTGTCGGTCGGGGGTTTGTTTCGGTCGGGGGTTGGTGTCGGTCGGGGGTTGGTGTCGGTCGGGGGTTTGTTTCGGTCGGGGGTTGGTGTCGGTCGGGGGTTGGTGTTGGTCGGGGGTTGGTATCGGTCGGGGGTTTGTTTCGGTCGGGGGTTTGTTTCGGTCGGGGGTTGGTGTCGGTCGGGGGTTGGTGACAATCTGGGTTGGTATCGGTCGGGGGTTGGTGTCGGTCGGGGGTTGGTGTCGGTCGGGGGTTGGTGTCGGTCGGGGGTTTGTTTCGGTCGGGGGTTGGTGTCGGTCGGGGGTTGGTTTCGGTCGGAGGTTGGTTTCGGTCGGGTGTTGGTTTCGGTCGGAGGTTGGTTTCGGTCGGGGGGTTGGTGTCGGTCGGGGTTGGTTTCGGTCGGGGGTTGGTGTCGGTCGGGGGTTGGTATCGGTCGGGGGTTGGTTTCGGTCGGGGGGTTGGTGTCGGTCGGGGGTTGGTGTCGGTCGGGGGTTGGTGTCGGTCGGGGGTTGGTGTCGGTCGGGGGTTAGTGTCGGTCGGGGGTTTGTTTCGGTCGGGGGTTGGTGTCTGTCGGGGGTTGGTGTCGGTCGGGGGTTGGTGACAATCTGGGTTGGTATCGGTCGGGGGTTGGTGTCGGTCGGGGGTTGGTGTCGGTCGGGGGTTTGTTTCGGTCGGGGGTTGGTGTCGGTCGGGGGTTGGTGACAATCTGGGTTGGTGTCGGTCGGGGGTTGGTATCGGTCGGGGGTTGGTGTCGGTCGGGGGTTGGTGTCGGTCGGGGGTTGGTGTCGGTCGGGGGTTTGTTTCGGTCGGGGGTTGGTGTCGGTCGGGGGTTGGTGTCGGTCGGGGGTTTGTTTCGGTCGGGGGTTGGTGTCGGTCGGGGGTTGGTATCGGTCGGGGGTTGGTGTCGGTCGGGGGTTGGTGTCGGTCGGGGGTTTGTTTCGGTCGGGGGTTGGTGTCGGTCGGGGGTTGGTGACAATCTGGGTTGGTGTCGGTCGGGGGTTTGTTTCGGTCGGGGGTTGGTTTCGGTCGGGGGTTGGTGTCGGTCGGGGGTTGGTTTCGGTCGGGGGTTGGTTTCGGTCGGGGGTTGGTGTCGGTCGGGGGTTGGTTTCGGTCGGGGGTTGGTATCGGTCGGGGGTTGGAGTCGGTCGGGGGTTGGTGACGATCTGGGTTGGTGTCAGTCGGGGGTTGGTGTCGGTCGGGGGTTGGTATCGGTCGGGGGTTGGTGTCGGTCGGGGGTTGGTGACAATCTGGGTTGGTGTCGGTCGGGGGTTTGTTTCGGTCGGGGGTTGGTTTCGGTCGGGGGTTGGTGTCGGTCGGGGGTTGGTTTCGGTCGGGGGTTGGTGTCGGTCGGGGGTTGGTTTCGGTCGGGGGTTGGTATCGGTCGGGGGTTGGTGACGATCTGGGTTGGTGTCGGTCGGGGGTTGGTTTCGGTCGGGGGTTGGTATCGGTCGGGGGTTGGTGTCGGTCGGGGGTTGGTGACGATCTGGGTTGGTGTCGGTCGGGGGTTGGTGTCGGTCGGGGGTTGGTTTCGGTCGGGGGTTGGTTTCGGTCGGGGGTTGGTGTCGGTCGGGGGTTGGTGACAATCTGGGTTGGTGTCGGTCGGGGGTTGGTGTCGGTCGGGGGTTGGTGACTATCTGGGTTGGTGTCGGTCGGGGGTTGGTGACAATCTGGGATGGTGTCAGTCGGGGGTTGGTGACAATCTGGGTTGGTGACAATCTGGGTTGGTGTCGGTCGGGGGTTGGTGACAATCTGGGTTGGTGTCGGTCGGGGGTTGGTGACAATCTGGGTTGGTGTCGGTCGGGGGTTGGTGACAATATGGGTTGGTGTCGGTCGGGGGTTGGTGACAATCTGGGTTGGTGTCGGTCGGGGGTTGGTGACAATCTGGGTTGGTGACAATCTGGGTTGGTGTCGGTCGGGGGTTGGTGACAATCTGGGTTGGTGTCGGTCGGGGGTTGGTGACAATCTGGGTTGGTGTCGGTCGGGGGTGGGTGACAATCTGGGATGGTGTCAGTCGGGGGTTGGTGACAATCTGGGTTGGTGACAATCTGGGTTGGTGTCGGTCGGGGGTTGGTGACAATCTGGGTTGGTGTCGGTCGGGGGTTGGTGACAATCTGGGTTGGTGTCGGTCGGGGGTTGGTGACAATCTGGGTTGGTGTCGGTCGGGGGTTGGTGACAATCTGGGATGGTGTCAGTCGGGGGTTGGTGACAATCTGGGTTGGTGACAATCTGGGTTGGTGTCGGTCGGGGGTTGGTGACAATCTAGGTTGGTGTCGGTCGGGGGTTGGTGACAATCTGGGTTGGTGTCGGTCGGGGGTTGGTGACAATATGGGTTGGTGTCGGTCGGGGGTTGGTGACAATCTGGGTTGGTGTCGGTCGGGGGTTGGTGACAATCTGGGTTGGTGACAATCTGGGTTGGTGTCGGTCGGGGGTCGGTGACAATCTGGGTTGGTGTCGGTCGGGGGTTGGTGTCGGTCGGGGGTTGGTGACAATCTGGGTTGGTGACGGTCGGGGGTTGGTGTCGGTCGGGGGTTGGTGACAATCTGGGTTGGTGTCGGTCGGGGGTTGGTGTCGGTCGGGGGTTGGTGACAATCTGGGTTGGTGTCGGTCGGGGGTTGGTGTCGGTCGGGGGTTGGTGACAATCTGGGTTGGTGTCGGTCGGGGGTTGGTGACAATCTGGGTTGGTGACAATCTGGGTTGGTGTCGGTCGGGGGTTGGTGACAATCTGGGTTGGTGTCGGTCGGGGGTTGGTGACAGTCTGGGTTGGTGTCGGTCGGGGGTTGGTGACAATCTGGGTTGGTGTCGGTCGGGGGTTGGTGACAATCTGGGTTGGTGACAATCTGGGTTGGTGTCGGTCGGGGGTTGGTGACAATCTGGGTTGGTGTCAGTCGGGGGTTGGTGACAATCTGGGTTGGTGACAATCTGGGTTGGTGTCGGTCGGGGGTTGGTGACAATCTGGGTTGGTGACAATCTGGGTTGGTGTCGGTCGGGGGTTGGTGACAATCTGGGTTGGTGACAATCTGGGTTGGTGTCGGTCGGGGGTTGGTGACAATCTGGGTTGGTGACAATCTGGGTTGGTGTCGGTCGGGGGTTGGTGACAATCTGGGATGGTGTCAGTCGGGGGTTGGTGACAATCTGGGTTGGTGACAATCTGGGTTGGTGTCAGTCGGGGGTTGGTGACAATCTGGGTTGGTGACAATCTGGGTTGGTGTCAGTCGGTGGTTGGTGACAATCTGGGTTGGTGTTGGTCGGGGGTTGGTGACAATCTGGGTTGGTGTCGGTCGGGGGTTGGTGACAGTCTGGGTTGGTGTCGGTCGGGGGTTGGTGACAATCTGGGTTGGTGTCGGTCGGGGGTTGGTGACAATCTGGGTTGGTGACAATCTGGGTTGGTGTCGGTCGGGGGTTGGTGACAATCTGGGTTGGTGACAATCTGGGTTGGTGTCGGTCGGGGGTTGGTGACAATCTGGGTTGGTGACAATCTGGGTTGGTGTCGGTCGGGGGTTGGTGACAATCTGGGATGGTGTCAGTCGGGGGTTGGTGACAATCTGGGTTGGTGACAATCTGGGTTGGTGTCAGTCGGGGGTTGGTGACAATCTGGGTTGGTGACAATCTGGGTTGGTGTCAGTCGGGGGTTGGTGACAATCTGGGTTGGTGACAATCTGGGTTGGTTTCGGTCGGGGGTTGGTGTCGGTCGGGGGTTGGTGACAGTCTGGGTTGGTGACAATCTGGGTTGGTGACAATCTGGGTTGGTGTCGGTCGGGGGTTGGTGACAATCTGGGTTGGTGTCGGTCGGGGGTTGGTGACAATCTGGGTTGGTGTCGGTCGGGGGTTGGTGACAATCTGGGTTGGTGTCGGTCGGGGGTTGGTGACAATCTGGGTTGGTGTCGGTCGGGGGTTGGTGTCGGTCGGGGGTTGGTTTCGGTCGGGGGTTGGTGTCGGTCGGGGGTTGGTATCGGTCGGGGGTTGGTGTCGGTCGGGGGTTGGTGTCGGTCGGGGGTTGGTATCGGTCGGGGGTTGGTGTCGGTCGGGGGTTGGTGTCGGTCGGGGGTTGGTTTCGGTCGGGGGTTGGTGTCGGTCGGGGGTTGGTGTCGGTCGGGGGTTGGTTTCGGTCGGGGGTTGGTTTCGGTCGGGGGTTGGTTTCGGTCGGGGGTTGGTGTCGGTCGGGGGTTGGTGTCGGTCGGGGGTTGGTTTCGGTCGGGGGTTGGTTTCGGTCGGGGGTTTGTTTCGGTCGGGGGTTGGTGTCGGTCGGGGGTTGGTGACGATCTGGGTTGGTGTCGGTCGGGGGTTGGTGTCGGTCGGGGGTTGGTTTCGGTCGGGGGTTGGTTTCGGTCGGGGGTTGGTGACAATCTGGGTTGGTGTCGGTCGGGGGTTGGTTTCGGTCGGGGGTTGGTGTCGGCCGGGGGTTGGTATCGGTCGGGGGTTGGTTTCGGTCGGGGGTTGGTGTCGGTCGGGGGTTGGTGTCGGTCGGGGGTTGGTATCGGTCGGGGGTTGGTGTCGGTCGGGGGTTGGTATCGGTCGGGGGTTGGTGTCGGTCGGGGGTTGGTGTCGGTCGGGGGTTTGTTTCGGTCGGGGGTTGGTGTCGGTCGGGGGTTGGTGTTGGTCTGGGGTTGGTTTCGGTCGGGGGTTGGTTTCGGTCGGGGGTTGGTGTCGGTCGGGGGTTGGTGTCGGTCGGGGGTTTGTTTCGGTCGGGGGTTGGTGTCGGTCGGGGGTTGGTGTTGGTCGGGGGTTGGTTTCGGTCGGGGGTTGGTATCGGTCGGGGGTTGGTGTCGGTCGGGGGTTGGTGTTGGTCGGGGGTTGGTTTCGGTCGGAGGTTGGTTTCGGTCGGGGGTTGGTGTCGGTCGGGGGTTGGTTTCGGTCGGGGGTTGGTGTCGGTCGGGGGTTGGTGTCGGTCGGGGGTTTGTTTCGGTCGGGGGTTGGTGTCGGTCGGGGGTTGGTGTCGGTCGGGGGTTTGTTTCGGTCGGGGGTTGGTGTCGGTCGGGGGTTGGTGTTGGTCGGGGGTTGGTATCGGTCGGGGGTTTGTTTCGGTCGGGGGTTTGTTTCGGTCGGGGGTTGGTGTCGGTCGGGGGTTGGTGACAATCTGGGTTGGTATCGGTCGGGGGTTGGTGTCGGTCGGGGGTTGGTGTCGGTCGGGGGTTGGTGTCGGTCGGGGGTTTGTTTCGGTCGGGGGTTGGTGTCGGTCGGGGGTTGGTTTCGGTCGGGTGTTGGTTTCGGTCGGAGGTTGGTTTCGGTCGGGGGGTTGGTGTCGGTCGGGGTTGGTTTCGGTCGGGGGTTGGTGTCGGTCGGGGGTTGGTATCGGTCGGGGGTTGGTTTCGGTCGGGGGGTTGGTGTCGGTCGGGGGTTGGTGTCGGTCGGGGGTTGGTGTCGGTCGGGGGTTGGTGTCGGTCGGGGGTTAGTGTCGGTCGGGGGTTTGTTTCGGTCGGGGGTTGGTGTCTGTCGGGGGTTGGTGTCGGTCGGGGGTTGGTGACAATCTGGGTTGGTATCGGTCGGGGGTTGGTGTCGGTCGGGGGTTGGTGTCGGTCGGGGGTTTGTTTCGGTCGGGGGTTGGTGTCGGTCGGGGGTTGGTGACAATCTGGGTTGGTGTCGGTCGGGGGTTGGTATCGGTCGGGGGTTGGTGTCGGTCGGGGGTTGGTGTCGGTCGGGGGTTGGTGTCGGTCGGGGGTTTGTTTCGGTCGGGGGTTGGTGTCGGTCGGGGGTTGGTGTCGGTCGGGGGTTTGTTTCGGTCGGGGGTTGGTGTCGGTCGGGGGTTGGTATCGGTCGGGGGTTGGTGTCGGTCGGGGGTTGGTGTCGGTCGGGGGTTTGTTTCGGTCGGGGGTTGGTGTCGGTCGGGGGTTGGTGACAATCTGGGTTGGTGTCGGTCGGGGGTTTGTTTCGGTCGGGGGTTGGTTTCGGTCGGGGGTTGGTGTCGGTCGGGGGTTGGTTTCGGTCGGGGGTTGGTTTCGGTCGGGGGTTGGTGTCGGTCGGGGGTTGGTTTCGGTCGGGGGTTGGTATCGGTCGGGGGTTGGAGTCGGTCGGGGGTTGGTGACGATCTGGGTTGGTGTCAGTCGGGGGTTGGTGTCGGTCGGGGGTTGGTATCGGTCGGGGGTTGGTGTCGGTCGGGGGTTGGTGACAATCTGGGTTGGTGTCGGTCGGGGGTTTGTTTCGGTCGGGGGTTGGTTTCGGTCGGGGGTTGGTGTCGGTCGGGGGTTGGTTTCGGTCGGGGGTTGGTGTCGGTCGGGGGTTGGTTTCGGTCGGGGGTTGGTATCGGTCGGGGGTTGGTGACGATCTGGGTTGGTGTCGGTCGGGGGTTGGTTTCGGTCGGGGGTTGGTATCGGTCGGGGGTTGGTGTCGGTCGGGGGTTGGTGACGATCTGGGTTGGTGTCGGTCGGGGGTTGGTGTCGGTCGGGGGTTGGTTTCGGTCGGGGGTTGGTTTCGGTCGGGGGTTGGTGTCGGTCGGGGGTTGGTGACAATCTGGGTTGGTGTCGGTCGGGGGTTGGTGTCGGTCGGAGGTTGGTTTCGGTCGGGGGTTGGTGTCGGTCGGGGGTTGGTTTCGGTCGGGGGTTGGTGTCGGTCGGGGGTTGGTGTCGGTCGGGGGTTTGTTTCGGTCGGGGGTTGGTGTCGGTCGGGGGTTGGTGTCGGTCGGGGGTTGGTATCGGTCGGGGGTTGGTGTCGGTCGGGGGTTGGTGTCGGTCGGGGGTTTGTTTCGGTCGGGGGTTGGTTTCGGTCGGGGGTTGGTGTCGGTCGGGGGTTGGTGTCGGTCGGGGGTTTGTTTCGGTCGGGGGTTGGTTTCGGTCGGGGGTTGGTGTCGGTCGGGGGTTGGTGTCGGTCGGGGGTTGGTGTCGGTCTGGGGTTGGTTTCGGTCGGGGGTTGGTTTCGGTCGGGGGTTGGTGTCGGTCGGGGGTTGGTTTCGGTCGGGGGTTGGTGTCGGTCGGGGGTTGGTATCGGTCGGGGGTTGGTGTCGGTCGGGGGTTTGTTTCGGTCGGGGGTTGGTTTCGGTCGGGGGTTGGTGTCGGTCGGGGGTTGGTTTCGGTCGGGGGTTGGTGTCGGTCGGGGGTTGGTATCGGTCGGGGGTTGGTGTCGGTCGGGGGTTGGTGTCGGTCGGGGGTTGGTGTCGGTCGGGGGTTTGTTTCGGTCGGGGGTTGGTGTCGGTCGGGGGTTGGTGTCGGTCGGGGGTTGGTGTCGGTCGGGGGTTGGTTTCGGTCGGGGGTTGGTATCGGTCGGGGGTTGGTGTCGGTCGGGGGTTGGTGTCGGTCGGGGGTTGGTTTCGGTCGGGGGTTGGTATCGGTCGGGGGTTGGTGTCGGTCGGGGGTTGGTGTCGGTCGGGGGTTGGTTTCGGTCGGGGGTTGGTTTCGGTCGGGGGTTGGTATCGGTCGGGGGTTGGTGTCGGTCGGGGGTTGGTGTCGGTCGGGGGTTTGTTTCGGTCGGGGGTTGGTGTCGGTCGGGGGTTGGTGTCGGTCGGGGGTTGGTTTCGGTCGGGGGTTGGTATCGGTCGGGGGTTGGTGTCGGTCGGGGGTTGGTGTCGGTCGGGGGTTGGTGTCGGTCGGGGGTTGGTTTCGGTCGGAGGTTGGTTTCGGTCGGGGGTTGGTGTCGGTCGGGGGTTGGTTTCGGTCGGGGGTTGGTTTCGGTCGGAGGTTGGTTTCGGTCGGGGGTTGGTGTTGGTCGGGGGTTGGTTTCGGTCGGGGGTTGGTGTTGGTCGGGGGTTGGTATCGGTCGGGGGTTTGTTTCGGTCGGGGGTTTGTTTCGGTCGGGGGTTGGTGTCGGTCGGGGGTTGGTGACAATCTGGGTTGGTATCGGTCGGGGGTTGGTGTCGGTCGGGGGTTGGTGTCGGTCGGGGGTTGGTGACAATCTGGGTTGGTGTCGGTCGGGGGTTGGTGTCGGTCGGGGGTTTGTTTCGGTCGGGGGTTGGTGTCGGTCGGGGGTTGGTTTCGGTCGGAGGTTGGTTTCGGTCGGGTGTTGGTTTCGGTCGGAGGTTGGTTTCGGTCGGGGGGTTGGTGTCGGTCGGGGGTTTGTTTCGGTCGGGGGTTGGTGTCGGTCGGGGGTTGGTTTCGGTCGGAGGTTGGTTTCGGTCGGGGGTTGGTTTCGGTCGGGGGTTGGTGTCGGTCGGGGGTTGGTGTCGGTCGGGGGTTTGTTTCGGTCGGGGGTTGGTGTCGGTCGGGGGTTGGTGTTGGTCGGGGGTTGGTTTCGGTCGGGGGTTGGTGTTGGTCGGGGGTTGGTATCGGTCGGGGGTTTGTTTCGGTCGGGGGTTTGTTTCGGTCGGGGGTTGGTGTCGGTCGGGGGTTGGTGACAATCTGGGTTGGTATCGGTCGGGGGTTGGTGTCGGTCGGGGGTTGGTGTCGGTCGGGGGTTGGTGACAATCTGGGTTGGTGTCGGTCGGGGGTTGGTGTCGGTCGGGGGTTTGTTTCGGTCGGGGGTTGGTGTCGGTCGGGGGTTGGTTTCGGTCGGAGGTTGGTTTCGGTCGGGTGTTGGTTTCGGTCGGAGGTTGGTTTCGGTCGGGGGTTGGTGTCGGTCGGGGGTTGGTATCGGTCGGGGGTTGGTTTCGGTCGGGGGGTTGGTGTCGGTCGGGGGTTGGTGTCGGTCGGGGGTTGGTGTCGGTCGGGGGTTTGTTTCGGTCGGGGGTTGGTGTCGGTCGGGGGTTGGTGACAATCTGGGTTGGTATCGGTCGGGGGTTGGTGTCGGTCGGGGGTTGGTGTCGGTCGGGGGTTTGTTTCGGTCGGGGGTTGGTGTCGGTCGGGGGTTGGTGACAATCTGGGTTGGTGTCGGTCGGGGGTTGGTATCGGTCAGGGGTTGGTTTCGGTCGGGGGGTTGGTGTCGGTCGGGGGTTGGTGTCGGTCGGGGGTTGGTTTCGGTCGGGGGTTGGTTTCGGTCGGGGGTTGGTGTCGGTCGGGGGTTGGTGTCGGTCGGGGGTTGGTGTCGGTCGGGGGTTGGTGTCGGTCGGGGGTTGGTTTCGGTCGGGGGTTGGTTTCGGTCGGGGGTTGGTGTCGGTCGGGGGTTGGTTTCGGTCGGGGGTTGGTATCGGTCGGGGGTTGGTGTCGGTCGGGGGTTGGTGACAATCTGGGTTGGTGTCAGTCGGGGGTTGGTGTCGGTCGGGGGTTGGTATCGGTCGGGGGTTGGTGTCGGTCGGGGGTTGGTGACAATCTGGGTTGGTGTCGGTCGGGGGTTTGTTTCGGTCGGGGGTTGGTTTCGGTCGGGGGTTGGTTTCGGTCGGGGGTTGGTGTCGGTCGGGGGTTGGTTTCGGTCGGGGGTTGGTGTCGGTCGGGGGTTGGTTTCGGTCGGGGGTTGGTATCGGTCGGGGGTTGGTGACGATCTGGGTTGGTGTCGGTCGGGGGTTGGTGTCGGTCGGGGGTTGGTTTCGGTCGGGGGTTGGTATCGGTCGGGGGTTGGTGTCGGTCGGGGGTTGGTGACGATCTGGGTTGGTGTCGGTCGGGGGTTGGTGTCGGTCGGGGGTTGGTTTCGGTCGGGGGTTGGTGTCGGTCGGGGGTTGGTGACAATCTGGGTTGGTGTCGGTCGGGGGTTGGTGTCGGTCGGAGGTTGGTTTCGGTCGGGGGTTGGTGTCGGTCGGGGGTTGGTATCGGTCGGGGGTTGGTGTCGGTCGGGGTTTGGTGTCGGTCGGGGGTTTGTTTCGGTCGGGGGTTGGTTTCGGTCGGGGGTTGGTGTCGGTCGGGGGTTGGTGTCGGTCGGGGGTTTGTTTCGGTCGGGGGTTGGTTTCGGTCGGGGGTTGGTGTCGGTCGGGGGTTGGTGTCGGTCGGGGGTTTGTTTCGGTCGGGGGTTGGTTTCGGTCGGGGGTTGGTGTCGGTCGGGGGTTGGTGTCGGTCGGGGGTTGGTATCGGTCGGGGGTTGGTGTCGGTCGGGGGTTGGTGTCGGTCTGGGGTTGGTTTCGGTCGGGGGTTGGTTTCGGTCGGGGGTTGGTTTCGGTCGGGGGTTGGTGTCGGTCGGGGGTTGGTATCGGTCGGGGGTTGGTGTCGGTCGGGGGTTTGTTTCGGTCGGGGGTTGGTGTCGGTCGGGGGTTGGTTTCGGTCGGGGGTTGGTGTCGGTCGGGGGTTGGTGTCGGTCGGGGGTTTGTTTCGGTCGGGGGTTGGTGTCGGTCGGGGGTTGGTTTCGGTCGGAGGTTGGTTTCGGTCGGGTGTTGGTTTCGGTCGGAGGTTGGTTTCGGTCGGGGGTTGGTGTCGGTCGGGGGTTGGTATCGGTCGGGGGTTGGTTTCGGTCGGGGGGTTGGTGTCGGTCGGGGGTTGGTGTCGGTCGGGGGTTGGTGTCGGTCGGGGGTTTGTTTCGGTCGGGGGTTGGTGTCGGTCGGGGGTTGGTGACAATCTGGGTTGGTATCGGTCGGGGGTTGGTGTCGGTCGGGGGTTGGTGTCGGTCGGGGGTTTGTTTCGGTCGGGGGTTGGTGTCGGTCGGGGGTTGGTGACAATCTGGGTTGGTGTCGGTCGGGGGTTGGTATCGGTCAGGGGTTGGTTTCGGTCGGGGGGTTGGTGTCGGTCGGGGGTTGGTGTCGGTCGGGGGTTGGTTTCGGTCGGGGGTTGGTTTCGGTCGGGGGTTGGTGTCGGTCGGGGGTTGGTGTCGGTCGGGGGTTGGTGTCGGTCGGGGGTTGGTTTCGGTCGGGGGTTGGTTTCGGTCGGGGGTTGGTGTCGGTCGGGGGTTGGTTTCGGTCGGGGGTTGGTATCGGTCGGGGGTTGGTGTCGGTCGGGGGTTGGTGACAATCTGGGTTGGTGTCAGTCGGGGGTTGGTGTCGGTCGGGGGTTGGTATCGGTCGGGGGTTGGTGTCGGTCGGGGGTTGGTGACAATCTGGGTTGGTGTCGGTCGGGGGTTTGTTTCGGTCGGGGGTTGGTTTCGGTCGGGGGTTGGTTTCGGTCGGGGGTTGGTGTCGGTCGGGGGTTGGTTTCGGTCGGGGGTTGGTGTCGGTCGGGGGTTGGTTTCGGTCGGGGGTTGGTATCGGTCGGGGGTTGGTGACGATCTGGGTTGGTGTCGGTCGGGGGTTGGTGTCGGTCGGGGGTTGGTTTCGGTCGGGGGTTGGTATCGGTCGGGGGTTGGTGTCGGTCGGGGGTTGGTGACGATCTGGGTTGGTGTCGGTCGGGGGTTGGTGTCGGTCGGGGGTTGGTTTCGGTCGGGGGTTGGTGTCGGTCGGGGGTTGGTGACAATCTGGGTTGGTGTCGGTCGGGGGTTGGTGTCGGTCGGAGGTTGGTTTCGGTCGGGGGTTGGTGTCGGTCGGGGGTTGGTATCGGTCGGGGGTTGGTGTCGGTCGGGGTTTGGTGTCGGTCGGGGGTTTGTTTCGGTCGGGGGTTGGTTTCGGTCGGGGGTTGGTGTCGGTCGGGGGTTGGTGTCGGTCGGGGGTTTGTTTCGGTCGGGGGTTGGTTTCGGTCGGGGGTTGGTGTCGGTCGGGGGTTGGTGTCGGTCGGGGGTTGGTATCGGTCGGGGGTTGGTGTCGGTCGGGGGTTGGTGTCGGTCTGGGGTTGGTTTCGGTCGGGGGTTGGTTTCGGTCGGGGGTTGGTTTCGGTCGGGGGTTGGTGTCGGTCGGGGGTTGGTATCGGTCGGGGGTTGGTGTCGGTCGGGGGTTTGTTTCGGTCGGGGGTTGGTGTCGGTCGGGGGTTGGTTTCGGTCGGGGGTTGGTGTCGGTCGGGGGTTGGTGTCGGTCGGGGGTTGGTGTCGGTCGGGGGTTGGTGTCGGTCGGGGGTTGGTGTCGGTCGGGGGTTGGTTTCGGTCGGGGGTTGGTGTCGGTCGGGGGTTGGTTTCGGTCGGGGGTTGGTTTCGGTCGGGGGTTGGTGTCGGTCGGGGGTTGGTGTCGGTCGGGGGTTGGTGTCGGTCGGGGGTTTGTTTCGGTCGGGGGTTGGTTTCGGTCGGGGGTTGGTGTCGGTCGGGGGTTGGTATCGGTCGGGGGTTGGTGTCGGTCGGGGGTTGGTGTCGGTCGGGGGTTGGTTTCGGTCGGGGGTTGGTGTCGGTCGGGGGTTGGTGTCGGTCGGGGGTTGGTTTCGGTCGGGGGTTGGTGTCGGTCGGGGGCTGGTGTCGGTCGGGGGTTTGTTTCGGTCGGGGGTTGGTGTCGGTCGGGGGTTTGTTTCGGTCGGGGGTTGGTGTCGGACGGGGGTTGGTTTCGGTCGGGGGTTTGTTTCGGTCGGGGGTTGGTGTCGGTCGGGGGTTTGTTTCGGTCGGGGGTTGGTGTCGGACGGGGGTTGGTGTCGGTCGGGGGTTTGTTTCGGTCGGGGGTTGGTTTCGGTCGGGGGTTGGTGTCGGTCGGGGGTTTGTTTCGGTCGGGGGTTGGTTTCGGTCGGGGGTTGGTTTCGGTCTCTGACCGTCTCCTGTATCATTGTCCGCACAGTCTCTGACCGTCTCCTGTATCATTGCCTGCACAGTCTCTGACCGTCTCCTGTCTCATTGTCTGCACAATCTCTGACTGTCTCCTGTATCATTGACCGCACACAGTCTCTGACTGTCTCCTGTATCATTGCCTGCACAGTCTCTGACCGTCTCCTGTCTCATTGTCTGCACAGTCTCTGACTGTCTCCTGTATCATTGACCGCACACAGTCTCTGACTGTCTCCTGTATCATTGTCTGCACAGTCTCTGACCGTCTCCTGTATCATTGTCCGCACAGTCTCTGACCGTCTCCTGTATCATTGCCTGCACAGTCTCTGACCGTCTCCTGTATCATTGCCTGCACAGTCTCTGACCGTCTCCTGTATCATTGTCTCATTGTCTGCACAGTCTCTGACTGTCTCCTGTATCATTGACCGCACACAGTCTCTGACTGTCTCCTGTATCATTGCCTGCACAGTCTCTGACCATCTCCTGTATCATTGCCTGCACAGTCTCTGACCGTCTCCTGTATCATTGTCTCATTGTCTGCACAGTCTCTGACTGTCTCCTGTATCATTGACCGCACACAGTCTCTGACTGTCTCCTGTATCATTATCTGCACAGTCTCTGACCGTCTCCTGTATCATTGCCTGCACAGTCTCTGACCGTCTCCTGTATCATTGTCTGCACAGTCTCTGACTGTCTCCTGTATCATTGTCCGCACAGTCTCTGACCGTCTCCTGTATCATTGCCTGCACAGTCTCTGACCGTCTCCTGTATCATTGTCTGCACAGTCTCTGACTGTCTCCTGTATCATTGTCCGCACAGTCTCTGACCGTCTCCTGTATCATTGCCTGCACAGTCTCTGACCGTCTCCTGTATCATTGTCTGCACAGTCTCTGACTGTCTCCTGTATCATTGTCCGCACAGTCTCTGACCGTCTACTGTATCATTGTCTGCACAGTCTCTGACCGTCTCCTGTATCATTGTCTGCACAGTCTCTGACCGTCTCCTGTATCATTGCCTGCACAGTCTCTGACCGTCTCCTGTATCATTGCCTGCACAGTCTCTGACCGTCTCCTGTATCATTGTCTGCACAGTCTCTGACCGTCTCCTGTATCATTGCCTGCACAGTCTCTGACCATCTCCTGTATCATTGTCTGCACAGTCTCTGACCGTCTCCTGTATCATTGCCTGCACAGTCTCTGACCGTCTCCTGTATAATTGTCTCATTGTCTGCACAGTCTCTGACTGTCTCCTGTATCATTGTCTGCACAGTCTCTGACCGTCTCCTGTATCATTGTCCGCACAGTCTCTGACCGTCTCCTGTATCATTGCCTGCACAGTCTCTGACCGTCTCCTGTATCATTGCCTGCACAGTCTCTGACCGTCTCCTGTATAATTGTCTCATTGTCTGCACAGTCTCTGACTGTCTCCTGTATCATTGTCTGCACAGTCTCTGACCGTCTCCTGTATCATTGCCTGCACAGTCTCTGACCGTCTCCTGTATCATTGTCTGCACAGTCTCTGACCGTCTCCTGTATCATTGCCTGCACAGTCTCTGCCCGTCTCCTGTATCATTGTCTCATTGTCTGCACAGTCTCTGACCGTCTCCTGTATCATTGCCTGCACAGTCTCTGACCGTCTCCTGTATCATTGTCTGCACAGTCTCTGACCGTCTCCTGTATCATTGTCTGCACAGTCTCTGACCGTCTCCTGTATCATTGTGTGCACAGTCTCTGACCGTCTCCTGTATCATTGTCTCATTGTCTGCACAGTCTCTGACCGTCTCCTGTATCATTGTCTGCACAGTCTCTGACCGTCTCCTGTATCATTGTCTCATTGTCTGCACAGTCTCTGACCGTCTCTTGTGTCATTGTCTGCACAGTCTCTGACCGTCTCCTGTATCATTGTCTGCACAGTCTCTGACCGTCTCCTGTATCATTGCCTGCACAGTCTCTGACTGTCTCCTGTATCATTGTCTGCACAGTCTCTGACCGTCTCCTGTATCATTGCCTGCACAGTCTCTGACCGTCTCCTGTATCATTGTCTGCACAGTCTCTGACCGTCTCCTGAATCATTGCCTGCACAGTCTCTGACCGTCTCCTGTATCATTGTCTGCACAGTCTCTGACCGTCTCCTGTATCATTGTCTGCACAGTCTCTGACCGTCTCCTGTATCATTGCCTGCACAGTCTCTGACCGTCTCCTGTATCATTGTCTGCACAGTCTCTGACCGTCTCCTGTATCATTGTCTGCACAGTCTCTGACCGTCTCCTGTATCATTGTCTGCACAGTCTCTGACCGTCTCCTGTATCATTGTCTGCACAGTCTCTGACCGTCTCCTGTATCATTGCCTGCACAGTCTCTGACCGTCTCCTGTATCATTGCCTGCACAGTCTCTGACCGTCTCCTGTATCATTGTCTGCACAGTCTCTGACCGTCTCCTGTATCATTGTCTCATTGTCTGCACAGTCTCTGACTGTCTCCTGTATCATTGTCTCATTGTCTGCACAGTCTCTGACCGTCTCCTGTATCATTGCCTGCACAGTCTCTGACCGTCTCCTGTATCATTGCCTGCACAGTCTCTGACTGTCTCCTGTATCATTGCCTGCACAGTCTCTGACCGTCTCCTGTATAATTGTCTGCATAGTCTCTGACCGTCTCCTGTATCATTGCCTGCACAGTCTCTGACTGTCTCCTGTATCATTGCCTGCACAGTCTCTGACCGTCTCCTGTATCATTGCCTGCACAGTCTCTGACCGTCTCCTGTATCATTGCCTGCACAGTCTCTGACCGTCTCCTGTATCATTGTCTGCACAGTCTCTGACCATCTCCTGTATCATTGCCTGCACAGTCTCTGACCGTCTCCTGTATCATTGTCTCATTGTCTGCACAGTCTCTGACTGTCTCCTGTATCATTGTCTGCACAGTCTCTGACCGTCTCCTGTATCATTGCCTGCACAGTCTCTGACCGTCTCCTGTATCATTGTCTGCACAGTCTCTGACCGTCTCCTGTCTCATTGTCTGCACAGTCTCTGACCGTCTCCTGTATCATTGTCTCATTGTCTGCACAGTCTCTGACCGTCTCCTGTATCATTGTCTGCACAGTCTCTGACCGTCTCCTGAATCATTGCCTGCACAGTCTCTGACCGTCTCCTGTATCATTGTCTGCACAGTCTCTGACCGTCTCCTGTATCATTGTCTGCACAGTCTCTGACCGTCTCCTGTATCATTGCCTGCACAGTCTCTGACCGTCTCCTGTATCATTGTCTGCACAGTCTCTGACCGTCTCCTGTATCATTGTCTGCACAGTCTCTGACCGTCTCCTGTATCATTGCCTGCACAGTGTCTGACCGTCTCCTGTATCATTGTCTGCACAGTCTCTGACCGTCTCCTGTATCATTGTCTGCACAGTCTCTGACCGTCTCCTGTATCATTGCCTGCACAGTCTCTGACCGTCTCCTGTATCATTGTCTGCACAGTCTCTGACCGTCTCCTGTATCATTGTCTGCACAGTCTCTGACCGTCTCCTGTCTCATTGTCTGCACAGTCTCTGACCGTCTCCTGTATCATCGTCTCATTGTCTGCACAGTCTCTGACCGTCTCCTGTATCATTGTCTGCACAGTCTCTGACCGTCTCCTGTATCATTGCCTGCACAGTCTCTGACCATCTCCTGTATCATTGCCTCATTGTCTGCACAGTCTCTGACCGTCTCCTGTATCATTGTCTCATTGTCTGCACAGTCTCTGACTGTCTCCTGTATCATTGTCTGCACAGTCTCTGACCGTCTCCTGTATCATTGTCTGCACAGTCTCTGACCGTCTCCTGTATCATTGTCTGCACAGTCTCTGACCGTCTCCTGTATCATTGCCTGCACAGTCTCTGACCGTCTCCTGTATCATTGTCTGCACAGTCTCTGACCGTCTCCTGTATCATTGTCTGCACAGTCTCTGACTGTCTCCTGTATCATTGTCTGCACAGTCTCTGACTGTCTCCTGTATCATTGTCTGCACAGTCTCTGACCGTCTCCTGTATCATTGTCTGCACAGTCTCTGACCGTCTCCTGTATCATTGCCTGCACAGTCTCTGACCGTCTCCTGTATCATTGTCTGCACAGTCTCTGACCGTCTCCTGTATCATTGTCTGCACAGTCTCTGACCGTCTCCTGTCTCATTGTCTGCACAGTCTCTGACCGTCTCCTGTATCATTGTCTCATTGTCTGCACAGTCTCTGACCGTCTCTTGTGTCATTGTCTGCACAGTCTCTGACCGTCTCCTATATCATTGTCTGCACAGTCTCTGACCGTCTCCTGTATCATTGTCTGCACAGTCTCTGACTGTCTCCTGTATCATTGTCTCATTGTCTGCACAGTCTCTGACTGTCTCCTGTATCATTGTCTGCACAGTCTCTGACCGTCTCCTGTATCATTGCCTGCACAGTCTCTGACCGTCTCCTGTATCATTGTCTGCACAGTCTCTGACCGTCTCCTGAATCATTGCCTGCACAGTCTCTGACCGTCTCCTGTATCATTGTCTGCACAGTCTCTGACCGTCTCCTGTATCATTGTCTGCACAGTCTCTGACCGTCTCCTGTATCATTGCCTGCACAGTCTCTGACCGTCTCCTGTATCATTGTCTGCACAGTCTCTGACCGTCTCCTGTATCATTGTCTGCACAGTCTCTGACCGTCTCCTGTATCATTGTCTGCACAGTCTCTGACCGTCTCCTGTATCATTGTCTGCACAGTCTCTGACCGTCTCCTGTATCATTGCCTGCACAGTCTCTGACCGTCTCCTGTATCATTGCCTGCACAGTCTCTGACCGTCTCCTGTATCATTGTCTGCACAGTCTCTGACCGTCTCCTGTATCATTGTCTCATTGTCTGCACAGTCTCTGACTGTCTCCTGTATCATTGTCTGCACAGTCTCTGACCGTCTCCTGTATCATTGCCTGCACAGTCTCTGACCGTCTCCTGTATCATTGCCTGCACAGTCTCTGACTGTCTCCTGTATCATTGCCTGCACAGTCTCTGACCGTCTCCTGTATAATTGTCTGCATAGTCTCTGACCGTCTCCTGTATCATTGCCTGCACAGTCTCTGACTGTCTCCTGTATCATTGCCTGCACAGTCTCTGACCGTCTCCTGTATCATTGCCTGCACAGTCTCTGACCGTCTCCTGTATCATTGCCTGCACAGTCTCTGACCGTCTCCTGTATCATTGTCTGCACAGTCTCTGACCATCTCCTGTATCATTGCCTGCACAGTCTCTGACCGTCTCCTGTATCATTGTCTCATTGTCTGCACAGTCTCTGACTGTCTCCTGTATCATTGTCTGCACAGTCTCTGACCGTCTCCTGTATCATTGCCTGCACAGTCTCTGACCGTCTCCTGTATCATTGTCTGCACAGTCTCTGACCGTCTCCTGTCTCATTGTCTGCACAGTCTCTGACCGTCTCCTGTATCATTGTCTCATTGTCTGCACAGTCTCTGACCGTCTCCTGTATCATTGTCTGCACAGTCTCTGACCGTCTCCTGAATCATTGCCTGCACAGTCTCTGACCGTCTCCTGTATCATTGTCTGCACAGTCTCTGACCGTCTCCTGTATCATTGTCTGCACAGTCTCTGACCGTCTCCTGTATCATTGCCTGCACAGTCTCTGACCGTCTCCTGTATCATTGTCTGCACAGTCTCTGACCGTCTCCTGTATCATTGTCTGCACAGTCTCTGACCGTCTCCTGTATCATTGCCTGCACAGTGTCTGACCGTCTCCTGTATCATTGTCTGCACAGTCTCTGACCGTCTCCTGTATCATTGTCTGCACAGTCTCTGACCGTCTCCTGTATCATTGCCTGCACAGTCTCTGACCGTCTCCTGTATCATTGTCTGCACAGTCTCTGACCGTCTCCTGTATCATTGTCTGCACAGTCTCTGACCGTCTCCTGTCTCATTGTCTGCACAGTCTCTGACCGTCTCCTGTATCATCGTCTCATTGTCTGCACAGTCTCTGACCGTCTCCTGTATCATTGTCTGCACAGTCTCTGACCGTCTCCTGTATCATTGCCTGCACAGTCTCTGACCATCTCCTGTATCATTGCCTCATTGTCTGCACAGTCTCTGACCGTCTCCTGTATCATTGTCTCATTGTCTGCACAGTCTCTGACTGTCTCCTGTATCATTGTCTGCACAGTCTCTGACCGTCTCCTGTATCATTGTCTGCACAGTCTCTGACCGTCTCCTGTATCATTGTCTGCACAGTCTCTGACCGTCTCCTGTATCATTGCCTGCACAGTCTCTGACCGTCTCCTGTATCATTGTCTGCACAGTCTCTGACCGTCTCCTGTATCATTGTCTGCACAGTCTCTGACTGTCTCCTGTATCATTGTCTGCACAGTCTCTGACTGTCTCCTGTATCATTGTCTGCACAGTCTCTGACCGTCTCCTGTATCATTGTCTGCACAGTCTCTGACCGTCTCCTGTATCATTGCCTGCACAGTCTCTGACCGTCTCCTGTATCATTGTCTGCACAGTCTCTGACCGTCTCCTGTATCATTGTCTGCACAGTCTCTGACCGTCTCCTGTCTCATTGTCTGCACAGTCTCTGACCGTCTCCTGTATCATTGTCTCATTGTCTGCACAGTCTCTGACCGTCTCTTGTGTCATTGTCTGCACAGTCTCTGACCGTCTCCTGTATCATTGTCTGCACAGTCTCTGACCGTCTCCTGTATCATTGTCTGCACAGTCTCTGACTGTCTCCTGTATCATTGACCGCACACAGTCTCTGACTGTCTCCTGTATCATTGTCTGCACAGTCTCTGACTGTCTCCTGTATCATTGTCTCATTGTCTGCACAGTCTCTGACTGTCTCCTGTATCATTGTCTGCACAGTCTCTGACCGTCTCCTGTATCATTGTCTGCACAGTCTCTGACCGTCTCCTGTATCATTGTCTGCACAGTCTCTGACCGTCTCCTGTATCATTGTCTCATTGTCTGCACAGTCTCTGACTGTCTCCTGTATCATTGCCTGCACAGTCTCTGACCGTCTCCTGTATCATTGTCTGCACAGTCTCTGACCGTCTCCTGTATCATTGTCTGCACAGTCTCTGACCGTCTCCTGTCTCATTGTCTGCACAGTCTCTCACCGTCTCCTGTATCATTGTCTCATTGTCTGCACAGTCTCTGACCGTCTCCTGTATCATTGTCTGCACAGTCTCTGACCGTCTCCTGTATCATTGTCTCATTGTCTGCACAGTCTCTGACCGTCTCTTGTGTCATTGTCTGCACAGTCTCTGACCGTCTCCTGTATCATTGTCTGCACAGTCTCTGACCGTCTCCTGTATCATTGTCTCATTGTCTGCACAGTCTCTGACTGTCTCCTGTATCATTGACCGCACACAGTCTCTGACTGTCTCCTGTATCATTGTCTGCACAGTCTCTGACCGTCTCCTGTATCATTGTCTGCACAGTCTCTGACCGTCTCCTGTATCATTGTCTCATTGTCTGCACAGTCTCTGACCATCTCCTGTATCATTGTCTGCACAGTCTCTGACCGTCTCCTGTATCATTGCCTGCACAGTCTCTGACCGTCTCCTGTATAATTGTCTCATTGTCTGCACAGTCTCTGACTGTCTCCTGTATCATTGTCTGCACAGTCTCTGACCGTCTCCTGTATCATTGTCTGCACAGTCTCTGACCGTCTCCTGTATCATTGTCCGCACAGTCTCTGACCGTCTACTGTATCATTGCCTGCACAGTCTCTGACCGTCTCCTGTATCATTGTCTGCACAGTCTCTGACCGTCTCCTGTATCATTGTCTGCACAGTCTCTGACCGTCTCCTGTATCATTGCCTGCACAGTCTCTGACCGTCTCCTGTATAATTGTCTCATTGTCTGCACAGTCTCTGACTGTCTCCTGTATCATTGTCTGCACAGTCTCTGACCGTCTCCTGTATCATTGTCTGCACAGTCTCTGACCGTCTCCTGTATCATTGTCCGCACAGTCTCTGACCGTCTACTGTATCATTGCCTGCACAGTCTCTGACCGTCTCCTGTATCATTGTCTGCACAGTCTCTGACCGTCTCCTGTATCATTGTCCGCACAGTCTCTGACCGTCTACTGTATCATTGTCTGCATAGTCTCTGACTGTCTCCTGTATCATTGCCTGCACAGTCTCTGACCGTCTCCTGTATCATTGTCTGCACAGTCTCTGACCGTCTCCTGTATCATTGTCTGCACAGTCTCTGACCGTCTCCTGTCTCATTGTCTGCACAGTCTCTGACCGTCTCCTGTATCATTGTCTCATTGTCTGCACAGTCTCTGACCGTCTCCTGTATCATTGTCTGCACAGTCTCTGACCGTCTCCTGTATCATTGTCTCATTGTCTGCACAGTCTCTGACCGTCTCTTGTGTCATTGTCTGCACAGTCTCTGACCGTCTCCTGTATCATTGTCTGCACAGTCTCTGACCGTCTCCTGTATCATTGTCTGCACAGTCTCTGACTGTCTCCTGTATCATTGTCTGCACAGTCTCTGACCGTCTCCTGTATCATTGTCTGCACAGTCTCTGACCGTCTCCTGTATCATTGTCTGCACAGTCTCTGACCGTCTCCTGTATCATTGTCTCATTGTCTGCACAGTCTCTGACTGTCTCCTGTATCATTGACCGCACACAGTCTCTGACCGTCTCCTGTATCATTGTCTGCACAGTCTCTGACCGTCTCCTGTATCATTGTCTGCACAGTCTCTGACCGTCTCCTGTCTCATTGTCTGCACAGTCTCTGACCGTCTCCTGTATCATTGTCTCATTGTCTGCACAGTCTCTGACTGTCTCCTGTATCATTGACCGCACACAGTCTCTGACTGTCTCCTGTATCATTGTCTGCACAGTCTCTGACCGTCTCCTGTATCATTGTCTGCACAGTCTCTGACCGTCTCCTGTATCATTGTCTCATTGTCTGCACAGTCTCTGACCATCTCCTGTATCATTGTCTGCACAGTCTCTGACCGTCTCCTGTATCATTGCCTGCACAGTCTCTGACCGTCTCCTGTATAATTGTCTCATTGTCTGCACAGTCTCTGACTGTCTCCTGTATCATTGTCTGCACAGTCTCTGACCGTCTCCTGTATCATTGTCTGCACAGTCTCTGACCGTCTCCTGTATCATTGTCCGCACAGTCTCTGACCGTCTACTGTATCATTGTCTGCATAGTCTCTGACCGTCTCCTGTATCATTGTCTGCACAGTCTCTGACCGTCTCCTGTATCATTGTCCGCACAGTCTCTGACCGTCTACTGTATCATTGTCTGCATAGTCTCTGACCGTCTCCTGTATCATTGCCTGCACAGTCTCTGACCGTCTCCTGTATCATTGTCTGCACAGTCTCTGACTGTCTCCTGTATCATTGTCTGCACAGTCTCTGACCGTCTCCTGTATCATTGTCTGCACAGTCTCTGACCGTCTCCTGTATCATTGTCTGCACAGTCTCTGACCGTCTCCTGTATCATTGTCTCATTGTCTGCACAGTCTCTGACTGTCTCCTGTATCATTGACCGCACACAGTCTCTGACTGTCTCCTGAATCATTGTCTGCACAGTCTCTGACCGTCTCCTGTATCATTGCCTGCACAGTCTCTGACCGTCTCCTGTATCATTGTCTGCACAGTCTCTGACCGTCTCCTGTATCATTGTCTGCACAGTCTCTGACCGTCTCCTGTCTCATTGTCTGCACAGTCTCTGACCGTCTCCTGTATCATTGTCTCATTGTCTGCACAGTCTCTGACTGTCTCCTGTATCATTGACCGCACACAGTCTCTGACTGTCTCCTGTATCATTGTCTGCACAGTCTCTGACCGTCTCCTGTATCATTGTCTCATTGTCTGCACAGTCTCTGACCGTCTCTTGTGTCATTGTCTGCACAGTCTCTGACCGTCTCCTGTATCATTGTCTGCACAGTCTCTGACCGTCTCCTGTATCATTGCCTGCACAGTCTCTGACTGTCTCCTGTATCATTGTCTGCACAGTCTCTGACCGTCTCCTGTATCATTGCCTGCACAGTCTCTGACCGTCTCCTGTATCATTGTCTGCACAGTCTCTGACCGTCTCCTGAATCATTGCCTGCACAGTCTCTGACCGTCTCCTGTATCATTGTCTGCACAGTCTCTGACCGTCTCCTGTATCATTGTCTGCACAGTCTCTGACCGTCTCCTGTATCATTGCCTGCACAGTCTCTGACCGTCTCCTGTATCATTGTCTGCACAGTCTCTGACCGTCTCCTGTATCATTGTCTGCACAGTCTCTGACCGTCTCCTGTATCATTGTCTGCACAGTCTCTGACCGTCTCCTGTATCATTGTCTGCACAGTCTCTGACCGTCTCCTGTATCATTGCCTGCACAGTCTCTGACCGTCTCCTGTATCATTGCCTGCACAGTCTCTGACCGTCTCCTGTATCATTGTCTGCACAGTCTCTGACCGTCTCCTGTATCATTGTCTCATTGTCTGCACAGTCTCTGACTGTCTCCTGTATCATTGTCTGCACAGTCTCTGACCGTCTCCTGTATCATTGCCTGCACAGTCTCTGACCGTCTCCTGTATCATTGCCTGCACAGTCTCTGACTGTCTCCTGTATCATTGCCTGCACAGTCTCTGACCGTCTCCTGTATAATTGTCTGCATAGTCTCTGACCGTCTCCTGTATCATTGCCTGCACAGTCTCTGACTGTCTCCTGTATCATTGCCTGCACAGTCTCTGACCGTCTCCTGTATCATTGCCTGCACAGTCTCTGACCGTCTCCTGTATCATTGCCTGCACAGTCTCTGACCGTCTCCTGTATCATTGTCTGCACAGTCTCTGACCATCTCCTGTATCATTGCCTGCACAGTCTCTGACCGTCTCCTGTATCATTGTCTCATTGTCTGCACAGTCTCTGACTGTCTCCTGTATCATTGTCTGCACAGTCTCTGACCGTCTCCTGTATCATTGCCTGCACAGTCTCTGACCGTCTCCTGTATCATTGTCTGCACAGTCTCTGACCGTCTCCTGTCTCATTGTCTGCACAGTCTCTGACCGTCTCCTGTATCATTGTCTCATTGTCTGCACAGTCTCTGACCGTCTCCTGTATCATTGTCTGCACAGTCTCTGACCGTCTCCTGAATCATTGCCTGCACAGTCTCTGACCGTCTCCTGTATCATTGTCTGCACAGTCTCTGACCGTCTCCTGTATCATTGTCTGCACAGTCTCTGACCGTCTCCTGTATCATTGCCTGCACAGTCTCTGACCGTCTCCTGTATCATTGTCTGCACAGTCTCTGACCGTCTCCTGTATCATTGTCTGCACAGTCTCTGACCGTCTCCTGTATCATTGCCTGCACAGTCTCTGACCGTCTCCTGTATCATTGTCTGCACAGTCTCTGACCGTCTCCTGTATCATTGTCTGCACAGTCTCTGACCGTCTCCTGTATCATTGCCTGCACAGTCTCTGACCGTCTCCTGTATCATTGTCTGCACAGTCTCTGACCGTCTCCTGTATCATTGTCTGCACAGTCTCTGACCGTCTCCTGTCTCATTGTCTGCACAGTCTCTGACCGTCTCCTGTATCATCGTCTCATTGTCTGCACAGTCTCTGACCGTCTCCTGTATCATTGTCTGCACAGTCTCTGACCGTCTCCTGTATCATTGCCTGCACAGTCTCTGACCATCTCCTGTATCATTGCCTCATTGTCTGCACAGTCTCTGACCGTCTCCTGTATCATTGTCTCATTGTCTGCACAGTCTCTGACTGTCTCCTGTATCATTGTCTGCACAGTCTCTGACCGTCTCCTGTATCATTGTCTGCACAGTCTCTGACCGTCTCCTGTATCATTGTCTGCACAGTCTCTGACCGTCTCCTGTATCATTGCCTGCACAGTCTCTGACCGTCTCCTGTATCATTGTCTGCACAGTCTCTGACCGTCTCCTGTATCATTGTCTGCACAGTCTCTGACTGTCTCCTGTATCATTGTCTGCACAGTCTCTGACTGTCTCCTGTATCATTGTCTGCACAGTCTCTGACCGTCTCCTGTATCATTGTCTGCACAGTCTCTGACCGTCTCCTGTATCATTGCCTGCACAGTCTCTGACCGTCTCCTGTATCATTGTCTGCACAGTCTCTGACCGTCTCCTGTATCATTGTCTGCACAGTCTCTGACCGTCTCCTGTCTCATTGTCTGCACAGTCTCTGACCGTCTCCTGTATCATTGTCTCATTGTCTGCACAGTCTCTGACCGTCTCTTGTGTCATTGTCTGCACAGTCTCTGACCGTCTCCTGTATCATTGTCTGCACAGTCTCTGACCGTCTCCTGTATCATTGTCTGCACAGTCTCTGACTGTCTCCTGTATCATTGTCTCATTGTCTGCACAGTCTCTGACTGTCTCCTGTATCATTGACCGCACACAGTCTCTGACTGTCTCCTGTATCATTGTCTGCACAGTCTCTGACTGTCTCCTGTATCATTGTCTCATTGTCTGCACAGTCTCTGACTGTCTCCTGTATCATTGTCTGCACAGTCTCTGACCGTCTCCTGTATCATTGTCTGCACAGTCTCTGACCGTCTCCTGTATCATTGTCTGCACAGTCTCTGACCGTCTCCTGTATCATTGTCTCATTGTCTGCACAGTCTCTGACTGTCTCCTGTATCATTGCCTGCACAGTCTCTGACCGTCTCCTGTATCATTGTCTGCACAGTCTCTGACCGTCTCCTGTCTCATTGTCTGCACAGTCTCTGACCGTCTCCTGTATCATTGTCTCATTGTCTGCACAGTCTCTGACCATCTCCTGTATCATTGTCTGCACAGTCTCTGACCGTCTCCTGTATCATTGCCTGCACAGTCTCTGACCGTCTCCTGTATAATTGTCTCATTGTCTGCACAGTCTCTGACTGTCTCCTGTATCATTGTCTGCACAGTCTCTGACCGTCTCCTGTATCATTGTCTGCACAGTCTCTGACCGTCTCCTGTATCATTGTCCGCACAGTCTCTGACCGTCTACTGTATCATTGCCTGCACAGTCTCTGACCGTCTCCTGTATCATTGTCTCATTGTCTGCACAGTCTCTGACCGTCTCCTGTATCATTGTCTGCACAGTCTCTGACCGTCTCCTGTATCATTGTCTCATTGTCTGCACAGTCTCTGACCGTCTCTTGTGTCATTGTCTGCACAGTCTCTGACCGTCTCCTGTATCATTGTCTGCACAGTCTCTGACCGTCTCCTGTATCATTGTCTGCACAGTCTCTGACCGTCTCCTGTATCATTGTCTCATTGTCTGCACAGTCTCTGACTGTCTCCTGTATCATTGACCGCACACAGTCTCTGACTGTCTCCTGTATCATTGTCTGCACAGTCTCTGACCGTCTCCTGTATCATTGTCTGCACAGTCTCTGACCGTCTCCTGTATCATTGTCTCATTGTCTGCACAGTCTCTGACCATCTCCTGTATCATTGTCTGCACAGTCTCTGACCGTCTCCTGTATCATTGCCTGCACAGTCTCTGACCGTCTCCTGTATAATTGTCTCATTGTCTGCACAGTCTCTGACTGTCTCCTGTATCATTGTCTGCACAGTCTCTGACCGTCTCCTGTATCATTGTCTGCACAGTCTCTGACCGTCTCCTGTATCATTGTCCGCACAGTCTCTGACCGTCTACTGTATCATTGCCTGCACAGTCTCTGACCGTCTCCTGTATCATTGTCTGCACAGTCTCTGACCGTCTCCTGTATCATTGTCTGCACAGTCTCTGACCGTCTCCTGTATCATTGCCTGCACAGTCTCTGACCGTCTCCTGTATAATTGTCTCATTGTCTGCACAGTCTCTGACTGTCTCCTGTATCATTGTCTGCACAGTCTCTGACCGTCTCCTGTATCATTGTCTGCACAGTCTCTGACCGTCTCCTGTATCATTGTCCGCACAGTCTCTGACCGTCTACTGTATCATTGCCTGCACAGTCTCTGACCGTCTCCTGTATCATTGTCTGCACAGTCTCTGACCGTCTCCTGTATCATTGTCCGCACAGTCTCTGACCGTCTACTGTATCATTGTCTGCATAGTCTCTGACTGTCTCCTGTATCATTGCCTGCACAGTCTCTGACCGTCTCCTGTATCATTGTCTGCACAGTCTCTGACCGTCTCCTGTATCATTGTCTGCACAGTCTCTGACCGTCTCCTGTCTCATTGTCTGCACAGTCTCTGACCGTCTCCTGTATCATTGTCTCATTGTCTGCACAGTCTCTGACCGTCTCCTGTATCATTGTCTGCACAGTCTCTGACCGTCTCCTGTATCATTGTCTCATTGTCTGCACAGTCTCTGACCGTCTCTTGTGTCATTGTCTGCACAGTCTCTGACCGTCTCCTGTATCATTGTCTGCACAGTCTCTGACCGTCTCCTGTATCATTGTCTGCACAGTCTCTGACTGTCTCCTGTATCATTGTCTGCACAGTCTCTGACCGTCTCCTGTATCATTGTCTGCACAGTCTCTGACCGTCTCCTGTATCATTGTCTGCACAGTCTCTGACCGTCTCCTGTATCATTGTCTCATTGTCTGCACAGTCTCTGACTGTCTCCTGTATCATTGACCGCACACAGTCTCTGACCGTCTCCTGTATCATTGTCTGCACAGTCTCTGACCGTCTCCTGTATCATTGTCTGCACAGTCTCTGACCGTCTCCTGTCTCATTGTCTGCACAGTCTCTGACCGTCTCCTGTATCATTGTCTCATTGTCTGCACAGTCTCTGACTGTCTCCTGTATCATTGACCGCACACAGTCTCTGACTGTCTCCTGTATCATTGTCTGCACAGTCTCTGACCGTCTCCTGTATCATTGTCTGCACAGTCTCTGACCGTCTCCTGTATCATTGTCTCATTGTCTGCACAGTCTCTGACCATCTCCTGTATCATTGTCTGCACAGTCTCTGACCGTCTCCTGTATCATTGCCTGCACAGTCTCTGACTGTCTCCTGTATAATTGTCTCATTGTCTGCACAGTCTCTGACTGTCTCCTGTATCATTGTCTGCACAGTCTCTGACTGTCTCCTGTATCATTGTCTGCACAGTCTCTGACCGTCTCCTGTATCATTGTCTGCACAGTCTCTGACCGTCTCCTGTATCATTGTCCGCACAGTCTCTGACCGTCTACTGTATCATTGTCTGCATAGTCTCTGACCGTCTCCTGTATCATTGTCTGCACAGTCTCTGACCGTCTCCTGTATCATTGTCCGCACAGTCTCTGACCGTCTACTGTATCATTGTCTGCATAGTCTCTGACCGTCTCCTGTATCATTGCCTGCACAGTCTCTGACCGTCTCCTGTATCATTGTCTGCACAGTCTCTGACTGTCTCCTGTATCATTGTCTGCACAGTCTCTGACCGTCTCCTGTATCATTGTCTGCACAGTCTCTGACCGTCTCCTGTATCATTGTCTGCACAGTCTCTGACCGTCTCCTGTATCATTGTCTCATTGTCTGCACAGTCTCTGACTGTCTCCTGTATCATTGACCGCACACAGTCTCTGACTGTCTCCTGAATCATTGTCTGCACAGTCTCTGACCGTCTCCTGTATCATTGCCTGCACAGTCTCTGACCGTCTCCTGTATCATTGTCTGCACAGTCTCTGACCGTCTCCTGTATCATTGTCTGCACAGTCTCTGACCGTCTCCTGTCTCATTGTCTGCACAGTCTCTGACCGTCTCCTGTATCATTGTCTCATTGTCTGCACAGTCTCTGACTGTCTCCTGTATCATTGACCGCACACAGTCTCTGACTGTCTCCTGTATCATTGTCTGCACAGTCTCTGACCATCTCCTGTATCATTGTCTGCACAGTCTCTGACCATCTCCTGTATCATTGTCTCATTGTCTGCACAGTCTCTGACCGTCTCCTGTATCATTGTCTGCACAGTCTCTGACCGTCTCCTGTATCATTGCCTACACAGTCTCTGACCGTCTCCTGTATAATTGTCTCATTGTCTGCACAGTCTCTGACTGTCTCCTGTATCATTGTCTGCACAGTCTCTGACCGTCTCCTGTATCATTGTCTGCACAGTCTCTGACCGTCTCCTGTATCATTGTCCGCACAGTCTCTGACCGTCTACTGTATCATTGTCTGCATAGTCTCTGACCGTCTCCTGTATCATTGTCTGCACAGTCTCTGACCGTCTCCTGTATCATTGTCCGCACAGTCTCTGACCGTCTCCTGTATCATTGCCTGCACAGTCTCTGACCGTCTCCTGTATCATTGTCTGCACAGTCTCTGACCGTCTCCTGTATCATTGCCTGCACAGTCTCTGACCATCTCCTGTATCATGGCCGCACACAGTCTCTGACTGTCTCCTGTATCACTGTCTGCACAGTCTCTGACCGTCTCCTGTATCATTGTCTGCACAGTCTCTGACCGTCTCCTGTCTCATTGTCTGCACAGTCTCTGACCGTCTCCTGTATCATTGTCTCATTGTCTGCACAGTCTCTGACTGTCTCCTGTATCATTGTCTGCACAGTCTCTGACCGTCTCCTGTATCATTGCCTGCACAGTCTCTGACCGTCTCCTGTATCATTGTCTGCACAGTCTCTGACCGTCTCCTGTATCATTGCCTGCACAGTCTCTGACCGTCTCCTGTATCATTGTCTGCACAGTCTCTGACCATCTCCTGTATCATGGCCGCACACAGTCTCTGACTGTCTCCTGTATCATTGTCTGCACAGTCTCTGACCGTCTACTGTATCATTGCCTGCACAGTCTCTGACCGTCTCCTGTATCATTGCCTGCACAGTCTCTGACCGTCTACTGTATCATTGCCTGCACAGTCTCTGACCGTCTCCTGTATCATTGCCTGCACAGTCTCTGACCGTCTCCTGTATCATTGTCTGCACAGTCTCTGACCGTCTCCTGTATCATTGTCTGCACAGTCTCTGACTGTCTCCTGTATCATTGTCTGCACAGTCTCTGACCGTCTCCTGTATCATTGTCCGCACAGTCTCTGACCGTCTCCTGTATCATTGCCTGCACAGTCTCTGACCGTCTCCTGTATCATTGCCTGCACAGTCTCTGACCGTCTCCTGTGTCATTGTCTGCACAGTCTCTGACCATCTCCTGTATCATTGTCTGCACAGTCTCTGACCGTCTCCTGTATCATTGCCTGCACAGTCTCTGACCGTCTCCTGTATAATTGTCTCATTGTCTGCACAGTCTCTGACTGTCTCCTGTATCATTGTCTGCACAGTCTCTGACCGTCTCCTGTATCATTGTCTGCACAGTCTCTGACCGTCTCCTGTATCATTGTCCGCACAGTCTCTGACCGTCTACTGTATCATTGTCTGCATAGTCTCTGACCGTCTCCTGTATCATTGCCTGCACAGTCTCTGACCGTCTCCTGTATCATTGTCTGCACAGTCTCTGACCGTCTCCTGTATCATTGTCTGCACAGTCTCTGACTGTCTCCTGTATCATTGTCTGCACAGTCTCTGACCGTCTCCTGTATCATTGTCTGCACAGTCTCTGACCGTCTCCTGTATCATTGTCTGCACAGTCTCTGACCGTCTCCTGTATCATTGTCTCATTGTCTGCACAGTCTCTGACTGTCTCCTGTATCATTGACCGCACACAGTCTCTGACTGTCTCCTGAATCATTGTCTGCACAGTCTCTGACCGTCTCCTGTATCATTGTCTGCACAGTCTCTGACCGTCTCCTGTATCATTGTCTGCACAGTCTCTGACCGTCTCCTGTCTCATTGTCTGCACAGTCTCTGACCGTCTCCTGTATCATTGTCTCATTGTCTGCACAGTCTCTGACTGTCTCCTGTATCATTGACCGCACACAGTCTCTGACTGTCTCCTGTATCATTGTCTGCACAGTCTCTGACCGTCTCCTGTATCATTGTCTGCACAGTCTCTGACCATCTCCTGTATCATTGTCTCATTGTCTGCACAGTCTCTGACCGTCTCCTGTATCATTGTCTGCACAGTCTCTGACCGTCTCCTGTATCATTGCCTGCACAGTCTCTGACCGTCTCCTGTATAATTGTCTCATTGTCTGCACAGTCTCTGACTGTCTCCTGTATCATTGTCTGCACAGTCTCTGACCGTCTCCTGTATCATTGTCTGCACAGTCTCTGACCGTCTCCTGTATCATTGTCCGCACAGTCTCTGACCGTCTACTGTATCATTGTCTGCATAGTCTCTGACCGTCTCCTGTATCATTGTCTGCACAGTCTCTGACCGTCTCCTGTATCATTGTCCGCACAGTCTCTGACCGTCTCCTGTATCATTGCCTGCACAGTCTCTGACCGTCTCCTGTATCATTGTCTGCACAGTCTCTGACCGTCTCCTGTATCATTGCCTGCACAGTCTCTGACCATCTCCTGTATCATGGCCGCACACAGTCTCTGACTGTCTCCTGTATCACTG
The DNA here is from genome assembly GCA_029206835.1 of Rana muscosa. Lineage (NCBI taxonomy): Eukaryota > Metazoa > Chordata > Amphibia > Anura > Ranidae > Rana > Rana muscosa. Next base: position 661,608 of record JARGYO010000448.1, on the reverse strand, counting down.
TCTGCACAGTCTCTGACCGTCTCCTGTATCATTGTCTGCACAGTCTCTGACCGTCTCCTGTCTCATTGTCTGCACAGTCTCTGACCGTCTCCTGTATCATTGTCTCATTGTCTGCACAGTCTCTGACTGTCTCCTGTATCATTGTCTGCACAGTCTCTGACCGTCTCCTGTATCATTGCCTGCACAGTCTCTGACCGTCTCCTGTATCATTGTCTGCACAGTCTCTGACCGTCTCCTGTATCATTGCCTGCACAGTCTATGACCATCTCCTGTATCATGGCCGCACACAGTCTCTGACTGTCTCCTGTATCATTGTCTGCACAGTCTCTGACCGTCTACTGTATCATTGCCTGCACAGTCTCTGACCGTCTCCTGTATCATTGCCTGCACAGTCTCTGACCGTCTCCTGTATCATTGTCTGCACAGTCTCTGACCGTCTACTGTATCATTGCCTGCACAGTCTCTGACCGTCTCCTGTATCATTGTCTGCACAGTCTCTGACCGTCTCCTGTATCATTGTCCGCACAGTCTCTGACCGTCTCCTGTATCATTGCCTGCACAGTCTCTGACCGTCTCCTGTATCATTGCCTGCACAGTCTCTGACCGTCTCCTGTGTCATTGTCTGCACAGTCTCTGACCGTCTCCTGTATCATTGTCTGCACAGTCTCTGGCCGTCTCCTGTATCATGGCCGCACAGTCTTTGACTGTCTCCTGTATCATTGTCCACACAGTCTTTGACTGTCTCCTGTATCATTGTCCACACAGTCTCTGACTGTCTCCTGTATCATTGTCTGCACAGTCTTTGACTGTCTCCTGTATCATTGTCCACACAGTCTCTGACTGTCTCCTGTATAATTATCCGCACAGTCTCTGACCGTCTCCTGTGTCATTGTCTGCACAGTCTCTGACCGTCTCCTGTGTCATTGTCTGCACAGTCTCTGACCGTCTCTTGTGTCATTGTCTGCACAGTCTCTGACCGTCTCCTGTATCATTGTCTGCACAGTCTCTGACCGTCTCCTGTATCATTGCCTGCACAGTCTCTGACCGTCTCCTGTATCATTGTCTGCACAGTCTCTGACCGTCTCTTGTGTCATTGTCTGCACAGTCTCTGACCGTCTCCTGTATCATTGTCTGCACACAGTCTCTGACCGTCTCTTGTGTCATTGTCTGCACAGTCTCTGACCGTCTCCTGTATCATTGCCTGCACAGTCTATGACCATCTCCTGTATCATTGCCTGCACAGTCTCTGACCGTCTCCTGTATCATTGTCTGCACAGTCTCTGACCGTCTCTTGTGTCATTGTCTGCACAGTCTCTGACCGTCTCCTGTATCATTGTCTGCACAGTCTCTGACCGTCTCCTGTATCATTGTCTGCACAGTCTCTGACCGTCTCCTGTATCATTGTCTCATTGTCTGCACAGTCTCTGACTGTCTCCTGTATCATTGTCCGCACACAGTCTCTGACTGTCTCCTGTATCATTGTCTGCACAGTCTCTGACCGTCTCCTGTATCATTGTCTGCACAGTCTCTGACCGTCTCCTGTATCATTGTCTGCACAGTCTCTGACCGTCTCCTGTATCATTGCCTGCACAGTCTCTGACCGTCTCCTGTATCATTGTCTGCACACAGTCTCTGACTGTCTCCTGTATCATTGTCCGCACACAGTCTCTGACTGTCTCCTGTATCATTGTCTGCACACAGTCTCTGACTGTCTCCTGTATCATTGTCTGCACAGTCTCTGACCGTCTCCTGTATCATTGTCTGCACAGTCTCTGACCGTCTCCTGTATCATTGTCTGCACACAGTCTCTGACTGTCTCCTGTATCATTGTCCGCACACAGTCTCTGACCGTCTCCTGTATCATTGTCCGCACACAGTCTCTGGCCGTCTCCTGTATCATTGTCTGCACAGTCTCTGACCGTCTCCTGTATCATTGTCTGCACAGTCTCTGACCGTCTCCTGTATCATTGTCTGCACAGTCTCTGACCGTCTCCTGTATCATTGCCTGCACAGTCTCTGACTGTCTCCTGTATCATTATCCGCACACAGTCTCTGACTGTCTCCTGTATCATTGTCTGCACAGTCTCTGACCGTCTCCTGTATCATTGTCTGCACAGTCTCTGACCGTCTCCTGTATCATTGTCTGCACAGTCTCTGACCGTCTCCTGTATCATTGTCTGCACAGTCTCTGACCGTCTCCTGTATCATTGCCTGCACAGTCTCTGACCGTCTCCTGTATCATTGTCCGCACAGTCTCTGACCGTCTCCTGTCTCATTGTCTGCACAGTCTCTGACCGTCTCCTGTACCATTGTCCGCACAGTCTCTGACCGTCTCCTGTATCATTGTCCGCACAGTCTCTGACCGTCTACTGTATCATTGTCTGCATAGTCTCTGACCGTCTCCTGTATCATTGCCTGCACAGTCTCTGACCGTCTCCTGTATCATTGCCTGCACAGTCTCTGACCGTCTCCTGTATCATTGCCTGCACAGTCTCTGACCGTCTCCTGTATCATTGCCTGCACAGTCTCTGACCGTCTCCTGTATCATTGTCCGCACAGTCTCTGACCGTCTACTGTATCATTGTCCGCACAGTCTCTGACCGTCTACTGTATCATTGTCCGCACAGTCTCTGACCGTCTGCTGTATCATTGTAAGCATCAGTGGCGGTGCGTCCATAGAGGGCGCTGGAGCGCTGCCTCCTCTCTCTCCTGCACCGCCACTTAAAAACAATACAGAGGTTCATGCATTGCATGAACCTCTGTATTGTCGCCGCTGCCGCCCACTATTCAGATGGCCGACCCCCTGGCGAGCGCCGGCCATCTGAATTAGAGTGGTGGCCGGCGGTGGGTGTGTTCTGGAAATGTCTATCAGAGCCAGCGGCTCTGATAGGCTTTCCGATTACAGCCCTCAGGCTGTACTCGGCACCCATATAGTTCACCAAGGGACGCACGGGGGGTGTGTTCCTTGGGGAACACTGACAGGCGTTTCAGCCAATCAGGTTCACCGGATCTGGTTACCGGTAACCTGATTGGCTGAAGCGACATCGAGGGTGGGAGAAGACAAGAAGGACGGCGCTGCCCCAAGGAAGGTAAGTGTAGGGCTGGGGGGGGGGGCGACTGGCTGCATTTGGGGACACACCTGCTGTATATGGGGAACACACCTGCTGTATATGGGGGACACACCGGCTGTATATGGGGGACACACCGGCTGTATATGGGGGACACACTGGCTGTATATGGGGGACACACTGGCTGTATATGGGGGACACACTGGCTGTATATGGGGGACACACTGGCTGTATATGGGGGACACACTGGCTGTATATGGGGGACACACTGGCTGTATATGGGGGACACACCGGCTGTATATGGGGGACACACCGGCTGTATATGGGGGACACACCGGCTGTATATGGGGGACACACCGGCTGTATATGGGGGACACACCGGCTGTATATGGGGGACACACTGGCTGTATATGGGGGACACACTGGCTGTATATGGGGGACACACCGGCTGTATATGGGGGACACACCGGCTGTATATGGGGGACACACCGGCTGTATATGGGGGACACACTGGCTGTATATGGGGGACACACTGGCTGTATATGGGGGACACACTGGCTGTATACGGGGACGAACTGGCTGCATTTGAGAGGGCAAACTGGTGGCGTTTGGGCACAGTGGCTGCGTTTAATGGGCACAGTGGCGGCAATTAATGTTTTTTTTTTTTTTTCAGTTTGTTTGCGCCCCCCCAAAAATTTTGAGCACCAGCCGCCACTGGTAAGCATGACCATCTCCTGTATCTTTGTGGCGTGAGTGGGGGCCTCATGTCTAAGTTTTGCCTAAGGACTCACAAAGTCTAGAGCCGCCTCTGGTTGGGGTCATCCTGGGATGGGGTCAGTCGGGGTTCGTGTCAGTTGGTGTCAATCTGGTTTGGTGTCGAGTCAGAGTTGGTGATGACCTGGGTTGGTGATGGTTGGAGTCGGTGTCATCCTGGGTTGGTGATGGTCCCTATTAGACTCGGTTGGAATCTGTGTCATCCTGGGTTGGTGATGGTCCCTATTAGACTCGGTTGGAGTCAGTGTCATCCTGGGTTGGTGATGGTCCCTATTAGACTCGGTTGGAGTCGGTGTCATCCTGGGTTGGTGATGGTCCCTATTAGACTCGGTTGGAGTCAGTGTCATCCTGGCTTGGTGATGGTCCCTATTAGACTCGGTTGGAGTCGGTGTCATCCTGGGCTGGTGTTGGTCCTTATTAGACTCAGTTGGAGTCGGTGTCATCCTGGGTTGGTGTTGGTCCCTATTAGACTCGGTTGGAGTCGGTGTCATCCTGGGTTGGTGATGGTCCCTATTAGACTCGGTTGGAGTCGGTGTCATCCTGGGTTGGTGTTGGTCCTTATTAGACTCGGTTGGAGTCGGTGTCATCCTGGGTTGGTGATGGTCCCTATTAGACTCGGTTGGAGTCGGTGTCATCCTGGGTTGGTGATGGTCCCCATTAGACTCGGTTGGAGTCGGTGTCATCCTGGGTTGGTGTTGGTCCTTATTAGACTCGGTTGGAATCTGTGTCATCCTGGGTTGGTGATGGTCCCTATTAGACTCGGTTGGAGTCGGTGTCATCCTGGGTTGGTGATGGTCCCTATTAGACTCGGTTGGAGTCGGTGTCATCCTGGGTTGGTGATGGTCCCTATTAGACTCGGTTGGAGTCAGTGTCATCCTGGGTTGGTGATGGTCCCTATTAGACTCGGTTGGAGTCGGTGTCATCCTGGGTTGGTGATGGTTCCTATTAGACTCGGTTGGAATCTGTGTCATCCTGGGTTGGTGATGGTCCCTATTAGACTCGGTTGGAGTCGGTGTCATCCTGGGTTGGTGATGGTCCCTATTAGACTCGGTTGGAGTCGGTGTCATCCTGGGTTGGTGATGGTCCCTATTAGACTCGGTTGGAGTCGGTGTCATCCTGGGTTGGTGATGGTCCCTATTAGACTCGGTTGGAGTCGGTGTCATCCTGGGTTGGTGATGGTCCCTATTAGACTCGGTTGGAGTCGGTGTCATCCTGGGCTGGTGTTGGTCCCTATTAGACTCAGTTGGAGTCGGTGTCATCCTGGGTTGGTGTTGGTCCCTATTAGACTCGGTTGGAGTCGGTGTCATGCTGGGTTGGTGATGGTCCCTATTAGACTCGGTTGGAGTCAGTGTCATCCTCGGTTGGTGATGGTCCCTATTAGACTCGGTTGGAGTCGGTGTCATCCTGGGTTGGTGATGGTCCCTATTAGACTCGGTTGGAGTCGGTGTCATCCTGGGTTGGTGTTGGTCCCTATTAGACTCGGTTGGAGTCGGTGTCATCCTGGGTTGGTGATGGTCCCTATTAGACTCGGTTGGAGTCGGTGTCATCCTGGGTTGGTGATGGTCCCTATTAGACTCGGTTGGAGTCGGTGTCATCCTGGGTTGGTGTTGGTCCCTATTAGACTCGGTTGGAGTCGGTGTCATCCTGGGTTGGTGATGGTCCCTATTAGACTCGGTTGGAGTCGTTGTCATCCTGGGTTGGTGATGGTCCCTATTAGACTCGGTTGGAATCTGTGTCATCCTGGGTTGGTGATGGTCCCTATTAGACTCGGTTGGAGTCGGTGTCATCCTGGGTTGGTGATGGTCCCTATTAGACTCGGTTGGAGTCGGTGTCATCCTGGGTTGGTGATGGTGGGGGTTGGAGGCGATCTCAGGGGTAGGTGTCAGTCCCAGTTAGGCCCCTATTACACAGGGGCGGGAGGTGCGTCAGCGGTAAAGCACCGCTATTTTTAGCAGCGACTTACCGGCAATTTTTCAGCGCTATTCGGCCGCTAGCGTGGCAGTTTTACCCCCCGCTAGCGGCCAAGAAAGGTTTAAAAACCGCCGCAAAGCGCCTCTGCAGAGGCACATTGCCGGCAGTATAGCCGCGGTGTCCCATTGATTTCACTGGGCAGGAGCGGTATACACACCGCTCCTTCACCGTTCCAAAGATGCGACTAGCAGGACTTTTTTTACCATCCTGTTAGCGCACCACTCCGGTGTGAAAGCCCTCGGGGTATCACACTGGAGAAACAGCAGCGGCTGTTTAGGGTCGGTTTGCAGACGCTATTTTTAGCACAATAGCGGCTGCAAACCGCTCAAGTGTGAAAGGCGTCTTAGGGTTGGAGTCACCCTGGGTTGGGGTCAGTCGCAGTTGGTGTCAGTCCATGTTGGGGTCGGTCAGGGTTGGAGTTGGTCAGGGTTGGAGTCATCCTGGGTTAGGGTCGGTTGGGGTTGGTGTCAGTTCATGTTGGGGTCGGTCAGGGTTGGAGTTGGTCAGGGTTGGAGTCATCCTGGGTTAGGGTCGGTTGGGGTTTGTGTCCATGTTGGAGTCGTCCTAGGTTGGAGTTGGCCAGGGTTGGTGGGCCTGTGTTGGTGTCAGTCAGGGTTGGAGTCACCCTGGGTTGGTGTCAGTCGCCGTTGGTGTCAGTCCATGTTGGGGTCGGTCAGGGTTGGAGTTGGTCAGGGTTGGTGGGCCTGTGTTGGTGTCAGTCGGGGTTGGAGTCACCCCGGGTTGGGGTTGGAGTCCTCATGGGTTAGGGTTGGTCAGTATTTGTGTCGGTCAGGTTGGAGTTATCGTGGGTTTGGGTCAGTCGGGGTTCATGTCAGTCCATGTTGGTGTCAGTTGGGGTTGGAGCCATCATGGGTTAGGGTCGGTAGGGTTTGGTGTCATTGTGGGTTGGTATTGGTTGGGGTTAGGGCCAGTTGAGGTTTATGTCAGTCAGTGTTGGAATCATTCTAGGTTAGGGTCAGTCGGGGATTGTGGCAGTCCATGTTTGGGTCGGTCTGTTAGTGTCAATCTGAGTTGGTGTCATCCTGGGCTGGTGTCAGTTGGAGTTGATCTGGGTTGGTCCCCATGAGGGTCATCCTGTGTTAGAATTGGTCAGGGTTGGTGCCAGTCCGTATTTGAGTCATCCTGGATTTTGGTCAGTCAGGGTTGGTATCACTCCGTGTTGGTGTCGGTCAGGGTTAGGGTCAGTCCATGTTGGTGTCGGTCAGGGTTAGGGTCAGTCCGTGTTGGTGTCGGTCAGGGTTAGGGTCAGTCCATGTTGGTCAGGGTCAGTCCATGTTGGTGTCGGTCAGGGTTAGGGTCAGTCCATGTTGGTGTCAGTCAGGGTTAGGGTCAGTCCGTGTTGGTGTCGGTCAGGGTTAGGGTCAGTCCATGTTGGTGTCGGTCAGGGTTAGGGTCAGTCCATGTTGGTGTCGGTCAGGGTTAGGGTCAGTCCGTGTTGGTGTCGGTCAGGGTTAGGGTCAGTCCGTGTTGGTGTCGGTCAGGGCTAGGGTCAGTCCGTGTTGGTGTCGGTCAGGGTTAGGGTCAGTCCGTGTTGGTGTCGGTCTGGGTTGGGGGAATCCATGTTGGTGTCAGTCGGGGTTGGTGTTGGTTGGACCTGGGTGTCTTCCTGGGTTGTGATCAGTTGGGGCTTATGTCAGTCAATGTTGGTTTCAATCTGAGTTTGGTGTCGGTCAGGGTTAGGGTCAGTCCGTGTTGGTGTCGGTCAGGGTTAGGGTCAGTCCATGTTGGTGTCGGTCAGGGTTAGGGTCAATCCGTGTTGGTGTCGGTCATTTATTCTTGATGGGAGTAGTCATACCCTGTGAGTCTCAATCCATTTATTCTTGATGGGAGTAGTCATACCCTGTGAGTCTCAATCCTTGTATTCCTGATATGAGTAGTCATGCCCTGTGAGTCTCAATCCTTCTATTCCTGATGGGAGTAGTCATACCCTGTGAGTCCCTACCCTTTTATTCCTTATGGGAGTAGTCATACCCTGTGAGTCTCAATCCTTTTCTTCCTGATAGGAGTAGTCATGCCCTGTGAGTCTCAATCCTTCTATTCCTGATGGGAGTAGTCATACCCTGTGAGTCCCTACCCTTTTATTCCTTATGGGAGTAGTCATACCCTGTGAGTCCCTACCCTTTTATTCCTTATGGGAGTAGTCATACCCTGTGAGTCTCAATTCTTTTTATTCCTGATGGGAGTAGTCATGCCCTGTGAGTCCCTACCCTTTTATTCCTGATAGGAGTAGTCATGCCCTGTGAGTCTCAATCCATTTATTCTTGATGGGAATAGTCATACCCTGTGAGTCTCAATCCTTGTATTCCTGATGGGAGTAGTCATACCCTGTGAGTCTCAATCCTTCTATTCCTGATGGGAGTAGTCATACCCTGTGAGTCCCTACCCTTTTATTCCTTATGGGAGTAGTCATACCCTGTGAGTCCCTACCCTTTTATTCCTTATGGGAGTAGTCATACCCTGTGAGTCTCAATTCTTTTTATTCCTGATGGGAGTAGTCATACCCTGTGAGTACCTACCCTTTTATTCCTGATAGGAGTAGTCATGCCCTGTGAGTCTCAATCCATTTATTCTTGATGGGAATAGTCATACCCTGTGAGTCTCAATCCTTGTATTCCTGATGGGAGTAGTCATACCCTGTGAGTCTCAATCCTTTTCTTCCTGATAGGAGTAGTCATGCGCTGTGAGTTTCAATCCTTGTATTCCTGATGGGAGTAGTCATACCCTGTGAGTCTCAATTCTTTTTATTCCTGATGGGAGTAGTCATACCCTGTGAGTACCTACCCTTTTATTCCTGATAGGAGTAGTCATGCCCTGTGAGTCTCAATCCATTTATTCTTGATGGGAATAGTCATACCCTGTGAGTCTCAATCCTTGTATTCCTGATGGGAGTAGTCATACCCTGTGAGTCTCAATCCATTTATTCTTGATGGGAATAGTCATACCCTGTGAGTCTCAATCCTTGTATTCCTGATGGGAGTAGTCATACCCTGTGAGTCTCAATCCTTCTATTCCTGATGGGAGTAGTCATACCCTGTGAGTCCCTACCCTTTTATTCCTTATGGGAGTAGTCATACCCTGTGAGTCCCTACCCTTTTATTCCTTATGGGAGTAGTCATACCCTGTGAGTCTCAATTCTTTTTATTCCTGATGGGAGTAGTCATACCCTGTGAGTACCTACCCTTTTATTCCTGATATGAGTAATCATGCCCTGTGAGTCTCAATCCATTTATTCTTGATGGGAATAGTCATACCCTGTGAGTCTCAATCCTTGTATTCCTGATGGGAGTAGTCATACCCTGTGAGTCTCAATCCTTTTCTTCCTGATAGGAGTAGTCATGCGCTGTGAGTTTCAATCCTTGTATTCCTGATGGGAGTAGTCATGCCCTGTGAGTCTCAATCCTTCTATTCCTGATGGGAGTAGTCATACCCTGTGAGTCCCTACCCTTTTATTCCTTATGGGAGTAGTCATACCCTGTGAGTCCCTACCCTTTTATTCCTTATGGGAGTAGTCATACCCTGTGAGTCTCAATTCTTTTTATTCCTGATGGGAGTAGTCATACCCTGTGAGTCCCTACCCTTTTATTCCTTATGGGAGTAGTCATACCCTGTGAGTCCCTACCCTTTTATTCCTTATGGGAGTAGTCATACCCTGTGAGTCTCAATTCTTTTTATTCCTGATGGGAGTAGTCATACCCTGTGAGTCCCTACCCTTTTATTCCTGATAGGAGTAGTCATGCCCTGTGAGTCTCAATCCATTTATTCTTGATGGGAATAGTCATACCCTGTGAGTCTCAATCCTTGTATTCCTGATGGGAGTAGTCATACCCTGTGAGTCTCAATCCTTTTCTTCCTGATAGGAGTAGTCATGCGCTGTGAGTTTCAATCCTTGTATTCCTGATGGGAGTAGTCATGCCCTGTGAGTCTCAATCCTTGTATTCCTGATGGGAGTAGTCATACCCTGTGAGTCCCTACCCTTTTATTCCTGATGGGAGTAGTCATACCCTGTGAGTCCCTACCCTTTTATTCCTTATGGGAGTAGTCATACCCTGTGAGTCTCAATTCTTTTTATTCCTTATGGGAGTAGTCATACCCTGTGAGTCCCTACCCTTTTATTCCTTATGGGAGTAGTCATACCCTGTGAGTCCCTACCCTTTTATTCCTTATGGGAGTAGTCATACCCTGTGAGTCTCAATTCTTTTTATTCCTGATGGGAGTAGTCATACCCTGTGAGTCCCTACCCTTTTATTCCTGATAGGAGTAGTCATGCCCTGTGAGTCTCAATCCATTTATTCTTGATGGGAATAGTCATACCCTGTGAGTCTCAATCCTTGTATTCCTGATGGGAGTAGTCATACCCTGTGAGTCTCAATCCTTTTCTTCCTGATAGGAGTAGTCATGCGCTGTGAGTTTCAATCCTTGTATTCCTGATGGGAGTAGTCATGCCCTGTGAGTCTCAATCCTTGTATTCCTGATGGGAGTAGTCATACCCTGTGAGTCCCTACCCTTTTATTCCTGATGGGAGTAGTCATACCCTGTGAGTCCCTACCCTTTTCTTTATGATGGGAGTAGTCATACCCTGTGAGTCTCAATCCTTTTCTTCCTGATAGGAGTAGTCATGCCCTGTGAGTCTCAATCCTTGTATTCCTGGTGGGAGTAGTCATACCCTGTGAGTAGTAACCATTTTATTCCTGATGGTATCTTCCGCAAGGTGTATCTGCAGAGTGATGCGGATGATGATGATAGTAGTTCTATGATGATGATGATGATGAAGTGGAAATGACATCACACACACACGGTTACCAGATAACTGATTTATTAGATGAATTGCACCCCGTATCATGGGGCAACAGTGCACAATAATAAGGATCTCAAGGTACGTGTCACCTTATCTGTCTTGGCCCTGTGCTCAGTCTGGTGGCCTTCCAGATTTCCAGTGTTTGAACTTCCCTGAATTCCAGAACTTTCTATGAACTCTAATGGAGGCTAGAGAAGTGTCGATATGCAAAAGAAGAGAAGGATGGCATTTTGTAATAAAGGTGATGTTATCTTCTCAGTCACCCCAGGCCTTCCTACAAACCTCCCGTCTACCAATGGCGGTCAGAGTAGATCTGTCACCCCAGGGCTTCCTACAAACCTCCCGTCTACCAATGGCGGTCAGAGAAGATCAGTCACCCCAGGGCTTCCTACAAACCTCCTGTCTACCAATGGCGGTCAGAGAAGATCAGTCACCCCAGGGCTTCCTACAAACCTCCCGTCTACCAATGGCGGTCAGAGAAGATCAGTCACCCCAGGGCTTCCTACAAACCTCCCGTCTACCAATGGCGGTCAGAGTAGATCTGTCACCTCAGGTCTTCCTACAAACCTCCCGTCTACCAATTGAGGTCAGGCTAGATATGTCACCCCAGGCCTTCCTACAAACTTCCCGTCTACCAATGGTGGTCAGGCTAGATATGTCACCCCAGGGCTTCCTACAAACATCCCGTCTACCAATTGAGGTCAGGCTAGATCTGTCATCCCAGGCCTTCCTACAAACTTCCCGTCTACTAATGGCGGTCAGAGTAGATATGTCACCCCAGGGCTTCCTACAAACATCCCGTCTACCAATTGAGGTCAGGCTAGATCTGTCACCCCAGGCCTTCCTACAAACCTCCCGTCTACCAATGGCGATCAGGCCAGCTTTGTCACCCCAGGCCTTCCTACAAGCCTCCAATCTATCAATGGCGATCAGGCCAGCTTTGTCACCCCGCTTTAGTAAGAATGATGATTTGTATGTTCTTTCCTGCTTCTGTCTCTGCAATATCTTCATTAAAAGAAAGTTCCCAAATCAAAATAATGTCTTCATCTGAAGGTGGAGGAGCCCCAGATAGGAGCACTTAAAATAAAAGCAACCTTATATACAGAGCAGTTGAATTCTAGCACACAAGATCTGTATGTGGAGACTTCAGGACCGGACAGTGATAATAATAAATGCTCTCCAGGGATAGAGAGCAGAGGGCTTAGTACATACAGTATCTTCTCAGGTATGCTCGCCTCTATAGCCCAGGCGCAGTTTGGCACAGGATATATACATAGTGCACCCTGGAGCTGGAAAGAGCGGCAAGTATCCCTCTCTATGGTCCTTCACTGCCATACACATATGCAGCTTGTCATTAGGAGTACGGTCTATCATTTTAAATAATCACTATAGCTAAAATCTGTAAAATTGACTTTAAATTTCAACCAATGTTAAAACATCTTTATAGCCTTAGCAAACACCTACATCTGCTTAAAAATATACAAGTTTGGCTTTTTTTAAATTTTAATCATCAAAGCAGCCCTAGAGATCATCCTATCTATGAGGGGTTGGTGACGTGTTGTATCCCTTCACCCCAGAAATCACTAACAAGAAATTTGGCACAAGTTTGGGACAGAAAAGGGAGGGTTTGGCACGCTTCTTCAAGTCTGAAGGCTATTGGTTTATGAGATGATGACAGATTTAGGACATTCTGGCGGTTGATTTCCTAAAACTGGAGAGTGCAAAATCTGGTGCAGCTCTGCATAGTAGCCAATCATCTTCCAGGTATTATCATCAAAGCTTAATTGAAGAAGCAGAAGTTGGAAGCTGATTGGCTACTATGCAGAGCTGCACCAGATTTTGCACTCCAGTTTTAGGAAATCAACCCCACTCTGTCCATACATCTCACCACCGGACAGTGAGGAGGGGGCCCCTGTGCTACCCATCGAGTCACGTGAACTGCTGGTGCAACCCTGCTGTGGAGGAGTCTTGGTATATCCATTGTAGACAGTCTGTTTCCCCAAAAAACACAGTGGCATATTTTATTTTAGTGTCACCCTACTGTTATGGAGAAGGGCGTTTTACTGGGCGAATGCTTTACAGTGCAAAATTTGCCTTTATTGCTATTTTATTAATAATTAACATTTCACATTTGTAGGGTTAACACATTTCCTTGTGATTGGGACTAGGTAGCCTTCAAACAGCCAAAGCCAGGCTGACCCTACTGCCTTGAAGGTTTCAGCTGTGTTCCAACAGACATGTCGTGTCCATGACTCTTTGCATTTCCCAGTTCTACCATCCATTCCCCCACACGCACCAACCTCTCCCACCAAATGTCTTCAGTTAGCCAACCTTTTGTGGGTTAGTTGACCGCACACTTTGCTCGTAAGCCACCCTCTGCCCAATCAAGTATTGTGCTGCTTGTGTGGCCCCCGGTGGTCCTGTAATGATCACTTTCCTGCTTCTTGTTCCAGGGACAAATTCCCCCTTCTTGGAAATCTGTATGCGAGCTCCTGTCAGCTCTTGGTATTCAATCAATGTCTTTCCACCTTTCCCCAGTATTGCACCTACCAGGGTTTCTGGTACAGCCATCTCCAGAGTCTCCTTACCGGCAACGCTTTCCGCAGCTAGCTTCTCCATTAGGATTCCTCCACCCCCCAAGCCCAATGGAGAACCAGCTTCACTTGTGTAAGATGCTAAAAGATTGACAGCTGCTGGATGGACACCGCCAACTAATGGATTAAATCCTAAACCCGTGCTGTAACCATAGCTGGCTAAAGTATTCAGAGCCGTAGAGATGGCCAGAAGATCTCCACCAGATATTGCAGCTGAAGCAGCTGGTGCAGCTGGGTATGGGGCAATGGTTGCCTCAGCCATCCCTCCAGCATATGGGGATCCTGTAGGGTTGGAGTTGGCCACAGGACCTTGGGTGTTGGTGTAGCTGATGTTGAGATAGGAGGTGCCCTGAGGCGGGTCCTCTTTTGCTTTGTGTATGATGCTTCTTACAGCATGCTGAACCTGAGCAGCTTCCCCACTCACTGTCACCACCCGTTCCTGGAGATTTGGACCTGCTGGCTTCTGGGAGAGCTGGACCCACGCTCCAGATTCCTCCATGATACTACGGACAGTTGCTCCACCTTTCCCAATGATGAGGCCGGCTGTTGTGTTGGGAACAATAAGTTTAGCCTGAAAATTGAGTTGGGAGGAGAGAAAATGAATGAAGATGTGGTGAATGTAAAATGATAAAACAGTGTGGTAAGGAATTGGTATTAGATATATTCTGGTGTGCAAATTAGTATTGGGTACAGCGTGGTGAGGGATTAGTATCGGGTACAGTGCGGTGAGAGTTTAGTATCGGGTACGGTGTGGTGTTGGATTAGTATTGGGTACGGTGTGGTGTTGGATTAGTATCGGGTACGGTGTGGTGTTGGATTAGTATCGGGTACGATGTGGTGTTGGATTAGTATCGGGTACGCTGTGGTGTTGGATTTGTATCGGGTACGCTGTGGTGTTGGATTTGTATCGGGTACGGTGTGGTGTTGGATTTGTATCGGGTACGGTGTGGTGTTGGATTAGTATCGGGTACGATGTGGTGTTGGATTAGTATCGGGTACGCAGTGGTGTTGGATTAGTATCGGGTACGCTGTGGTGTTGGATTTGTATCGGGTACGCTGTGGTGTTGGATTTGTATCGGGTACGGTGTGGTGTTGGATTAGTATCGGGTACGCTGTGGTGTTGGATTAGTATCGGGTACGCTGTGGTGTTGGATTAGTATCGGGTACGCTGTGGTGTTGGATTTGTATCGGGTACGCTGTGGTGTTGGATTTGTATCGGGTACGCTGTGGTGTTGGATTTGTATCGGGTACGGTGTGGTGTTGGATTTGTATCGGGCACGGTGTGGTGTTGGATTTGTATCGGGCACGGTGTGGTGTTGGATTTGTATCGGGCACGGTGTGGTGTTGGATTTGTATCGGGCACGGTGTGGTGCTGGATTTGTATCGGGTACGCTGTGGTGTTGGATTTGATCGGGGAACGCTGTGGTGTTGGATTTGTATCGGGTACGGTGTGGTGTTGGATTTGTATCGGGTACGGTGTGGTGTTGGATTTGTATCGGGTACGGTGTGGTGTTGGATTTGTATCGGGTACGGTGTGGTGTTGGATTTGTATCGGGTACGGTGTGGTGTTGGATTAGTATCAGGTACGGTGTGGTGTAGGATTTGTATCGGGTACGGTGTGGTGTTGGATTTGTATCGGGTACGGTGTGGTGTTGGATTAGTATCGGGTACGGTGTGGTGTAGGATTTATGTCGGGTACGGTGTGGTGTTGGATTAGTATCGGGTACAGTGTGGTGTTGGATTTGTATCGGGTACGGTGTGGTGTTGGATTTGTATCGGGTACGGTGTGGTGTTGGATTTGTATCGGGTACGCTGTGGTGTTGGATTAGTATCGGGTACGATGTGGTGTTGGATTTGTATCGGGTACGCTGTGGTGTTGGATTTGTATCGGGTACGGTGTGGTGTTGGATTTGTATCGGGTACGCTGTGGTGTTGGATTTGTATCGGGTACGCTGTGGTGTTGGATTTGTATCGGGTACGGTGTGGTGTTGGATTTGTATCGGGTACGGTGTGGTGTTGGATTAGTATCGGGTACGGTGTGGTGTAGGATTTATGTCGGGTACGCTGTGGTGTTGGATTTGTATCGGGTACGCTGTGGTGTTGGATTTGTATCGGGTACGCTGTGGTGTTGGATTTGTATCGGGTACGCTGTGGTGTTGGATTTGTATCGGGTACGGTGTGGTGTTGGATTTGTATCGGGTACGCTGTGGTGTTGGATTTGTATCGGGTACGGTGTGGTGTTGGATTAGTATCAGGTACGGTGTGGTGTAGGATTTATGTCGGGTACGGTGTGGTGTTGGATTAGTATCGGGTACGGTGTGGTGTTGGATTAGTATCGGGTACGGTGTGGTGTTGGATTAGTATCGGGTACGATGTGGTGTTGGATTTGTATCGGGTACGCTGTGGTGTTGGATTTGTATCGGGTACGCTGTGGTGTTGGATTTGTATCGGGTACGCTGTGGTGTTGGATTTGTATCGGGTACGGTGTGGTGTTGGATTAGTATCAGGTACGGTGTGGTGTAGGATTTATGTCGGGTACGGTGTGGTGTTGGATTAGTATCGGGTACGGTGTGGTGTTGGATTAGTATCGGGTACGGTGTGGTGTTGGATTTGTATCGGGTACGGTGTGGTGTTGGATTTGTATCGGGTACGGTGTGGTGTTGGATTAGTATTGGGTACGGTGTGGTGTTGGATTAGTATTGGGTACGGTGTGGTGTTGGATTAGTATCGGGTACGGTGTGGTGTTGGATTAGTATCGGGTACGATGTGGTGTTGGATTTGTATCGGGTACGCTGTGGTGTTGGATTTGTATCGGGTACGCTGTGGTGTTGGATTTGTATCGGGTACGGTGTCTTGTTGGATCAGTATCGTGTACTGTGACGGGGTCACTTTGGATGAGGGGTTTGTGCAACTCAGCTTGCCTTGGAGAGCTCTGGAGGCTCCTTGTCCATCTTCCCCAGGCCCCCTTATGTGTACACCACCTGTGTCTCTAATAGGGGCACAGGGTGAATGAGAACCCCACTATGATCTGTACTAGTCAGACTCCATGTTGTATATATGTATATATTGTGTGTTGTCTCACAGGCTGTTGTGTAATATTTGCTGTGGTGGTTTGGGGTGTGACTATTCTATTGTCTATTGTGGCTGTCTGCCTCAACTATTATGGGATGTGTAAGTGTCTTGCTGTGAGGAAAAAGGGGGGGGGATTCCTCCAGCAGCCCTCCTGCTGATAAGACTGTTTACTGATGATGTTTAAACACACCTGACCTGTGTGTCCATTGTCATTGGACAGTTTAACCCGCCCTGTTTTCCAAGGGTGGGGGGAAGTGTTTTGAAGTGAGATATCTGTGTAACGTGTGAAAATAAAGGAGTCTGCTGGTTTTTACCCTACACTGAGTTGTTGTCTGGTGACAGGGGGCTGGAGAGTCTTGGATGGTGCTGGTTCTGGACAGAGGAAGCATTGACGGCGGACCAAGTTTTGTTTGAGGACAGAGGGTTTGTCACAACTGGTGGCAGCAGTGGGATCATGCTTCCTGGCTGTGAAGACGTCCAAAACCTCCACCTGGCTCCAAGATCGGGATAGCAGCCTTCAGTCACCCCTGCGGAGATATGGATCTGGCATCAGAGTTTCCGGGGCTGCTTCAGATCGTCCTTTCAGCATACACCAGGTCTGTGTCTGCGGATGAATACCTGGAGGTCAGGCAGCAGATTCGGGTAAGACACTGGATTAGAGCCCTCCAGGTTGCTGGTATGCAACAGGGCAAGTGCTTTCCAACCCCAGAGAAACAGGCCAGTGAACAACGGGAGTTGCGGATGCAATTCCTGGGAGAGCGGCCCCAGGAGCAATGGGTGACTGAGTTGGACAGGCTGGTCCAGCAGGAGATAGAGCTGGACAATCGTTATCGGGCTCTGCAATGGCACGCGGAGGAGGAATATTTAGGGGAGACAACAGAATGCTCTCCGGAGGGATAAGACTTTGGTGGCCCTGGATTGCTGTCGGAGAGCCTTATGCCGCGTACACACGATCGATTTTCTCGACGGTGAAAACACCGTCAAGAAAATCGACGGGAAAGACGAGGTAACGGCTTGGTTCCCTACACACGTCCGTTTTTCCCGACATTTTTTTTTTTGGTGTGGGCTCCGCGGCAGTGTTTCCCTATGGGAAAACTGCCGCGGGAAAAAACGACAGGAAACACGACGAGAAAAATTAGAGCATGTTCTAATTTTTCTCGTCGTGATTAATGCCGTTTTTCCCATCGAGAAAAAACGACAAAAAGCCCACAGACAATCGTTTTTCTCGTCCAAAGGAAAACATTTAATTTTTCTCGACGGGAAAAACGGTCATGTGTACGCGGCATTACAGATTGTTTTGTGTTTGGCGTTGAAGGGGAACCTACCATTGAAGACCTGCAAGAATACTGAGAGGCTATGCTCGGTCATGCAGGGGTCTCAGAGCTTAAACCTGATCTAGACTATTTGCTAAGGAAGGAGCAGCATCTGGAAAGGGCATACAGGAAACTGCTAGAATGCGTTCAGCAGCATGCCAGAAAATCGGCAGTGGAAACTCCGGAGATTGCTATCTCCAAAGCTGAAGTGCTGACAACAGGGCAGAGCCCTGCTAGCCTCTGCCCAACACTGACAGCAGCTTCTGCCTCCCTGAGAGAAGAGGCAGTTGGTCTTTCTCCCACAATACTGACAGAGACCTGGGATTTTCTGCCAGCAGCATCTGTGGCGTCATCAGAAACTTCTGCAGCTGAAGCGCTGACAATTGGACAGAGGGTCCAAGACCTCTTCCCTACACTTGCGGCGGT
The DNA here is from genome assembly GCA_029206835.1 of Rana muscosa. Lineage (NCBI taxonomy): Eukaryota > Metazoa > Chordata > Amphibia > Anura > Ranidae > Rana > Rana muscosa. The sequence goes on along the minus strand of JARGYO010000448.1, from coordinate 643,574 downwards.
TCCGGAGGCCCAGGGTGAGAAGGAGATGGTCACTCCCCAACAAGGATTTATGCACCTGGAAGATAGGGACAGAGAAATGTCATCCCAGCAGCCAGATGAGGGAACGGAAAAGGAAGCAGCCGGCTGACCTCCCCAATGGCAGCTACACCATTTGGGAGTGGAGGAAGCCAGCCTCCTGCCACAATGGTTAACCAGAGCGGAGGATGTGGAGTCCCCAGCAGAAGTGCTGCCAACAGGGCAGAGTGCTACCAGCATCTGTGGAGTTACAAGAAAATGTGGGTGTAAGTGTAGCGCTAATTTTGTTGGTCTATGTACACTGTTAAATTATACATAGGAGTGACTAAGAACGTGATAAAGTGTGCACTAGATCAAAACCAGTGCAAACCCAAAACTATTTAAAGAATGAATAAATCATATAATTATACATAAACCAAAATCATTGCAGTGATAATGTGATAAATATTAATTGTGACAATTAAAATATTTAAAGTGAATCCAAAAGGAACGTTCATCGGCTTGAAAGTGAAGTGAAGATCAATCCAAAAAGATAAAGAGTGTTCATTTAGGATAAAACTTGTATTTCAAATAAGGAATGTTGTGAGAACCGCCACCAAGAGTGAGTTGAAGGAGGCTTACCGGAAATCTCAGACTAGGAAAGGCATACGCCAACCGAGTCGAGAAAAGCTTTGGGGGTTAACAAACCCAATGTAGATAATCTGGAGTCTGAGGGACTTTGTTCCACTTCAGTCAAACAGGACATCTAGTATGTTGATCTCATATTCGTAGATGTATACAAAGGCTTGATATCCATATTGGTACGTATAAAAGTGAAAAACAAACTCTCACATAGCGTGATACCGTATGGAAATGTTTTAATATAAAAAGAGGAGTGAGTAACAATAAAACACTCACATTTAAGAGATGGCATAAAAAGGCATAAATTCAGGAACGAGAGCGATACGTGTAGACAAATCCACCCGACTAGTTTCGACTAATCAGTAATCATCTGGGGTATGGATTCTGTCCTCCACGCATCGCACTAAATAGACAAGATGACCTCTATGATCCCGGAAGTGAACCACCATTACATCACTTCCGGTTCTTTAATCAAGAAAAATTGGTTTAAAATTAATTTGAAGTTGATGTTACTTGTGTGGTCAATGAGTAATTGGACTATTATATATACTATAGTATTAAAATACTGTCACTGGAAGCGGCGTGTCACATATTCTGACATCTGACCTCATATCCTGCTGTAGCGTCCTTACTGTGGCACAGAGCGGCATCCAAGCCTCGCTATGAAAACGAGGTCTGGACGCAGCGCCGCAACGTCACGTCCGCCGTGTGGCAGAGGTGTATCCAAGCCTCGCTATGAAAGCGAGCCCCGGAAACAGCGCCGCAACGTCACGTCCGTCATGCGTCACATGGCGCAACCAAGAAGGATAAACTAACATATCTCGCCATGTAAACAGGGCGTGATCACGGCGTGACATAAAGCCGCGCCTCCAAATAAGGGAAACAGCACTAGTGCATTGATATGTATAGGCTCGAATCAGAGCCAATAACTGACTTTATCATCTCACACAAAGAGAGATGGTAAACATGCACAATAAACAAACCTCATGACTTTCTAAATTGCTAGCGGTCAGAGCGATATATATGTCGCCTACAAATTAATGAAACACTCATTGCAACTGGTAAGTAAACAGACGTGTATAGAAAATATACCTATCTTTCACAAAACATATTGCAATGTAAAACTCTTGCCACACAAGTCCATCTTAACACATATTCCATGCATATATGATTATGCCTCAAATATAAAAATAAAAATGGAATTAAAAATGGAAATTAAAATTATTGTATATATATTAAAAAACCATATATAAACAAATATAAAATAAACATTACTATGAATGTAAAAATTACAGTATCAATAAAAAATGTAAATATTCAAGAGAAGTCGCACCCTATTAACTGTCACTCAAGACAGATTAATAAAAGAATTAATGTCCCACTCTATATTCATTCCTAGTGGGTGGTGGCTCTGGAGCTCATATATCCAGAACGTTTCTAACCTAGATACTCCCCTGGTAGTGGCTCCTCCCCTCCATGGAGCCAAAAACCGGTCAATGACTAATAATTGGGTACCACTAGGATTTCTGGCATGATGGTGACGGTAGTGTCTGGGGACAGTGTGTTTTATACTCCCAAGTTTTATCTTGCTAATATGTTCAGACACTCTAGCTGAAAACGTTCTTATAGTTCTACCCACATACTGTTTGCCACATGGGCAGGTCAGCAAATATACAACATGAGTTGTAGCACATGTACAAAACTGTTTAATAGGGTAAACTCTGTTGGTCACTGAGGATTTAAACTCTTTTGTAGACTTTCTACCACATGTATTATATTGGCAAACGACACATTTTTTACAGGGATAGTAACCCGTCCAATTATGAAAAAAGGAGGGTTTAATGGGGGATTTATGATATTGGGTGCAATCTTATTTTGGAGAGAGGGTACTCCTTTGTATATTACCTTTGGTCTTTCAGGAATTAATGGGCCCAATATTCTATCATTCCTCAATATCCCCCAGTGTTGTTCAAAAATGGATTTCATCTGCCTATGTTGAGTGGAAAAAGTGGTGAGGAAAGACCATTTAAAAGTATCATTTCCCTCTCTAGGTGGTCTATCCTCGAGTAGTGTGGATCTTTCTGTGTCCAACACTTGCCTCAGATCACTCTCAAGGTCTTCTCGGTTATACCCTTTTTCAAGAAATCTTTCCTTTAATACGTTTGCTTGTGCCACAAACGTATCAGTTTCAGTACAGTTCCTGCGAAGTCGCAGGAATTGACCTTTAGGGACCGATTTGAGCCACGACTTATGAGGACAACTGTTCGTGGGTATAAATCCATTTCGGTCAGTAGATTTAAAGTATGTACTGAACTTAAATTGCTGTCCTGATCTTTCAATTTGTAAATCCAAAAAATGAATCGTGGATTGACTGGATTCATATGTGAGGATGATACCTCTATCATTATCGTTTAATACTGAGAAGAAATTCTCCAGTGTTTGGGAGGTGCCAGTCCATAGGAGGAGGATGTCGTCAATATACCTGGCCCAGAGCAAAAGCTGAGGGTCTTGCAAGGCATAGACGACATCCTCCTCCCATTTGGCCATGAACAAATTAGCCAAACTTGGCTCAAATTTTGCTCCCATTGCGACTCCTTTCTGTTGGAGATAGTAATGTCCATCAAACCAAAAATAGTTGTGTTGGGTTGCGAATTCCAGTAATTCCATAATGAAATTTACCTGAGGTACAACTAACGTGAGGTCTCTGTTTAAAAATTGTTGAGCAGCCTCCATACCCCTATGATGAGGGATGCAGGTGTACAGAGATGCCACGTCCGCCGTAGCCATGGTAAGTTCGCCCTCAAAGGATATAGACATAAGGCGTTTGATAACATCCTTAGTATCCTTAAGGTATGATGGCATTGCTCTAACAGAGGGCTGCAAAAAGAAATCTATATATCTCCCTATCCGGGATGTAATAGAATCTATCCCACTAATAATGGGACACCCAGGGGAATGGAGCAAATCCTTATGGATTTTAGGCAAATAATATATAAATCGGAATTCTGGGAGCTAATGGGACAAGATACGACTTCTCTTTATGGTTCAAAATTTTCGAATCAAAACCTCTAGTGATGAGACTGGTCAATTTTTTCTTATATTTGAAAGTTGGGTTACTTAATATTTCTTTGTAGGTGTCTTGATCGCTCAAAATGTTATACATCTCTTCCATATAGCTGGCTTTATCTAACAAAACTATGCCTCCGCCTTTGTCGGCGGGGCGTATGACAAGATCTTTATTGTCACATAGGGTTTGAGGCCCATACTGGGTAACGGATTGTTAGTATTTTTTTTATGGGGTAGCTTAGCCAAACGATAATGATAGAGGTATCATCCTCACATATGAATCCAGTCAATCCACGATTCATTTTTTGGATTTACAAATTGAAAGATCAGGACAGCAATTTAAGTTCAGTACATACTTTAAATCTACTGACCGAAATGGATTTATACCCACGAACAGTTGTCCTCATAAGTCGTGGCTCAAATCGGTCCCTAAAGGTCAATTCCTGCGACTTCGCAGGAACTGTACTGAAACTGATACGTTTGTGGCACAAGCAAACGTATTAAAGGAAAGATTTCTTGAAAAAGGGTATAACCGAGAAGACCTTGAGAGTGATCTGAGGCAAGTGTTGGACACAGAAAGATCCACACTACTCGAGGATAGACCACCTAGAGAGGGAAATGATACTTTTAAATGGTCTTTCCTCACCACTTTTTCCACTCAACATAGGCAGATGAAATCCATTTTTGAACAACACTGGGGGATATTGAGGAATGATAGAATATTGGGCCCATTAATTCCTGAAAGACCAAAGGTAATATACAAAGGAGTACCCTCTCTCCAAAATAAGATTGCACCCAATATCATAAATCCCCCCATTAAACCCTCCTTTTTTCATAATTGGACGGGTTACTATCCCTGTAAAAAATGTGTCGTTTGCCAATATAATACATGTGGTAGAAAGTCTACAAAAGAGTTTAAATCCTCAGTGACCAACAGAGTTTACCCTATTAAACAGTTTTGTACATGTGCTACAACTCATGTTGTATATTTGCTGACCTGCCCACGTGGCAAACAGTATGTGGGTAGAACTATAAGAACGTTTTCAGCTAGAGTGTCTGAACATATTAGCAAGATAAAACTTGGGAGTATAAAACACACTGTCCCCAGACACTACCGTCACCATCATGCCAGAAATCCTAGTGGTACCCAATTTTTAGTCATTGACCAGTTTGTGGCTCCATGGAGGGAAGGAGCCACTACCAGGGGAGTATCTAGGTTAGAAACGTTCTGGATATATGAGCTCCAGAGCCACCACCCACTAGGAATGAATATAGAGTGGGACATTAATTCTTTTATTAATCTGTCTTGAGTGACAGTTAATAGGGTGCGACTTCTCTTGAATATTTAAAATTTTTATTGATACTGTCATTTTTACATTCATAGTAATGTTTATTTTATATTATTTGTTTATATATGGTTTTTTAATATATATACAATAAATTTTAATTTCTATTTTTAATTCCATTTTTATTTTTATATTTGAGGCATAATCATATATGCATGGAATATGTGTTAAGATGGACTTGCGTGGCAAGAGTTTTACATTGCAATATGTTTTGTGAAAGATAGGTATATTTTCTATACACGTCTGTTTACTTACCAGTTGCAATGAGTGTTTCATTAATTTGTAGGCGACATATATATCGCTCTGACCGCTAGCAATTTAGAAAGTCATGAGGTTTGTTTATTGTGCATGTTTACCATCTCTCTTTGTGTGAGATGATAAAGTCAGTTATTGGCTCTGATTCGAGCCTATACATATCAATGCACTAGTGCTGTTTCCCTTATTTGGAGGCGCGGCTTTATGTCACGCCGTAATCACGCCCTGTTTACATGGCGAGATATGTTAGTTTATCCTTCCTGGTTGCGCCATGTGACGCATGACGGACGTGACGTTGCGGCGCTGTTTCCGGGGCTCGCTTTCATAGCGAGGCTTGGATACACCTCTGCCACACGGCGGACGTGATGTTGCGGCGCTGCGTCCAGACCTCGTTTTCATAGCGAGGCTTGGATGCCGCTCTGTGCCACAGTAAGGACGCTACAGCAGGATATGAGGTCAGATGTCAGAATATGTGACACGCCGCTTCCATGTATACATTCAGCCAGTGACAGTTTTTTAATACTATAGTATATATAATAGTCCAATTACTCATTGACCACACAAGTAACATCAACTTCAAATTAATTTTAAACCAATTTTTCTTGATTAAAGAACCGGAAGTGATGTAATGGTGGTTCACTTCCGGGATCATAGAGGTCATCTTGCCTATTTAGTGCGATGCGTGGAGGACAGAATCCATACCCCAGATGATTACTGATTAGTCGAAACTAGTCGGGTGGATTTGTCTACACGTATCGCTCTCGTTCCTGAATTTATGCCTTTTTATGCCATCTCTTAAATGTGAGTGTTTTATTGTTACTCCTCTTTTTATATTAAAACATTTCCATACGGTATCACGCTATCTGAGTTTGTTTTTCACTTTTATACGTACCAATATGGATATCAAGCCTTTGTATACATCTACGAATATGAGATCAACATACTAGATGTCCTGTTTGACTGAAGTGGAACAAAGTCCCTCAGACTCCAGATTATCTACATTGGGTTTGTTAACCCCCAAAGCTTTTCTCGACTCGGTTGGCGTATGCCTTTCCTAGTCTGAGATTTCCGGTAAGCCTCCTTCAACTCACTCTTGGTGGCGGTTCTCACAACATTCCTTATTTGAAATACAAGTTTTATCCTAAATGAACACTCTTTATCTTTTTGGATTGATCTTCACTTCACTTTCAAGCCGATGAACGTTCCTTTTGGATTCACTTTAAATATTTTTATTGTCACAATTAATATTTATCACATTATCACTGCAATGGTTTTGGTTTATGTATAATTATATGATTTATTCATTCTTTATATAGTTTGGGTTTGCACTGGTTTTGATCTAGTGCACACTTTATCACGTTCTTAGTCACTCCTATGTATAGTTTAACAGTGTACATAGACCAACAAAATTAGCGCTACACTTACACCCACATTTTCTTATTGCTTTGTCTATAGCAGTGTTGGCGGCTGTTTTTGTTCTTTTTGTTTTAATACTTATCTCAGCGCAGTATATCCTCCCCATCTGTGGAGTTACAAGACACTCCTCCAGCTGAAGCGCTGGCCACTGGACAGAGGGTCCAAAACCTCTGCCCCACACCTGCAGTAGTTCTAGGGGCCCATGGTGAGAAGGTGACTGTGACAGGAGTGACTTTGGGTCGGGGGTTTGTGCGACTCAGCTTGCCCTGGAGAGTTCTGGAGGCTCCTTGTCCAGCTTCCCTGACGCCTCTTATGTGTAAATCACCCTGTGTCTCTAATAGGGTCACAGGGTGAATGAGAACCCCCACTATGATCTGTGCTAGTCAGATTCAATGCTGTATATATGTATATATAAAGTGTGCTGTGCCATGCTGTTGGACCATTTGCTGTGATGGTTTGGGGTGTAACTATTCTATTGTCTATTGTGGCTGCCTCAACTATTATGGGATGTGCAAGTGTGTTTGCTGTGAGGAAAAAGGGAGGGGGGATTCCTCCAGCCCCCCTGCTGATAAGACTGTGTACTGAGAAGTTTGAACACACCTGACCTGTGTGGCCATTGTCATTGAACAGTTTGACCCGCCCTGTTTTCCAAGGGTGGGAGGGAAGTGTTTTGAAGAGAGAAATCTGTGTGTCCATGTGTGATAATAAAGTCAGTTTGTTTTACCCTACACTGAGGTGTTGTGTCTGTGGACTGAGGGGCTAAAGAAGCTTAGAGGAAGCATTGACGGCGGTCCTAGATCTGTTTGAGGACAGAGGGTTCATCACAACTGATTGGCAGCAGCGGGATCGTGCTTCCTGGCTGTGAAGACCTCCACCTGGATCCAAGATCGGATAGTAGCCTTCAGCCACCCCAGCGGAGATATGGATCTGGCATCAGAGTTCCCGGGGCTGCTGCAGATCGTACTTTCAGCATACACCAGGTCTGTGTCTGCGGATGAATACCTGGAGGTTAGGGATGAGCTCGGTGTTCGAGTCGAACATCGGCTGTTCGATCGTTCGACGAAGATCGAACATTATGGGCCGTTCGCGCCAAATTCGAGTGACGCGTACGGCCCACAAGTGCAGTGCAATCCCGGCGCTGTGATTGGCCAAGCATGCACTGTGACCCCGCATGCTTGGCCAGCGAAGAGGATGCCTGTGGCCAATTATAGCTCAGGGGGGTTTAGTACACGCCCCACACTATAAAAGGCCGCCAGCGCGGCGGCCTCGTGCAGTGTGTTCCGGCGTGCAGGGAAAGAGATAGATAGGCAGGGACAGTGTGTTCTGTGTTCTATTTTTTTCTCAGGCATCTGCAGGAGTTAGTGGGTGTTGTGTGCCTCCAGCACAATATACGCCTGTATATATCCGTCATTGCTGTTCTCTAATACAGGCATCTGCAGGAGTTAGGGGCACAGTGTACACCTGTATATACCCGTCATTACTGTTCTCTAATACAGGCATCTGCAGGAGTTAGTGGCACAGTGTACACCTGTATATACCCGTCATTGCTGTTCTCTAATACAGGCATCTGCTGAAATTAGTGGGTGTTGTGTGCCTCCAGCACAATATACACTACCCAATTGCTGGTTTTCCCATCTCCCTGCAGGCCATTACTATGTCTGGAAGGCCAACAAAGAGAGGCAGACAGTCCTGAGCCAATAAAAGAGGGCAAGCAGGCTCTGTGTCTGGGGGGCAACAGTGCTGGTCGTGGACGCGGTGCATTGTCATCAGCACGTGGCCATGGGACACGCTTGTCCTTATTTTCAGCAGCTGGACGTGTTGAGCCGCATCATGCCGAAGACTTGGTAGAGTGGATGACCAAGCCCTCCTCATCCTCCTCATCCTCTCTCACCCAGGCTCAGGGTACTGGCAAAGCAGCTGCCAAAGCGTCCTCTTTCCTCGTATCAATGTCATCATCAGTCACTCCTTCCCTAGACCCACCATGTCCTCCTGAGGAGTCCCCGAACTGTTTGAGCACAGTGTTGGGTACATGCTCCACGAGGATGCCCAGTGTTTCGAAGGGTCTGAAGATGATACCCAGCTAGAGGAAGGCAGTAGCGTGAGAGCAGAGAGAGGGGATGCTCAAGAAGGACAGCAATCTGGCAGTCATGTTCCAGCAGCTGCAGCATACTGCCAGATTGGCTCCAGTGATGAGGAGGGAGGGGATGATGAGGTCACTGACTCCACGTGGGTGCCTGATAGGAGAGAGGAGGAGGAGGCACATCTCCAATGAGGCAGGATGCCCTCCGGGGGCCAGCGTAAGGGAAGCACACCGACTGAATCACACCGCAGAGCTACGCCTGTGCAGGGCGCTGCCTCTGCCCGTTATTCCAAATGTTCTTTGGTGTAGGCCTTTTTTGAGTCGAGTGCATCAGATCGCACAGCTGCTGTTTGCAACATATGTCTCAAGCGTATCTCGCATGGCCAAAACATCAGCCGCTTGGGCACCACTTGCTTGACTAGACATATGTTGACCTGCCATGCAGCTCGTTGGCAAGCCTACCTTAAAAGACCCACACCAAAGAACAAAGCGGACCTCTCCTTGCTCCTCATCAGCTGGGATCTCCAACCCCACTATACCTTCAGTCCTCTCTGAAACCTGATCTGAGAGGAATGAAGGTGTAGAATTAGGTGTGTCACAGCCCAGTACTTGCGGGCACTCTGCTAGCAGTACACTGATGTCCGATTATAGCAGGCAAATTTCCCTGCCCCAGCTGCTGGACCGTCAAAAGAAGTTCACTCCCAGCCATCCACATGCCCAGCGGTTGAATGCTAGCTTGGCTAAATTTCTAGCAATTCAACTGCTGCCTTTTCAGTTGGTAGACTCGGCCCCCTTCCGTGAGTTTATGCAATGTGCGGTTCCTCAGTGGCGGGTTCCCAAATGCCACTTTTTCTCACGGAAGGCTATTCCGGCTCTCTACCGGCATGTGGAAGGCAATGTCCATGCCTCGCTGGACAGGGTGGTCAGCGGTAAGATGCATATTACCGCTGACTCATGGTCCAGCAGGCATGGACAGGGACGTTACCTTTCTTTCACATTGGGTCACTCTTTTGGCAGCTGGGAAGGATGCAGGACAAGGTTCAGTAGTGTTGGAGGTTGTTCCGCCGCCATGCCTCCAAAATGCTACTACTGGTTGTGACACACCTCTCTCCTCCACCCCTCCTCTTCTTCCTACATGGCCTCTTCCTGTGCTTTGTCCTCGGAACCAGCGGTGATCCGTAGGCGTTCAAGGGGCTACGCAAGTACGCAGGCAAAAAGATGCCATGCCGTGCTTGCGCTGGTGTGTTTGGGGGACAGGAGCCACACTGGGGCAGAGGTTATGTCAGCTCTGCAGGGGCAGGCCGAGAGGTGGTTGACGCCACGCCAGCTTAAGCCAGGAATGGTGGTTTGCGACAATGGCACCAACCTCCTCTCCGCTCTCCGACAGGGACAACTGACCCATGTGCCCTGTGTGGCTCACGTCCTTAACCTGGTGGTGCAGCGGTTCTTGGGCAGGTACCCGGGCTTACAGGATGTCCTGAGGCAGGCCAGGAAAGTCTGTGTGCATTTCCGCAGATCATATAATGCCAGTGCTCAGCTGGCTGAGCTGCAAAAGGAGTTGAACCTGCCCAAGAACCGCCTTATATGTGACATGCCCACCAGGTGGAACTCAACGTTGGCCATGCTGCAGTGGCTGCACATGCAGCAGAGGGCCATAAATGAGTACCTGTGCGACTACGGCACCAGGACAGGGTCAGGGGAGCTCGGGTTTTTTTCACCACGCCAGTGGGGCATAATCAGGGATGCATGCACTGTCCTGGCACCATTTGGGGAGACCACGAGGATGGTGAGCAGTGACAGTACATGCATCAGTGACACTGTACCTCTTGTCCACCTGTTGGAGCATGCGCTGCGTGGAATAATGGACAGGACACTTGAGGCAGAACAGAGGCAGGAAGAGGAGGACTTCCTTGCCTCTCAAGGCCCCCTTTACCCAGACAGTGTTACTTCAGTCCCACCCATCGCACAGGAAGAGGAGGAGACGGATTGTGTCAGCATGGAGGTGGAGCATGCACTCAGCATCAACAGCAGCAGTCTTTTAGGGATGATTTACAGTCCCAAGAAACCCGTGGACTTGTACGTGGCTGGGAGGAGGTGGCTGCGGATCATGTCGTCCTTAGTGACCCAGAGGACTCCGGACCGAATGCCGCAGCTAACCTACGCTGCATGGCCTCCCTGATCCTGCAAAGTCTGCGGAAGGATCCTCGTATTCTTCGGATCAAGGAGAGGGACCATTACTGGCTGGCCACTCTCCTTGATCCACGGTACAAGGGTAAGGTTGCGGACCTTATCTTACCGTCGCAGAAGGAGCAGAGGATGAGACAACTCCGGGAGGCCTTGCAGAAAGGTCTGTGCAACGCGTTCCCAGAGACTGGGAGGTTACAAACTCCTGGTCCTGGACAACGAGTTGCTGAGGCTTCGGTCAGTCAAAGAAAGAGCAGTGGGGAAGGTGGCTGTCTGACCGATGCGTTCAGACAATTTTTTAGTCCGCAGCCCCAAGGTATGATCGGTTCCAGCAACCATTGCCAGCGTCTGATATACATGGTGCAGGAATACCTAGGGGCAAGGTCAGACTTGGACACCTTTCCCACCGAAAGTCCTCTGGCTTACTGGGTCTTGAGGATGGATCACTGGCCAGAGCTTGCACAGTATGCAATTGAGCTACTGGCCTGTCCTGCATCCAGCGTTCTTTTGGAACGCACATTCAGTGCTGCTGGAGGCTTTGTCACGGATCACAGGGTGCGCCTGTCCACCGACTCGGTTGATTGACTGACCTTCATAAAGATGAACCAGTCTTGGATCACCACCAGCTATCAAGCACCTGAAGCTGATATAACAGAATAATTTATTTTGAAATGTCACATCCCTTCAAGACTGCCTATGCTGATGCTGAGTGACTGTCCTGTTATGTTGACTGACTATTCTCCTCCTCCTCCTCAATGATCCGATTCATGATGATAGCTTGGAAGAGCATTTTTGTTTCTGGGTGCCGCCATCAGTGGCTAAGGCCCAATTTTTCAGCCCCTGTTTAACAGGGGCATGTAATTACAATTTTTTTATGCAATGCTTTGCAGCAGGGCTCATTCCTGCACTCCAACTAGAGTATCTGGGAGAGGTTGCAGTGTCGTGGCACCAGCACCAGTGCCTAAGGCCCAATTTTTCAGCCCCTGTTTAACAGGGGCGTGTAATTACAATTTTTGATGCAATACTTTGCAACAGGGCTCATTGCTGTGCTCCAAGTACAGTATCTGTGAGGGGTTGCAGTGTTGTGGCACCAGTGCATAAGGCCCAATTTTTCTGCCCCTGTTCAACAGGGGCATGTAATTACAATTCTTGATCTAATAATTCACAGCAGGGCCCATTCCTGCGCCCACCAAGAGTAACTGTGAGGGCTTACAGTGTTGTGGCAACACCACCACCAAAGGCCCAATTTTTCTGCCCCTCTTCAACAGGGGCATGCAATTACAATTCTTGATCTAACAATTTACAGTAGGGCCCATTCATGCGCCCACCAAGAGTAACTGTGAGGGCTTACCGTGTTGTAGCACCAGCACCACCACCAAAGGCCCAATTTTTCCTACCACTGTTCAACAATGGCATGTAATTACAATTCCTGATATAATAGTTCACAGCAGGGCGTTCCAGTGCCCACCAAGAGTAACTGTGAGGGCTTACAGTGTTGTGGCAACACCGACACCTAAGGGGCACATTTCTGCAGAGTATATACGGCAGGCCCCTACTTTCAAACATCCAACTTACAAACGACTCCTCCTTGCAAACGGAAGGAGACAACAGGAAGTGAGAGGAAATCTACCCCTAGGAAGGGAAATTCTCTCCTCTAAGAGTTAATATGGGAAAAAGGTGTCTCCTCTCTACTGATGCTTTATCACCAATCCTTGTTTCAATAAAAACCCCACTTTTCCAAAAACATTTGTCATTGGGACGGAAAGTGAGGTGAAATCTTCTGAACAGGTGCACAGACAGCAAAACAAATGTTACAGGGGTGCTAACCCTTCCCTATGTTCTCCAAAAAGCTTAAAAATAGATTTTTTGGCTGGAGCTACACTTAAAAAATGTACCGGTTCAAAATTAGAAAAATATTCTACTTAAGAACAAACCTACAGTCCCTGTCTTGTTTGCACCGCCTGTATACTGCTGTTCATAGTATATAGGGCCTTTTTTTAATTTTGGACAGGCTAATCCAGTAGGAGATAGAGCTGGACAATCGGTATCGGGCTCTGCAATGGCACGCAGAGGAGGAATATTTAGGAGAGACAACAGAATGCTCTCCGGAGGGATATGACTTTGGTGGCCCTGGATTGCTGTGGGAGAGCCTTACAGATTGTTTTGTGTTTGGCGATGAAGAGGAACCTACCCTTGAGGACCTGTGAGAACACAGAGAGGCTATGCTCGGTTTTGCAGGGGTCTCAGAGCTTAAACCTGATCTAGACAATTTGCTAAGGAAGGAACAGCATCTGGAAAGGGCATACAGGAAACTTCTAGAATGCGTTCAGCAGCATGCCAGAGAATCGGCAGTGGAAACTCTGGAGATTGCCGTCCCCAAAGCTGAAGTGCTGACAACAGTGCAGAGCTCTGCTAACCTCTGCCCAACAGCAGCTTCGGCCTCCCTGAGAGAAGAGGTAGTCGGCCTTTCTCACACAATACTGACAGAGACATGGGATTTTCTGCCAGAAGCATCTGTGGAGTTACAAGAGACTCCTCCAGCTGAAGCGCTGGCAATCGAACAGAGGGTCCAAGACCTCTGTCCCACACTTTTAGCAATTCCAGAGACTGGGGATATAATAGAAGTTTCTGTAGAGGGGGAACCACCTAGCAAACCCCCAGCAGAAGTGCTGGCAGCAGGACAGAATACTGCAGACACTTGCTCCACACCTGTGGCAGTTTCTGAGGCCCGAGGTGAGGAGGTGGTGTTTCTTTTTCCCCAGTGGATTGCAGAGATGCAGGGAGAGGAAGCTGCCGTTCCCCCTCCCCAACAAGGATTTTTGAACCTGGGAGACCATAACAGAGACAGGGAGTTTCAGCAGCAGACGGCGCCATGGGCGTCCGCTCCATAGGGCAAGGGGGGTCGTTTGCCCCCCCTGGAATCGAGAAGGTGTTGGCAGTGTTCTACACCCTCCGCCGCCCTTACACCCACTTCTAGCCCCGCTGGACCTGCTGAAGGTGAGAAGGAAGGAGAGCCGGGCTGTGTGTGCAGTATGGAGGGAGGAGGAGATGTCCTACAACACGTGTGTATGTGTGACTGCAGAGACATGACGTCATAGGACACGTCATACATATGGTCAGTGTGGTCAGTGTGCAGTGTAGAGGTCAGTGTGTCCAGAGGTGCAGGGTGCTGTGTAATGTAAAGGGGTCCAGTGATGCAGGGTGCTGTGTAATGTAAAGGGGTCCAGTGATGCAGGGTGCTGTGTAATGTAAAGGGGTCCAGTGATGCAGGGTGCTGTGTAATGTAAAGGGGGTCAGTGATGCAGGGTGCTGTGTAATGTAAAGGGGTCCAGAGCTGTGGGGTGCTATGTAATGTAAAGGGGTCCAGAGGTGCAGTTGTGGAGAGGGGGTACACAGTAGTGACAAAGAGATATTTAAAGATGCAGGGGGCACAGTGGGGTGTTTTTACATTTTAACTTAACGTGGGGGGGGCGCTTTTAACCCCCGCTAGCGGTCAAAGAAAGGGTAAAATGCGACTGTGTATCGCCGCTGCTGAAGCGCCCCCCCCTGAAAACATTTCAGCGGACACCCATGGACGGCGCCCCTAAATTATGACACCAACCCAGCTGAAGTGCTGGCAACCAGACAGAGGGTCCAAGACCTCTGCCCTACACCTGAAGAAATTCTGGAGGCCCAGGGTGAGGAGATGGCAGTCTGTCCCAAGCTGCAGATCAGGATTAAAGGAGAGAATGCAGTCGTCACCTCACAACTGCAGCTTGATCTGGTGTTGGTGGATGGGCCTGTGGTCTCCACTAACAGAAAACCAGCAGAAGTGCTGGCAACAGGGCAGAGTGCTACCAACCTCTGCCTAGCACCAGCAACAACTGTAGAGTTCCAGGGAGCTGGGGCAGTCGGCCTCTCTCCCCAACAGTTAGCTGGAGCAGATGATGTAGGGAAGCTCCTATGCCCAGCTGAACTGCTGGCAACGGGACAGAGCGCTGCTGGCCTCTGCCCTTCACTAACAAACAATGGATTCCCTGTAAAGGTAGATGGGACTTCAGTCCCCACTTGTATACCCCAGGGATGCTGGGCAGTCAGCCCAGATCCCCAACAGCATGACGGAGTGAGCCCAGTCACCATATGTTCTCTCCAGCGGCTGAAAGGACTCCAGGGAGAAGGGCCAGTCCAGGGCTCTCCCCAGCGGCGGGTATGTTCTCTCAGAGAGGCAGAGTTTGGCTGGGTGAGTAATGCTCTGTTTGTGACAATTTATTTGGGGTACTGTGTGGGTACCGGCATTGGGGGACTGGAACTACTGACTAACTTCGGAGTCAACCCGTCTGGGGTCTCCTCCTGTGTTAGTCTCCTGCCGAAAGGGGAGATGTGTGACAGGAGTCACTTTGGGTGGGGGGTTTGTGCAGCTCAGCTTGCCTTGGAGAGCTCTGGAGGCTCCTTGTCTAGCTTCCACAGGCCCCCTTATGTGTACATCACTGTGTGTCTCTAATAGGGGCACAGGGTGAATGAGAACCCCACTATGATCTGTGCTAGTCAGACTCAATGTTGTATATATTGTGTGTTGTCTCATGCGGTTTTGTACTATTTGCTGTGATGGTTTGGGATGTGACTGTATTCTATTGTCTATTGTGGCTGTCTGCCTCAACTATTATGGAATGTGTAAGTGTCTTGCTGTGAGGGAGGGGGGATTCCTCCAGCAGCCCTCCTGCTGATAAGACTGTTTACTGATGAGAAGTTTAAACACACCTGACCTGTGTGTTCATTGTCATTGGACAGTTTAACCCGCCCTGTTTTCCAAGGGTGGGGGGGAAGTGTTTTGAAGGGAGATATCTGTGTAACATGTGTGAAAATAAAGGAGTCTGGTGGTTTTTACCCTACACTGAGGTGTTGTCTGGTGACTGGGGGGGGGGGGGGCTGGAGAGTCTTGGTTGCTGCTGGTTCTGGACAGAGGAAGCATTGACGGCAGACCAAGTTTTGTTTGAGAACAAGGGTTTGTCACAGGTACGGTGTGGTGTTGGATTAGTATCGGGTACGGGTGTGGTGTTGGATTAGTATCGTGGACGGTGTGATGTTGGATTAGTATCGGGTACGGTGTGATGTTGGATTAGTATCGGGTACGCTGTGGTGTTGGATTAGTATCGGGAACGGGTGTGGTGTTGGATTAGTATCGGGTACAGGTGTGGTGTTGGATTGGTATCGGGTACGGGTGTGGTGTTGGATTGGTATCGGGTACGGGTGTGATGTTGGATTAGTATCGGGTACGGTGTGATGTTGGATTAGTATCGGGTACGCTGTGGTGTTGGATTGGTATCGGGTACGGGTGTGGTGTTGGATTGGTATCGGGTACGGGTGTGGTGTTGGATTGGTATCGGGTACGGGTGTGGTGTTGGATTGGTATCGGGTACGGGTGTGGTGTTGGATTGGTATGAGGTACAGTGTGGTGAGGGATTAGTATGGGGTACGGTGTGGTGAGGGATGAAGATTAGGGTTATAGTTCTCCTTGGCTCCTGAGAACCCCCACAGTTACCTCCTACCTCCCTCAGTGCCGTCCAGCCTCCTATGGTGCCCCCAAGTTCCAACAGGTTCCCACAGTGCACCTGCAAAGCTACCTAGAGATACCTCCAGCCCCTTTTCAGAAATCCTGTTCCCTACAGTCATCCCTAACCCCCTGCAGAACCACAGTCCCCGCACAGTGATACCAAGACTCATCTAGAGCCTTCCAGCCCCCCCCCCCACAGAGCCCCTAGTGCAAAGCTGACTGTATTTTCCTTCCACTGACACCAATATCATTGGACCATATCTTCATAATGACCACTTTTATACCGTAGCATTCTTCTGTCTATTGACCACCAATCAGGGACAGGATGGTGGTGAGGTACAGCCCAGAGTGAATTTTGCCTTGACCTAATCAAACCAAGAAGTGGGGGAGTGGGCCGTTTGGTATCTTTGCCCTGGGCACTGATTGGGAGATATTTACAGTGGGAAGGCAGGTGCTGAAATGCCGGGCTGTCATTGGGTGGAGCCAGCCTTGTGTAAGAAAGTAGCCACTAATGTGACTGTACCAACAGCCAATGATGTGCGAGAAAGGTGAACTGAGCTCCGTCTGTGGCACACAACACTGGCAGTCAGTACAGACACATTGGCTACTATATTCTCATGCAGAGTTGGCTTTACCGATCAACAGCCTGTCTCCCCACCACTGATTCCTCTAGGGTTAGGGATAGTGCAGGTGCACACTGTCCTCAAAATAAATTAATTGGACATAGCGCAGAGCTCCCATCAGGGGACAGGTGTACTCCACTCAAGAGACAGCGCTCAATGCTGGAGGAGGGATTCCTTGTCCATAGGGCTAAGAGAGTAGAGGTGGCTAAGGGAGTCTGGGAGACTGAGAGCCAGGATAACTAGGTGAGTCCAGAAGACTGAGGGAATCTTGAAGTCTCTAAGCAGTGAAAGAGCCCGGTTGTCAGTAGAACCCCGACTAAGAGGCCAGAGAGTAGGTCTGTGCATCTGTGAGCTGCAACTGAAACAGTCAGGAGAGCTGAGAGAGTGGGGATAGCCAGGAGAGCTGAGGGAGTGGGGATAGCCAGGAGAGCTGAGGAAGTGGGGATAGCCAGGAGAGCTGAGGGAGTGGGGATAGCCAGGAGAGCTGAGGGAGTGGGGATAGCCAGGAGAGCTGAGGGAGTGGGGATAGCCAGGAGAGCTGAGGGAGTGGGGATAGCCAGGAGAGCTGAGGGAGTGGGGATAGCCAGGAGAGCTGAGGGAGTGGGGATAGCCAGGAGAGCTGAGGGAGTGGGGATAGCCAGGAGAGCTGAGGGAGTGGGGATAGCCAGGAGAGCTGAGGGAGTGGGGATAGCCAGTAAAGCTGAGAGAGCCAGGAGAGCTGGAATATCCAGGAGAGCTGTGAGAATCAAGATAGTCTGGAGAGCTGAGAGAGTCGGGATAGCCAGGAGAGTTGGGATAGCCAGGAGAGCTGAGAGAGCCAGGATAGCCAGGAGAGCTGAGAGAGTCGGGATAGCCAGGAGAGCTGAGAGAGTCGGGATAGCCAGGAGAGCTGAGAGAGTCGGGATAGCCAGGAGAGCTGAGAGAGTTGGGATAGCCAGGAGAGCTGAGAGAGTCGGGATAGCCAGGAGAGCTGAGGGAGTCGGGATAGCCAGGAGAGCTGAGGGAGTCGGGATAGCCAGGAGAGCTGAGAGAGTGGGGATAGCCAGGAGAGCCAGGAAGCTGAGAGAGCCAGGAGAGCTGGGAGAGTCGGGATAGCCAGGAGAGCTGAGAGAGCCGGGATAGCCAGGAGAGCTGAGAGAGCCAGGAGAGCTGAGAGAGTCGGGATAGCCAGGAGAGCTGAGAGAGTCAGGATAGCCAGGAGAGCTGAGAGAGAGCCGGGATAGCCAGGAGAGCTGAGAGAGCCGGGATAGCCAGGAGAGCTGAGGGAGCCGGGATAGCCAGGAGAGCTGAGAGAGCCGGGATAGCCAGGAGAGCTGAGAGAGCCAGGATAGTCAGGAGAGCTAAGAGAGCCGGGATAGTCAGGAGAGCTGAGAGAGCCGGGATAGTCAGAAGAGCTGAGAGAGCTAGGAGAGCTGAGAGAGCCGGGATAGCCAGGTGAGCTGAGAGAGCTGGGATAGCCAGGTGAGCTGAGAGAGCCGGGATAGTCAAGAGAGCTGAGAGAGCCGGGATAGTCAGGAGAGCTGAGAGAGACGGGATAGTCAGGAGAGCTGAGAGAGCCGGGATAGTCAGGAGAGCTGAGAGAGACGGGATAGTCAGGAGAGCTGAGAGAGCCGGGATAGTCAGGAGAGCTGAGAGAGCCGGGATAGTCAGGAGAGCTAAGAGAGCCGGGATAGTCAGGAGAGCTAAGAGAGCCGGGATAGTCAGGAGAGCTAAGAGAGCCGGGATAGTCAGGAAAGCTGAGAGAGCCGGGATAGCCAGGAGAGCTGAGAGAGCCGGGATAGTCAGGAGAGCTGAGAGAGCCGGGATAGTCAGGAGAGCTGAGAGAGCCGGGATAGCCAGGAGAGCTGAGAGAGCCAGGAGAGCTGAGAGAGCCGGGATAGCCAGGAGAGCTGAGAGAGTCAGGATAGCCAGGAGAGCTGAGAGAGAGCCGGGATAGCCAGGAGAGCTGAGAGAGCCGGGATAGCCAGGAGAGCTGAGGGAGCCGGGATAGCCAGGAGAGCTGAGAGAGCCGGGATAGCCAGGAGAGCTGAGAGAGCCAGGATAGTCAGGAGAGCTAAGAGAGCCGGGATAGTCAGGAGAGCTGAGAGAGCCGGGATAGTCAGAAGAGCTGAGAGAGCTAGGAGAGCTGAGAGAGCCGGGATAGCCAGGTGAGCTGAGAGAGCTGGGATAGCCAGGTGAGCTGAGAGAGCCGGGATAGTCAAGAGAGCTGAGAGAGCCGGGATAGTCAGGAGAGCTGAGAGAGACGGGATAGTCAGGAGAGCTGAGAGAGACGGGATAGTCAGGAGAGCTGAGAGAGACGGGATAGTCAGGAGAGCTGAGAGAGACGGGATAGTCAGGAGAGGTGAGAGAGAGCCGGGATAGCCAGGAGAGCTGAGAGAGCTGGGATAGTCAGGAAAGCTGAGAGAGCCGGGATAGTCAGGAGAGCTGAGAGAGCCGGGATAGTCAGGAGAGCTGAGAGAGCCGGGATAGTCAGGAGAGCTAAGAGAGCCGGGATAGTCAGGAGAGCTAAGAGAGCCGGGATAGTCAGGAGAGCTAAGAGAGCCGGGATAGTCAGGAGAGCTGAGAGAGCCGGGATAGTCAGGAGAGCTAAAAGAGCTAGGAGAGCTGAGATTATATACAGTGGGTACGGAAAGTATTCAGACCCCCTTAAATTTTTCACTCTTTGTTATATTGCAGCCATTTGCTTAAATCATTTAAGTTCATTTTTTTTCCTCATTAATGTACACACAGCCCCCCATAATGTACACACAGCTCCCCATAATGTACACACAGCTCCCCATATTGTACACACAGCTCCCCATAATGTACACACAGCACCCCATAATGTACACACAGCACCCCATATTGTACACACAGCTCCCCATAATGTACACACAGCCCCCCATAATGTACACACAGCTCCCCATAATGTACACACAGCCCCCCATAATGTACACACAGCACCCCATAGTGTACACACAGCACCCCATAATGTACACACAGCCCCCCATAATGTACACACAGCCCCCATAGTGTACACACAGCACCCCATATTGTACACACAGCACCCCATAATGTACACACAGCTCCCCATAATGTACACACAGCCCCCCATAGTGTACACACAGCACCCCATAATGTACACACAGCCCCCCATATTGACAGAAAAACACAGAATTGGTGACATTTTTGCAGATTTATTAAAAAAGAAAAAGTGAAATCTCACATGCTCCTAAGTATTCAGACCCTTTGCTCAGTATTTAGTATTTGCACCCTTTTGATGAGTCTTTTGGGAAAGAGGCAACAAGTTTCTCACACCTGGATTTGGGGATCCTCGGCCATTCCTCCTTGCAGATCCTCTCCAGTTCTGTCAGGTTGGATGGTAAACGTTGGTGGACGGCCATTTTTAGGTCTCTCCAGAGAGGCTCCATTGGGTGTAAGTCAGGGCTCTGGCTGGGCCAATCAGGAACAGTCACGGAGTTGTTGTGAAGCCCCTCCTCCTTTATTTTAGCTGTGTGCTTAGGGTCATTGTCTTGTTGGGAGGTAAACCTTCGGCCCAGTCTGAGGTCCTGAGCACTCTGGAGAAGGTTTTCCTCCAGGATATCCCTGTACTTGGCCACATTCATCTTTCCCTCGATTGCAACCAGTTGTCCTGTCCCTGCAGCTGAAAAACATCCCCACAGCATGATGCTGCCACCACCATGCTTCACTGTTGGGACTGTATTGGACAGGTGATGAGCAGTGCCTGGTTTTCTCCACACATACCGCTTAGAATTAAGGCCAAAAAGTTCTCTCTTGGTCTCATCAGACCAGAGAATCTTATTTCTCACCATCTTGGAGTCCTTCAGGTGTTTTTTTTTAGCAAACTCCATGCGGCTTTCATGTGGGGCCCCTCTGCCATAAAGCCCCGACTGGTGGAGGGTTGCAGTGATGGGTGACTTTCTACAACTTTCTCCCGACTGCATCTCTGGAGCTCAGCCACAGTGATCTTTGGGTTCTTCTTTACCTCTCTCACCAAGGCTCTTCTCCCCCGATAGCTCAGTTTGGCCGGACGGCCAGCTCTAGGAAGGGTTCCGCTCGTCCCAAACGGCTTCCATTTAAGGATTATGGAGGCCACTGGGCTCTTAGGAACCTTAAGTGCAGCAACCTTGGCCACATCTGTGCCTTGCCACAATTCTGTCTCTGAGCTCTTCAGGCAGTTCCTTTGACCTCATGATTCTCATTTGCTCTGACATGCACTGTGAGCTGTAAGGTCTTCTATAGACAGGTGTGTGGCTTTCCTAATCAAGTCCAATCAGTATAATCAAACACAGCTGGACTCACATGAAGGTGTAGAACCATCTCAAGGATGATCAGAAGAAATGGATAGCACCTGAGTTATATATATGAGTGTCACAGCAAAGGGTCTGAATACTTAGGAGCATGTGATATTTCAGTTTTTCTTTTTTAATAAATCTGCAAAAATGTCACCAATTCTGTGTTTTTCTGTCAATATGGGGTGCTGTGTGTACATTATGGGGTGCTGTGTGTACACTATGGGGTGCTGTGTGTACATTATGGGGGGCTGTGTGGACACTATGGGGTGCAGTGTGTACATTATGGGGTGCTGTGTGTACATTATGGGGGGCTGTGTGTACACTATGGGGTGCGGTGTGTACATTATGGGGGGCTGTGTGTACATTATGGGGGGCTGTGTGTACATTATGGGGTGCAGTGTGTACATTATGGGGAGCTGTGTGTACATTAATGAGAAAAAAAATGAACTTAAATGATTTTAGCAAATGGCTGCAATGTAACAAAGAGTGAAAAATGTAAGGGGGTCTGAATACGTTCCGTACCCACTGTATGTATGTGTGTGTATATATATATATATATACACACACACACACACACACACTATACTGTCCTATATCCTACATTAAAGGTATTCTGTACTGTGCTATATCTGATACATCCTGTATTATATATTGTACCGTACTGTGCAAAAGTTAGAAATGCTGTAAAGCAAGAATGTTTTCAGAAATCTATATTTAAAGCTGAGGTTCCGCCAATTAAAAAAAAAAAAAAAAGCCAGCAGCTACAAATACTGCAACTGCTGACTTTTAAAATATGGACTCTTACCTGTCCAGCGTGCCCGCGATGTCGGCAGCCGAGGTCGAGCAATTGCTCGTCCCTCGGCTGCACTCGCTGCCATCCTCGGTGAGGGAATCGGGAAGTGAAGTGTTGCGGCTTCACTGCCCGGTTCCCTAATGCGCATGTGCGAGTAGCGCGGCGCGCCGTCACTGGTCCCCGCTTTCTCCTGGGAACAGTGTATTTCCCAGGAGACAGCGGGGGCGTGGGAAGGGGCGTGGCGTGACTCCCGCATGAGTCTATTCCCGGAAGTGGGTGCAAATACCTGTCTTAGACCGGTATCTGCACCCCCTCCCCCCTGAAAGGTGCCAAATGTGACACCGGAGGGGGGAGGGTTCCAAAAAGCGGAAGTTCCATTTTTGGGTGGAACTCCACTTAAAAAATAAACAATTTAATCAATTTACAGAATAACAATCTAAATAAAATCAATATTTGGTGTGATCGCCCTTTGGCTTCAAACCAGCATCAATTCTTCCACTCGCACAAAGTCAGGGATTTTTTTAGGATTAGAGAAATGTGTTGGGTAATGTTGAGGAGTGTAGACGCAGTGGTCGGGTAATGTTGAGGAGTGAGCGTAGACGCAGTGGTCGGGTAATGTTGAGGAGTGTAGACGCAGTGGTCGGGTAATGTTGAGGAGTGAGCGTAGACGCAGTGGTCGTGTAATGTTGAGGAGTGTAGACGCAGTGGTCGGGTAATGTTGAGGAGGGTAGACGCAGTGGTTGGGTAATGTTGAGGAGTGTAGACGCAGTGGTCGGGTAATGTTGAGGAGTGTAGACGCAGTGGTCGGGTAATGTTGAGGAACGTAGACGCAGTGGTCGGGTAATGTTGAGGAGTGTAGACGCAGTGGTCGGGTAATGTTGAGGAGTGTAGACGCAGTGGTCGGGTAATGTTGAGGAGTGAGCGTAGACGCAGTGGTCGGGTAATGTTGAGGAGTGTAGACGCAGTGGTCGGGTAATGTTGAGGAGGGTAGACGCAGTATTTGGGTAATGTTGAGGAGTGTAGACGCAGTGGTCGGGTAATGTTGAGGAGTGTAGACGCAGTGGTCGGGTAATGTTGAGGAGTGTAGACGCAGTGGTCGGGTAATGTTGAGGAGTGTAGACGCAGTGGTCGGGTAATGTTAAGGAGTGTAGACGCAGTGGTCGGGTAATGTTAAGGAGTGTAGACGCAGTGGTCGGGTAATGTTGAGGAGGGTAGACGCAGTGGTCGGGTAATGTTGAGGAGTGTAGACGCAGTGGTCGGGTAATGTTGAGGAACGTAGACGCAGTGGTCGGGTAATGTTGAGGAGTGTAGACGCAGTGGTCGGGTAATGTTGAGGAGTGTAGACGCAGTGGTCGGGTAATGTTGAGGAGTGTAGACGCAGTGGTCGGGTAATGTTGAGGAACGTAGAACGCAGTGGTCGGGTAATGTTGAGGAGTGTAGACGCAGTGGTCGGGTAATGTTAAGGAGTGTAGACGCAGTGGTCGGGTAATGTTGAGGAGTGTAGACGCAGTGGTCGGGTAATGTTGAGGAGTGTAGACACAGTGGTCGGGTAATGTTGAGGAGTGTAGACACAGTGGTCGGGTAATGTTGAGGAGTGTAGACGCAGTGGTCGGGTAATGTTGAGGAATGTAGACGCAGTGGTCAGGTAATGTTGAGGAGTGTAGACGCAGTGGTCGGGTAATGTTGAGGAGTGTAGACGCAGTGGTCGGGTAATGTTGAGGAGTGTAGACACAGTGGTCGAGTAATGTTGAGGAACGTAGACACAGTGGTCGGGTAATGTTGAGGAGGGTAGACGCAGTGGTCGGGTAATGTTGAGGAGTGTAGACGCAGTGGTCGGGTAATGTTGAGGAGGGTAGACGCAGTGGTCGGGTAATGTTGAGGAGTGTAGACGCAGTGGTCGGGTAATGTTGAGGAGTGTAGACGCAGTGGTCGGGTAATGTTGAGGAACGTAGACGCAGTGGTCGGGTAATGTTGAGGAGTGAGCGTAGACGCAGTGGTCGGGTAATGTTGAGGAGTGTAGACGCAGTGGTCGGGTAATGTTAAGGAACGTAGACGCAGTGGTCGGGTAATGTTGAGGAGTGAGCGTAGATGCAGTGGTCGGGTAATGTTGAGGAGTGTAGACGCAGTGGTCGGGTAATGTTGAGGAGTGTAGACACAGTGGTCGGGTAATGTTGAGGAGTGTAGACACAGTGGTCGGGTAATGTTGAGGAGTGTAGACGCAGTGGTCGGGTAATGTTGAGGAATGTAGACGCAGTGGTCAGGTAATGTTGAGGAGTGTAGACGCAGTGGTCGGGTAATGTTGAGGAGTGTAGACGCAGTGGTCGGGTAATGTTGAGGAGTGTAGACACAGTGGTCGGGTAATGTTGAGGAACGTAGACACAGTGGTCGGGTAATGTTGAGGAGGGTAGACGCAGTGGTCGGGTAATGTTGAGGAGTGTAGACGCAGTGGTCGGGTAATGTTGAGGAGGGTAGACGCAGTGGTCGGGTAATGTTGAGGAGTGTAGACGCAGTGGTCGGGTAATGTTGAGGAGTGTAGACGCAGTGGTCGGGTAATGTTGAGGAACGTAGACGCAGTGGTCGGGTAATGTTGAGGAGTGAGCGTAGACGCAGTGGTCGGGTAATGTTGAGGAGTGTAGACGCAGTGGTCGGGTAATGTTAAGGAACGTAGACGCAGTGGTCGGGTAATGTTGAGGAGTGAGCGTAGATGCAGTGGTCGGGTAACGTTGAGGAGGGTAGACGCAGTGGTCGGGTAATGTTGAGGAATGTAGACGCAGTGGTCGGGTAATGTTGAGGAGTGTAGACGCAGTGGTCGGGTAATGTTGAGGAATGTAGACGCAGTGGTCGGGTAATGTTGAGGAGGGTAGACGCAGTGGTCGGGTAATGTTGAGGAATGTAGACGCAGTGGTCGGGTAATGTTGAGGAGTGTAGACGCAGTGGTCGGGTAATGTTGAGGAACGTAGACGCAGTGGTCGGGTAATGTTGAGGAACGTAGACGCAGTGGTCGGGTAATGTTGAGGAACGTAGACGCAGTGGTCGGGTAATGTTGAGGAGTGTAGACGCAGTGGTCGGGTAATGTTGAGGAGTGTAGACGCAGTGGTTGGGTAATGTTGAGGAGTGTAGACGCAGTGGTTGGGTAATGTTGAGGAGTGTAGACGCAGTGGTCGGGTAATGTTGAGGAGTGTAGACGCAGTGGTCGGGTAATGTTGAGGAGTGTAGACGCAGTGGTCGGGTAATGTTGAGGAGCGTAGACGCAGTGGTCGGGTAATGTTGAGGAGCGTAGACGCAGTGGTCGGGTAATGTTGAGGAGCGTAGACGCAGTGGTCGGGTAATGTTGAGGAGCGTAGACGCAGTGGTCGGGTAATGTTGAGGAGCGTAGACGCAGTGGTCGGGTAATGTTGAGGAGCGTAGACGCAGTGGTCGGGTAATGTTGAGGAGTGTAGACGCAGTGGTTGGCAAAGGAAGTTTAATGCAGCAGATTAAAGACACATCCAGACTTCCTTCCCTTCTACATTGGAAGATGTCCAGCAGTGCCATCAGCAAAGAACTGTCTGAAACCAGTGGGACCCAGGTACCCCCATCTACTGTCTGGTGGGACCCAAGTACCCCCATCTACTGTCTGGTGGGACCCAGGTACCCCCATCTACTGTCTGGTGGGACCCAAGTACCCCCATCTACTGTCTGGTGGGACCCAGGTACCCCCATCTACTGTCTGTTGGGACCCAGGTACCCCCATCTACTGTCTGGTGGGACCCAGGTACCCCCATCTACTGTCTGGTGGGACCCAGGTACCCCCATCTACTGTCTGGTGGGACCCAGGTACCCCCATCTACTGTCTGGTGAGACCAGGTACCCCATCTACTGTCTGGTGAGACCCAGGTACCCCCATCTACTGTCTGTTGGGACCCAGGTACCCCCATCTACTGTCTGTTGGGACCCAGGTACCCCCATCTACTGTCTGTGGGACCCAGGTACCCCCATCTACTGTCTGGTGGGACCCAGGTACCCCCATCTACTGTCTGGTGAGACCCAGGTACCCCATCTACTGTCGGGGGTACCTGGGTCTCACCAGACAGTAGATGGGGTACCTGGGTCTCACCAATCTACTGTCTGGTGAGACCCAGGTACCCCCATCTACTGTCTGTTGGGACCCAGGTACCCCCATCTACTGTCTGGTGGGACCCAGGTACCCCCATCTACTGTCTGGTGGGACCCAGGTACCCCCATCTACTGTCTGGTGGGACCCAGGTACCCCCATCTACTGTCTGGTGAGACCAGGTACCCCATCTACTGTCTGGTGAGACCCAGGTACCCCCATCTACTGTCTGTTGGGACCCAGGTACCCCCATCTACTGTCTGTTGGGACCCAGGTACCCCCATCTACTGTCTGTGGGACCCAGGTACCCCCATCTACTGTCTGGTGGGACCCAGGTACCCCCATCTACTGTCTGGTGAGACCCAGGTACCCCATCTACTGTCTGGTGAGACCCAGGTACCCCCATCTACTGTCTGGTGAGACCCAGGTACCCCCATCTACTGTCTGGTGGGACCCAGGTACCCCATCTACTGTCTGGTGAGACCAGGTACCCCATCTACTGTCTGGTGAGACCCAGGTACCCCCATCTACTGTCTGTTGGGACCCAGGTACCCCCATCTACTGTCTGTGGGACCCAGGTACCCCATCTACTGTCTGTGGGACCCAGGTACCCCCATCTACTGTCTGGTGAGACCCAGGTACCCCATCTACTGTCTGGTGAGACCCAGGTACCCCCATCTACTGTCTGGTGGGACCCAGGTACCCCCATCTACTGTCTGGTGAGACCCAGGTACCCCCATCTACTGTCTGGTGAGACCCAGGTACCCCCATCTACTGTCTGGTGGGACCCAGGTACCCCCATCTACTGTCTGGTGGGACCCAGGTACCCCCATCTACTGTCTGGTGAGACCCAGGTACCCCATCTACTGTCTGTGGGACCCAGGTACCCCCATCTACTGTCTGGTGGGACCCAGGTACCCCCATCTACTGTCTGGTGAGACCCAGGTACCCCATCTACTGTCTGGTGAGACCCAGGTACCCCCATCTACTGTCTGGTGAGACCCAGGTACCCCCATCTACTGTCTGGTGGGACCCAGGTACCCCCATCTACTATCTGTTGGGACCCAGGTACCCCATCTACTGTCTGGTGAGACCAGGTACCCCATCTACTGTCTGGTGAGACCCAGGTACCCCCATCTACTGTCTGGTGGGACCCAGGTACCCCCATCTACTGTCTGTGGGACCCAGGTACCCCCATCTACTGTCTGTGGGACCCAGGTACCCCCATCTACTGTCTGTTGGGACCCAGGTACCCCCATCTACTGTCTGTTGGGACCCAGGTACCCCCATCTACTGTCTGTGGGACCCAGGTACCCCCATCTACTGTCTGGTGGGACCCAGGTACCCCCATCTACTGTCTGGAGAAGTCTGGTTTAAACTAGACTATTAACACTTCAATTTCTGAAAGCATTCTTTATTTACAGCATCACACCTGCCTAAGACTTTGCACAGTAGTGTATATTTATATATATCCTCTATCATCCCCTATACTGTCCTATATACAGTATTACATATCCTTACATCTCTCTCTCTATATCTATATACACTCACCGGCCATTTTATTAGGTACACCTGTTCAATTGCTCGGTAACACAAATTGCTTATCAGCCAATCACATGGCAGCAACATTTAGGCATCTAGACGTGGTGAAGACGATTTGCTGAAGTTCAAACCGAGCATTAGAATAGGGAAGAAGGGGATCTCGGTGACTTTGAACGTGGCGTGGTTGTTGGTGGCAGACGGGCTGGTCTGAGGATTTCTGGGATTTTCACACACAACCATCTCTCGGGATTACAGAGAATGGTGGGAAAAAGAGAAAATATCCAGCAAGCGGCTGTCGGAGGAGAATGGGCAGACTGGTTCCAGATGATAAAAATGCAACAGTAACTCAAATAACCACCCAAGGTATGAAGAATACCATCTCTGAACACACAACACATCCAACCTTACAGCAGATAGGCTACAGTAGCAGAAGGTGGTCTGTGGGTTATATGGTGTGTACATATAGATGGTCTGTAGGTTATATGGTGTGTACATATAGATGGTCTGTAGGTTATATAGTGTGTACATAGCGATGGTCTGTAGGTTATATGGTGTGTACATGTAGATGGTCTGTAGGTTATATGGTGTGTACATAGCGATGGTCTGTAGGTTATATGGTGTGTACATGTAGATGGTCTGTAGGTTATATGGTGTGTACATAGCGATGGTCTGTAGGTTATATGGTGTGTACATGTAGATGGTCTGTAGGTTATATGGTGTGTACATATAGATGGTCTGTAGGTTATATGGTGTGTACATGTAGATGGTCTGTAGGTTATATGGTGTGTACATATCGATGGTCTGTAGGTTATATGGTGTGTACATGTAGATGGTCTGTAGGTTATATGGTGTGTACATATAGATGGTCTGTAGGTTATATGGTCTGTAGGTTATATGGTGTGTACATGTAGATGGTCTGTAGGTTATTTGGTGTGTACATATAGATGGTCTGTAGGTTATATGGTGTGTACATATCGATGGTCTGTAGGTTATATGGTGTGTACATGTAGATGGTCTGTAGGTTATATGGTGTGTACATATAGATGGTCTGTAGGTTATATGGTCTGTAGGTTATATGGTGTGTACATGTAGATGGTCTGTAGGTTATATGGTGTGTACATATAGATGGTCTGTAGGTTATATGGTGTGTACATAGCGATGGTCTGTAGGTTATATGGTGTGTACATATCGATGGTCTGTAGGTTATATGGTGTGTACATATAGATGGTCTGTAGGTTATATGGTGTGTACATATAGATGGTCTGTAGGTTATATGGTGTGTACATGTAGATGGTCTGTAGGTTATATGGTGTGTACATATCAATGGTCTGTAGGTTATATGGTGTGTACATATAGATGGTCTGTAGGTTATATGGTGTGTACATGTAGATGGTCTGTAGGTTATATGGTGTGTACATAGCGATGGTCTGTAGGTTATATGGTGTGTACATATAGATGGTCTGTAGGTTATATGGTGTGTACATAGCGATGGTCTGTAGGTTATATGGTGTGTACATGTAGATGGTCTGTAGGTTATATGGTGTGTACATATAGATGGTCTGTAGGTTATATGGTGTGTACATATCGATGGTCTGTAGGTTATATGGTGTGTACATATAGATGGTCTGTAGGTTATATGGTGTGTACATATAGATGGTCTGTAGGTTATATGGTGTGTACATATAGATGGTCTGTAGGTTATATGGTGTGTACATGTAGATGGTCTGTAGGTTATATGGTGTGTACATATAGATGGTCTGTAGGTTATATGGTGTGTACATATCGATGGTCTGTAGGTTATATGGTGTGTACATAGCGATGGTCTGTAGGTTATATGGTGTGTACATATAGATGGTCTGTAGGTTATATGGTGTGTACATATCGATGGTCTGTAGGTTATATGGTGTGTACATAGCGATGGTCTGTAGGTTATATGGTGTGTACATATAGATGGTCTGTAGGTTATATGGTGTGTACATATAGATGGTCTGTAGGTTATATGGTGTGTACATAGCGATGGTCTGTAGGTTATATGGTGTGTACATGTAGATGGTCTGTAGGTTATATGGTGTGTACATATCGATGGTCTGTAGGTTATATGGTGTGTACATATAGATGGTCTGTAGGTTATATGGTGTGTACATGTAGATGGTCTGTAGGTTATATGGTGTGTACATATAGATGGTCTGTAGGTTATATGGTGTGTACATATCGATGGTCTGTAGGTTATATGGTGTGTACATGTAGATGGTCTGTAGGTTATATGGTGTGTACATATCGATGGTCTGTAGGTTATATGGTGTGTACATAGCGATGGTCTGTAGGTTATATGGTGTGTACATGTAGATGGTCTGTAGGTTATATGGTGTGTACATATAGTTGGTCTGTATGTTATATGGTGTGTGCATATCGATGGTCTGTAGGTTATATGGTGTGTACATGTAGATGGTCTGTAGGTTATATGGTGTGTACATATCGATGGTCTGTAGGTTATATGGTGTGTACATAGCGATGGTCTGTAGGTTATATGGTGTGTACATATCGATGGTCTGTAGGTTATATGGTGTGTACATATCGATGGTCTGTAGGTTATATGGTGTACATGTAGATGGTCTGTAGGTTATATGGTGTGTACATATTGATGGTCTGTAGGTTATATGGTGTGTACATATCGATGGTCTGTAGGTTATATGGTGTGTACATATAGATGGTCTGTAGGTTATATGGTGTGTACATATAGATGGTCTGTAGGTTATATGGTGTGTACATGTAGATGGTCTGTAGGTTATATGGTGTGTACATATAGATGGTCTGTAGGTTATATGGTGTGTACATATAGATGGTCTGTAGGTTATATGGTGTGTACATATCGATGGTCTGTAGGTTATATGGTGTGTACATATCGATGGTCTGTAGGTTATATGGTGTGTACATATCGATGGTCTGTAGGTTATATGGTGTGTACATATAGATGGTCTGTAGGTTATATGGTGTGTACATATCGATGGTCTGTAGGTTATATGGTGTGTACATATAGATGGTCTGTAGGTTATATGGTGTGTACATATAGATGGTCTGTAGGTTATATGGTGTGTACATGTAGATGGTCTGTAGGTTATATGGTGTGTACATATCGATGGTCTGTAGGTTATATGGTGTGTACATATAGATGGTCTGTAGGTTATATGGTGTGTACATATAGATGGTCTGTAGGTTATATGGTGTGTACATAGCGATGGTCTGTAGGTTATATGGTGTGTACATATCGATGGTCTGTAGGTTATATGGTGTGTACATATCGATGGTCTGTAGGTTATATGGTGTGTACATAGCGATGGTCTGTAGGTTATATGGTGTGTACATAGCGATGGTCTGTAGGTTATATGGTGTGTACATATCGATGGTCTGTAGGTTATATGGTGTGTACATATCGATGGTCTGTAGGTTATATGGTGTGTACATATCGATGGTCTGTAGGTTATATGGTGTGTACATATCGATGGTCTGTAGGTTATATGGTGTGTACATATCGATGGTCTGTAGGTTATATGGTGTGTACATAGCGATGGTCTGTAGGTTATATGGTGTGTACATATCGATGGTCTGTAGGTTATATGGTGTGTACATATAGATGGTCTGTAGGTTATATGGTGTGTACATGTAGATGGTCTGTAGGTTATATGGTGTGTACATATCGATGGTCTGTAGGTTATATGGTGTGTACATATAGATGGTCTGTAGGTTATATGGTGTGTACATATAGATGGTCTGTAGGTTATATGGTGTGTACATATAGATGGTCTGTAGGTTATATGGTGTGTACATGTAGATGGTCTGTAGGTTATATGGTGTGTACATATAGATGGTCTGTAGGTTATATGGTGTGTACATATCGATGGTCTGTAGGTTATATGGTGTGTACATGTAGATGGTCTGTAGGTTATATGGTGTGTACATATCGATGGTCTGTAGGTTATATGGTGTGTACATGTAGATGGTCTGTAGGTTATATGGTGTGTACATATAGATGGTCTGTAGGTTATATGGTGTGTACATATCGATGGTCTGTAGGTTATATGGTGTGTACATATCGATGGTCTGTAGGTTATATGGTGTGTACATAGCGATGGTCTGTAGGTTATATGGTGTGTACATGTAGATGGTCTGTAGGTTATATGGTGTGTACATATAGATGGTCTGTAGGTTATATGGTGTGTACATGTAGATGGTCTGTAGGTTATATGGTGTGTACATATAGATGGTCTGTAGGTTATATGGTGTGTACATATCGATGGTCTGTAGGTTATATGGTGTGTACATGTAGATGGTCTGTAGGTTATATGGTGTGTACATGTAGATGGTCTGTAGGTTATATGGTGTGTACATGTAGATGGTCTGTAGGTTATATGGTGTGTACATATCGATGGTCTGTAGGTTATATGGTGTGTACATATAGATGGTCTGTAGGTTATATGGTGTGTACATATCGATGGTCTGTAGGTTATATGGTGTGTACATATCGATGGTCTGTAGGTTATATGGTGTGTACATATCGATGGTCTGTAGGTTATATGGTGTGTACATAGCGAGGGTCTGTAGGTTATATGGTGTGTACATATCGATGGTCTGTAGGTTATATGGTGTGTACATATCGATGGTCTGTAGGTTATATGGTGTGTACATATAGATGGTCTGTAGGTTATATGGTGTGTACATATAGATGGTCTGTAGGTTATATGGTGTGTACATATCGATGGTCTGTAGGTTATATGGTGTGTACATGTAGATGGTCTGTAGGTTATATGGTGTGTACATGTAGATGGTCTGTAGGTTATATGGTGTGTACATGTAGATGGTCTGTAGGTTATATGGTGTGTACATATCGATGGTCTGTAGGTTATATGGTGTGTACATATAGATGGTCTGTAGGTTATATGGTGTGTACATATCGATGGTCTGTAGGTTATATGGTGTGTACATATCGATGGTCTGTAGGTTATATGGTGTGTACATAGCGATGGTCTGTAGGTTATATGGTGTGTACATATAGATGGTCTGTAGGTTATATGGTGTGTACATATCGATGGTCTGTAGGTTATATGGTGTGTACATAGCGATGGTCTGTAGGTTATATGGTGTGTACATATAGATGGTCTGTAGGTTATATGGTGTGTACATATAGATGGTCTGTAGGTTATATGGTGTGTACATATAGATGGTCTGTAGGTTATATGGTGTGTACATATCGATGGTCTGTAGGTTATATGGTGTGTACATGTAGATGGTCTGTAGGTTATATGGTGTGTACATGTAGATGGTCTGTAGGTTATATGGTGTGTACATGTAGATGGTCTGTAGGTTATATGGTGTGTACATAGCGATGGTCTGTAGGTTATATGGTGTGTACATATAGATGGTCTGTAGGTTATATGGTGTGTACATATCGATGGTCTGTAGGTTATATGGTGTGTACATATCGATGGTCTGTAGGTTATATGGTGTGTACATATAGATGGTCTGTAGGTTATATGGTGTGTACATATAGATGGTCTGTAGGTTATATGGTGTGTACATATCGATGGTCTGTAGGTTATATGGTGTGTACATAGCGATGGTCTGTAGGTTATATGGTGTGTACATATAGATGGTCTGTAGGTTATATGGTGTGTACATAGCGATGGTCTGTAGGTTATATGGTGTGTACATATAGATGGTCTGTAGGTTATATGGTGTGTACATATCGATGGTCTGTAGGTTATATGGTGTGTACATATCGATGGTCTGTAGGTTATATGGTGTGTACATATAGATGGTCTGTAGGTTATATGGTGTGTACATATAGATGGTCTGTAGGTTATATGGTGTGTACATATCGATGGTCTGTAGGTTATATGGTGTGTACATAGCGATGGTCTGTAGGTTATATGGTGTGTACATATAGATGGTCTGTAGGTTATATGGTGTGTACATATCGATGGTCTGTAGGTTATATGGTGTGTACATAGCGATGGTCTGTAGGTTATATGGTGTGTACATAGCGATGGTCTGTAGGTTATATGGTGTGTACATATCGATGGTCTGTAGGTTATATGGTGTGTACATAGCGATGGTCTGTAGGTTATATGGTGTGTACATATAGATGGTCTGTAGGTTATATGGTGTGTACATATCGATGGTCTGTAGGTTATATGGTGTGTACATAGCGATGGTCTGTAGGTTATATGGTGTGTACATAGCGATGGTCTGTAGGTTATATGGTGTGTACATATAGATGGTCTGTAGGTTATATGGTGTGTACATATAGATGGTCTGTAGGTTATATGGTGTGTACATAGCGATGGTCTGTAGGTTATATGGTGTGTACATAGCGATGGTCTGTAGGTTATATGGTGTGTACATATAGATGGTCTGTAGGTTATATGGTGTGTACATATAGATGGGATCGTTGAGTAGTACACACCTGCTTGGCTCGCTCGGAAGTGACGCTGCTCTGGGAGGGGAGGAGTCCCAGATCGCTCTTCATTGCTCCTTGTGGAAGTTCTCGGACTTTTTCAGCGATGAAGTTGTGTGCGGCCAGCAAAGCTTCCAGCGTTCCTTGTACCAGGCACACCCGCTCCGTCGTTCCTGTTCAGGGAAACAGAAATACGGTCATTATATTCCCCGTCAGGATTCTGTGCCATTATTGGCTGTTTAGATTGAAGATTCATTTCACTATTCAGGATTGGGTTTTATGGAGAGCTTGGCGGGTCCCAAGGTCAGGCCCAGTGCTGCTTGGAAAGCAGTGGAGGTTGGAATTGGTGGATTGGGTTCTTTTCGGGATGTTTGGTTGATATTCTGTCCCTATCATATAAAATACACGGATGATAAAAATTATAGACCCTTCATTTCTATGTAAGGGGAGAACTCACACCATCTGCAGGGGAGTCGATCAGCATTTTCCCATTGTATATATTGTGTATTCATATACAGATACGAATATATACAGGATCTGACAAAAGTAAGTACACCCCTCCCTCACATTGGTGTGAATCTTTTCATGTGACAACACTGAAGAAATGACACTTTGCTACAATGTAAAGTAGTGAGTGTACACAGGGGGGAGGAGTGTACACAGGGGGGAGGAGTGTACACAGGGGGGAGGAGTGTACAGCTTGTATAACGGTGTAAATTTCCTCTCCCCTCAAAATAACTCAACACACAGCCATTAATGTCTAAACCCCTGGCAACAAAAGTCAGGACACCCCCAAGTGAAAATGTACAAATTGGGCCCAAAGTGTCAATATTTTGTGTGGCTACCATTATTTTCCAGCACTGCCTTAACCCTCTCGGGCATGGAGGTCACCAGAGCTTCACAGGTTGTCACTGGAGTCCTCTTCCCCTCCTCCATGACGACATCACGGAGCTGGTGGATGTTAGAGACCTTGCACTCCTCCACCTTCCGTTTGAGGATCCCCCACAGATGCTCAATAGGGTTTAGGTCTGGAGACATGCTTGGCCAGTACATCACCTTTACCCTCAGCTTCTTTAGCAAGGCAGTGGTGGTCTTGGAGGTGTGTTTGGGTTCTTTATCATGTTGGAATACTACCCTGCGGTCCAGTCTCCGGAGGGAGGGGATCAGAGTGAACTCACATAGTCAGTCCGCATGATCTCCATTCTTGACTGCAAGGAATATTTGTTATCAGTAGGTGTGGGGCTACCAGCGCTTCAGCTGGGTAGTTTCAAACATTCCAAAGCTCAGTCTGCTGCTGGGGAGAGGGGCCATTTGCCCCAGCTCCCTAAAGCTGTGGAGGCACTGTAGGTGCTGGGCAGAGGTTGGTAGCACTCTGCTCTGTTGCCAGCACTTCTTCTGGGTTTCTGTTAGTAGGGACTATATGCCCATCCAACTACACCAGCTCAAGCTGCCGTTGTGAGGTGCTGATTGCACTCTCTCTCTGGAGCTCCTGCAGAGTTGATTGTTGTGGGCAGAGGCCAGTCGTTTTCTGCCCTGTAAGCGCTTCAGCGCTCACATCATCCATTCTGGCTAACTGTTGGGGGAGACAGTTTCCTCCACTCTGGCTGACTGTTGGGGAGGGAAGACGACAACCTCCTCTCCCTTCTCCCCCTGGATCCTAATCTGCTGCTCGGGAGTGGCTGCCATCTCCTTACCCTGGGCCTCCAGGTCTTGGACCCTCCATCCGGTTGCCAGCGCTTCAGCTGGGTTGGTCTAATCATTTTGGGGCGCCGTCTGCTGCTGGGACACCCTTTCTCTGGTACTGTCTCCCAGGTGCACAAATTCTTATGGGGAGTGACCATCTCCTTCTCACCCTGGGCCTCTGGAGCGGTCATAGGTGGGGGGCAGAGGTCTTGGACCCTCCGTCCGGTTGCCAGCGCTTCAGCTGGAGAAGTTTCTGGTAACTCCACAGATGCTGCTGGCAGAAAATCCCAGGTCTCTCAGTATTGTGGGAGAAAAGTTGACTACCTCTTCTTTCAGGAAGGCTGAATGCTGTTGGTGCTGGGCAAAGCTCAGTGAAGTTTGGCCCTGAGGCCAGCTCTTCACCAGATTGTCCTTCCTCAGCAGAGAAGTCTATTAAATCCCCAGTCTCTGGAACTGGTGTCTGGGGATAGAGATTCACCATCTCCTGGAACCCATACGATGTGATCGGTGTTGGGCAGAGGTTAGCAGGGCTCTGACCTGTTGTCAGCACTTCAGCTTTGGAGATAGCAATCTCCAGAGTTTTCACTGCCGATTCTCTGGCATGCTGCTGAATGCATTCTAGCAGTTTCCTGTATGCCCTTTCCAGATGCTGTTCCTTCCTTAGCAAATAGTCTAGATCAGGTTTAAGCTCTTAGGCCCCTGCAAGACCGAGCATAGCCTCTCTGTGTTCTCGCAGGTCCTCAAGGGTAGGTTCCCCTTCATCGCCAAACACAAAACAATCTGTAAGGCTCTCCCACAGCAATCCAGGGCCACCTTAGGGTTATATCCCTGCGGAGAGCATTCTGTTGTTGTCTCCCCTAAATATTCCTCCTCCGCCCGCCATTGCAGAGCCCGATACCGATTGTCCAGCTCTATCTCCTGCTGGACCAGCCTGTCCAACTCAGTCACCCATTGCTCCTGGAATGCCATCCGCAATGTCTGTTGGTCTTATTGCTGTGGGCTTTGAAAGCACTGTTGTATACCAGCGACCTGGAGGGCTCTAATCCAGTGTCTTACCCGAATCTGCTGCCTGATCTCCAGGTATTCATTCACAGACACAGACCTGGAGTATGCTGAAAGGATGATCTGAAGCAGCCCCAGGAACTCTGATGCCAGATCCATATCTCTGCTGGGGTGACTGAAGTCTGCTATCCAATCTTGGATCCCGGTGGAGGTTTGGATGTCCCAGGCACAAGGAAGCATTCCACCTCTTGTCCCCAAATGTGACGGATTTCCGACACTCTGGCTATCTCCGCAATGAAGCTGCTTCAAACCCTATAACACGAGAACAGCGAAACTTCTTATAGTTGCCCCAAGAACCAGGCAACACCAGTTTTGGAGTAAACCAGAATAAGAACTGTTTATTTGAACAAGAATATAGAATTGAATATCCCCGGGGTAAGAGCGCCCCCTGTGGTGGATTTTCTATGGGTATGTATGGAGGATACACTCTGGAGGCTCATGAAGACATTTGTGGGGTTGGAGGATCAGCAGGAAGCAGAGCCTGCCTATGTAATTTGGCTCCCCCCCATATCAGTCAGGAGAGGGATGTATGATCAGTGATGCTACGCCATGCGTTTTAATGGCACCCCAACCCCCCCTTCAAACAAACCCCAATGCATGTGCACAGATGGGAATATAGAGATGGTTTACGTGCCCTTGGTGACCCCCCCCCTGTTGTTTTTTTATGAGACAAGAAGTGTGGAGATGTACAGACTGTCTACCAGAATCCCTAGCAGGCATTGAACGGGTGACAGATAAGGTGGGGGAGGAATGGGTAACAGGTAAGATGGGGGAGGGGAGGAAAGGGCGACAGGATTGTAGAGCGGCCTGAGGTAGCAGGGCCTGCAGAGGAGACCCCCCACCCCGGGCCTGCCGAGGAGAACCCCCCCACTCCGGGCCTGCCGAGGAGAACCCCCCACTCCGGGCCTGCCGAGGAGAACCCCCCACTCTGGGCCTGCCGAGGAGAACCCCCCACTCCGGGCCTGCCGGGGAGAACCCCCCCACTCCGGGCCTGCCGGGGAGAACCCCCCCACTCCGGGCCTGCCGGGGAGAACCCCCCACTCCGGGCCTGCCGAGGAGAACCCCCCACCCCGGGCCTGCAGATGAAACCCCCCCACCATGCCTGCAGAGGAGACCCCCCACCCCGGGCCTGCAGAAGAGACCCCCCACCCTGGGCCTGCAGAAGAGACCCCCCCACTCCATGCCTGCAGAGGAAACCCCCACCACCCCGGGCCTGCAGAGGAGAACCCCCCACCCCGGGCCTGAAGAGGAAACCCCCCCACCCCGGGCCTGCAGAGGAGACTCCCCCACTCCATGCCTGCAGAGGAGACCCCCACCCCGGACCTGCAGAGGAGAACCCCCCCCCCCCGGACCTGCAGAGGAGACCCCCCACTCCATGCCTGCAGAGGAGACCCCCCCACCCCGGGCCTGCAGAGGAGACCCCCCCACCCGGGCCTGCCGAGGAGAACCCCCCCCACTCCGGGCCTGCCGAGGAGAACCCCCCCACCCCGGACCTGCAGAGGAGAACCCCCCACCCCGGACCTGCAGAGGAGACCCCCCACTCCATGCCTGCAGAGGAGACCCCCCACCCGGGCCTGCAGAGGAGAAACCCCCCACCCCCGGCCTGCAGATTGGAAACCCCCCCACCCCGGGCCTGCAGAGGAGACACCACACCCCGGGCCTGCTGAGGAGACTCCCCACCCCGGGCCTGCAGAGGAGACTCCCCACCCCGGGCCTGCAGAGGAGAATCTCCCACCCCGGGCCTGCAGAGAAAACCCCCTATTCCATGCCTGCAGAGGAGACCCCCTACCCCATGCCTGCAGAGGAGAACCCCCCACCCCATGCCTGCAGAGGAGACCCCCCACCCGGGCCTGCAGAGGAGACCCCCTACCCCATGCCTGCAGAGGAAACCCCCCCACCCGGGCCTGCAGTGGAAACCCCCTCACCCCAGGCCTGCAGAGGAGACCCCCCGGGCCTGCAGAGGAGAACCCCTGGCCTGCAGATTGGAAACCCCCCCACCCTGGGCCTGCAGAGGAGACTCCCCACCCCGGGCCTGCTGAGGAGACTCCCCACCCCGGGCCTGCTGAGGAGACCCCCCACCCCGGGCCTGCTGAGGAGACCCCCCACCCCGGGCCTGCTGAGGAGACCCCCCACCCCGGGCCTGCAGAGGAGACCCCCACCCCGGGCCTGCAGAGGAGACCCCCCCACTCCATGCCTGCAGAGAAGACCCTCCACCCCGGGCCTGCAGAGGAGAACCCCTGGCCTGCAGATTGGAAACCCCCCCACCCTGGGCCTGCAGAGGAGACTCCCCACCCCGGGCCTGCTGAGGAGACTCCCCACCCCGGGCCTGCTGAGGAGACCCCCCACCCCGGGCCTGCAGAGGAGAACCCCCCACTCCAGGCCTGCAGAGGAAACCCCCTACCCGGGCCTGCAGAGGAGATCCCCCACTTCATGCCTGCAGAGGAAACCCCCCACCCTATGCCTGCAGAGGGGAACCCCCACCTCATGCCTGCAGAGGAGACCCCCCCTACCTGGGCCTGCAAATGGAGAACCCCCTACCCCATGCCTGCAGAGGAGAACCCCCCACCCCATGCCTGCAGAGGAGACCCCCCACCCCATGCCTGCAAAGGAGAACCCCCTACCCCATGCCTGCAGAGGAGACCCCCCACCCCATGCCTGCAGAGGAGAACCCCCCACCCCATGCCTGCAGAGGAGACCCCCCCGCCTGGGCCTGCAAAGGAGACCCCCCACCCCATGCCTGCAGAGGGGAACCCCCACCTCATGCCTGCAGAGGAGACCCCCCCACCTGGGCCTGCAAAGGAGAACCCCCACCCCATGCCTGCAGAGGGGAACCCCCACCTCATGCCTGCAGAGGAGACCCCCCCACCCCATGCCTGCAGAGGAGACCCCCAACCCCATGCCTGCAGAGGAACCCCCCCAGCCCGGGCCTGCAAAGGAGAACCCCCTACCCCATGCCTGCAGAGGAGACCCCCCACCCCATGCCTGCAGAGGAGAACCCCCTACCCCATGCCTGCAGAGGAGACCCCCCACCCCATGCCTGCAGAGGAGAACTAACCTACCCCATGCCTGCAGAGGAGAACTAACCTACCCCATGCCTGCAGAGGAGAACCCCCTACCCCATGCCTGCAGAGGAGAACCCCCTACCCCATGCCTGCAGAGGAGACCCCCTACCCCATGCCTGCAGAGGAGAACTAACCTACCCCATGCCTGCAGAGGAGACCCCCTACCCCATGCCTGCAGAGGAGAACCCCCTACCCCATGCCTGCAGAGGAGAACCCCCTACCCCATGCCTGCAGAGGAGACCCCCTACCCCATGCCTGCAGAGGAGACCCCTACCCCATGCCTGCAGAGGAGAACCCCCACCCCATGCCTGCAGAGGAGACCCCCTACCCCATGCCTGCAGAGGAGAACCCCCTACCCCATGCCTGCAGAGGAGAACCCCCCACCCCATGCCTGCAGAGGAGAACCCCCCACCCCATGCCTGCAGAGGAGAACCCCCCACCCCATGCCTGCAGAGGAGAACCCCCCACCCCATGCCTGCAGAGGAGAACCCCCACCTCATGCCTGCAGAGGAGACCCCCTACCCCATGCCTGCAGAGGAGACCCCCTACCCCATGCCTGCAGAGGAGAACCCCCACCCCATGCCTGCAGAGGAGACCCCCTACCCCATGCCTGCAGAGGAGAACCCCCTACCCCATGCCTGCAGAGGAGAACCCCCTACCCCATGCCTGCAGAGGAGAACTAACCTACCCCATGCCTGCAGAGGAGACCCCCTACCCCATGCCTGCAGAGGAGAACCCCCTACCCCATGCCTGCAGAGGAGACCCCCTACCCCATGCCTGCAGAGGAGACCCCCTACCCCATGCCTGCAGAGGAGACCCCCTACCCCATGCCTGCAGAGGAGAACCCCCACCCCATGCCTGCAGAGGAGACCCCCTACCCCATGCCTGCAGAGGAGAACCCCCTACCCCATGCCTGCAGAGGAGAACCCCCACCCCATGCCTGCAGAGGAGACCCCCTACCCCATGCCTGCAGATGAGAACCCCCCACCCCATGCCTGCAGAGGAGACCCCCCACCTCATGCCT
Source organism: Rana muscosa (assembly GCA_029206835.1). Lineage (NCBI taxonomy): Eukaryota > Metazoa > Chordata > Amphibia > Anura > Ranidae > Rana > Rana muscosa. Next base: position 602,433 of record JARGYO010000448.1, on the reverse strand, counting down.
GCAGAGGAACCCCCCCAGCCCGGGCCTGCAAAGGAGAACCCCCTACCCCATGCCTGCAGAGGAGACCCCCCACCCCATGCCTGCAGAGGAGAACCCCCTACCCCATGCCTGCAGAGGAGACCCCCCACCCCATGCCTGCAAAGGAGAACCCCCTACCCCATGCCTGCAGAGGAGACCCCCCACCCCATGCCTGCAGAGGAGACCCCCTACCCCATGCCTGCAGAGGAGACCCCCTACCCCATGCCTGCAGAGGAGAACCCCCTACCCCATGCCTGCAGAGGAGAACCCCCCACCCCATGCCTGCAGAGGAGAACCCCCTACCCCATGCCTGCAGAGGAGACCCCCCACCCCATGCCTGCAGAGGAGACCCCCTACCCCATGCCTGCAGAGGAGAACCCCCTACCCCATGCCTGCAGAGGAGAACCCCCTACCCCATGCCTGCAGAGGAGAACCCCCTACCCCATGCCTGCAGAGGAGAACCCCCACCCCATGCCTGCAGAGGAGAACCCCCTACCCCATGCCTGCAGAGGAGACCCCCTACCCCATGCCTGCAGAGGAGACCCCCTACCCCATGCCTGCAGAGGAGAACCCCCACCCCATGCCTGCAGAGGAGAACCCCCACCCCATGCCTGCAGAGGAGACCCCCTACCCCATGCCTGCAGAGGAGAACCCCCTACCCCATGCCTGCAGAGGAGACCCCCTACCCCATGCCTGCAGAGGAGAACCCCCACCCCATGCCTGCAGAGGAGAACCCCCTACCCCATACCTGCAGAGGAGACCCCCTACCCCATGCCTGCAGAGGAGAACCCCCTACCCCATGCCTGCAGAGGAGACCCCCTACCCCATGCCTGCAGAGGAGAACCCCCTACCCCATGCCTGCAGAGGAGAACCCCCCACCCCATGCCTGCAGAGGAGAACCCCCCACCCCATGCCTGCAGAGGAGACCCCCTACCCCATGCCTGCAGAGGAGACCCCCTACCCCATGCCTGCAGAGGAGAACCCCCACCCCATGCCTGCAGAGGAGAACCCCCACCCCATGCCTGCAGAGGAGACCCCCTACCCCATGCCTGCAGAGGAGAACCCCCACCCCATGCCTGCAGAGGAGACCCCCTACCCCATGCCTGCAGAGGAGACCCCCTACCCCATGCCTGCAGAGGAGACCCCCTACCCCATGCCTGCAGAGGAGACCCCCTACCCCATGCCTGCAGAGGAGAACCCCCTACCCCGTGCCTGCAGAGGAGACCCCCTACCCCATGCCTGCAGAGGAGACCCCCTACCCCATGCCTGCAGAGGAGACCCCCTACCCCATGCCTGCAGAGGAGAACCCCCCACCCCATGCCTGCAGAGGAGAACTAACCTACCCCATGCCTGCAGAGGAGACCCCCTACCCCATGCCTGCAGAGGAGACCCCCTACCCCATGCCTGCAGAGGAGACCCCCTACCCCATGCCTGCAGAGGAGACCCCCTACCCCATGCCTGCAGAGGAGACCCCCTACCCCATGCCTGCAGAGGAGAACCCCCACCCCATGCCTGCAGAGGAGAACCCCCTACCCCATGCCTGCAGAGGAGACCCCCTACCCCATGCCTGCAGAGGAGAACCCCCACCCCATGCCTGCAGAGGAGACCCCCTACCCCATGCCTGCAGAGGAGACCCCCTACCCCATGCCTGCAGAGGAGACCCCCTACCCCATGCCTGCAGAGGAGAACCCCCACCCCATGCCTGCAGAGGAGACCCCCTACCCCATGCCTGCAGAGGAGAACCCCCTACCCCATGCCTGCAGAGGAGACCCCCTACCCCATGCCTGCAGAGGAGACCCCCTACCCCATGCCTGCAGAGGAGAACCCCCACCCCATGCCTGCAGAGGAGACCCCCTACCCCATGCCTGCAGAGGAGAACCCCCACCCCATGCCTGCAGAGGAGACCCCCTACCCCATGCCTGCAGAGGAGAACCCCCTACCCCATGCCTGCAGAGGAGACCCCCCACCCCGGGCCTGCTGAGGAGACCCCCCACCCCGGGCCTGCTGAGGAGACCCCCCACCCCGGGCCTGCAGAGGAGACCCCCACCCCGGGCCTGCAGAGGAGACCCCCCCACTCCATGCCTGCAGAGAAGACCCTCCACCCCGGGCCTGCAGAGGAGAACCCCTGGCCTGCAGATTGGAAACCCCCCCACCCTGGGCCTGCAGAGGAGACTCCCCACCCCGGGCCTGCTGAGGAGACTCCCCACCCCGGGCCTGCTGAGGAGACCCCCCACCCCGGGCCTGCAGAGGAGAACCCCCCACTCCAGGCCTGCAGAGGAAACCCCCTACCCGGGCCTGCAGAGGAGATCCCCCACTTCATGCCTGCAGAGGAAACCCCCCACCCTATGCCTGCAGAGGGGAACCCCCACCTCATGCCTGCAGAGGAGACCCCCCCTACCTGGGCCTGCAAATGGA